>CABPRJ010000514.1:418738-560654 GCA_902439185.1 Cinara cedri | reverse complement strand
ATCTATGTGTAATTGATGAATTAGCGAAGGTTGTTAATAAAACTGTTTTATGTCTGCCGCTTTACCACCGTGAAATAAATCCAATAGAACTCGCTTGGGCATCCGTAAAATATTATGTTCGTCTGAATAATACAACATATAAATTACAAGATGTTTGTAAACTATTAAAAGAAGACGTGGAAAGGGTTACACCAGACATGTGGAAGAACTTTGTTTCCCATTTAATAAAAGCGGAAGATAAATTTTGGAAAGTCGATGTCATATCCAATGAAATTATTGATGCAGACAAAGAACACATGTCTTCACAAGTACAAGGGAGATGAGTTCAGACTTGGATTCCGATTGAATCATTTGGCAATAAATGTTTGTACTTTTAAATACGTTTAAATATGACTGATTTTTAATCAATTATGAGAATTTTTACAGTTTTAATTTATGATTTATATTATTATTGTATTATTTGTATTTTAAATTTAAGTACCTCTGGAAAAAATATAATAGATAAATAAAAGACAATATCTCTAGTATGACTTGATTATTCTTAAGACTATTATGAATAACACATTATAATTTTTTTCAGTTGTTTATCAGATTAAGGTTTTTTGTTATTAAATTTTCAGTGATGTTTGATTTTGATGAAAATATTTTTGCTGTTTTAAAATGTAAAAGTATTTTGTATTAAAATATTAAATAAATTATGTTGTATTTGATTACAAATAAGTTCTATATTTGTAATTTATTAATTAGAGTTTACATTGAATAATATAAAGATAAACCTTAGATATTAAAAAAGCACAAATAGGTATTGAAGCTTTCAATTTGCTTTTAAATTAATGCTATCTATACAGCTGTTTTAAAGGAAACACTTTTGTTTTGTTTAATTTAATTGTAATATAATTATTAATAAATAATTCAATACTTGAAAATGTTATGAATAATATATAGAAATAGTTATAATTCAAAAATAATTTGTATGTAGCCTATTATACTATACAGTTAATTTGTAATGTATTATTTATATAGAGTGCAAAGTTAAGTTAGTGGTGTATGGTGGAGAATTAAAATAATAATGTAAAAACAAAATTATTAAATGGTTAATACTCTAAATAAGTATATAGACAAATAGATAATGGAATGTCCTGTGAATAAAAACTGATTAGAACACTGATGCAACAATCCCATTTGATTCTATCACCCTTATTCTCAAAAAAAAATAAATTCAATATTCTATAGATTTGAACATATTCCATTAAATAAACATAATTAACAACACAAGCTCAATATTTTTTATAAAATAGTCCATGGAAATAATTTCAATTTTAATACTATTAAAAAAAAGTATATACACAACTCGCCAAATATTCTATATAATTAATCGTAACCAATAAAATAAACTCAGTGATTGAATGTAAAAATAATAGATCATACCTATAGGTAGCTAAGTTTAATAAATGTCTGAAACGTCGGTAATGTACTCGTCGCTTTATTTTAATCGTTTCACAAATCGACGATGGAATTTGACATTGAAATAATACAAATTGAAGATCATTGTACACCACAACTTTCTCGCGAAAACAGCAGATTAAACGATGATCAGCTATTAACAGAGAAATGGCACTACTAAGGGGAGAGTAAATCGATGTTTTATTCTGTGCCCAGAGTGTGCTAAGCCGNGTGACAACGCCGCTGGTGTGGCGAAAGTCGTACGAATCATTCGTCATTGTCGGTATATGGCGCCGGCAGAGAGCGTTAAGTAGAAAACATGCTTCGTCGACCATCGACGGCCGCGACTTTTGCGGCCACTGATGGACCTCTGACCAAAAGTTTGGCCTACCGTCGTCAGGTTGACGGACACAGAATTTATTGACCTCTCAGTTGACGGAAAAAATACGACTAGAACCTCTAGCAGTTGGATATGCGGACTAACTTCACACGGCTACTGCACAACATCAAGAAGTCCAAACGCTATAAATAGTCCTCAAAATTATCATTTCGGCACGTTGTATACTCTGTGTAATTATCTATAGTTGTTTTTCTGGCATTTGCACAGAAAACATCTAATTTCTATATAATTGTTGTGAAGGCTTCTCTTCCGGGAGACCGCGCAATCAATTGAGGACACGTCGAATTCCCATGCATCCGGGGCACCGCGGTTATCTACATCGGTAGAAAACCATGATCCGGCTAATGGGACGACCTACATATTTCATATATATATATATATGAGTATTATACATATTTTACCAGATCGGCGTAGGCTCAATTGCCGAATCGAACATCACCTAACCTTATCGTGTTTAGAAAAATTCCAATAAAATATATGACGGATCGTACAACGGAAAGCCGCGCAATCAATCGAGAACAGGTCGCTTTTTCTACTACTGGATGAAATAATATCCCCCCTCCAAGACAAAAACCTAAATGCCACTCATATAAATATGTAATAATATATTATTTAATACATATAACATAATAATTTGTATAATTATATAATATGAGTAGTATGCAATATAATGGAATATGTTTTTGGTTTTTAGTTCAATTAATGTACGTGATGGAAATATTTTAATTTTATTTATTATTAATATAATTACAAATATAAGAAATATAATTTAAATTTTAAACTTTTTGTAAGATAAATTTAGCTCAGGCGGTGTACCTGCCCACCTTCCCTCCCGTGTGCACGCGTATGCAGTCTGCATTTATATCTATTGTACACATTCCACACATATTTGTCATACCTACTTATAAGAACCATTAATTATACTAGTCATAAAAATATTTTTCAATTTGAATGTGACTGAAAATATATTTAATATTAAAACATCTAATGCGAATATTCATTTTAAGTATAAGTTGGGGTGAAAATTTAAAATTAAGGTAAAACACTGGGAAGGTATAGGACATATAAGTGATTTCATTTTATATCTATACGCAATGATTTATAATTGCTAACGAAAAACGATTCTGAGTGAACTTAGATTATATGTGTTTTGAATTGTAGTAATATATTTTATGTTTTCGTCGAAGAAAGATATTAAAATTTAAAATGCTTATTAAAAAAATGTCGAAATTACACCCAATTTTTTTCGTCCATAAAGTACGACACATAATGCACTTACTGTTAAATTTTTAAGTATTTTTGTTTGGTTTAACAATTTTATTCATAGAGTACCTACTAAATAAAAAATACGTAAAAATTTATCAAAATAAAAATGTCTGTAAATAGTTTAAAAATTCCTCAAATGTCATGAAAATTTTACCACGTATAGAAAAGGCAAATATAAGTGTTCTGTCAAAATTTTAATTTAATGTAGTTCTACGTCAATAAATGGAGAAACAGTTAATGTGTTTTTCCCATTTTTTCGGTTAGATTTTGCATGTATTCAAATTCTGATTTTTGGACATTTTAAGTGTAGTAAAGTCAATATTTTCGCATACACAGATTTTAACTTAAATGTTCCAAAAGTCAGAATTTGTATACATGCAAAATTTAACTGATAAAAATGGACGTGCACGTTTAATTAAACACTCTGTATACTAAATATTCATTATAATAATTATTATTACTGCAGATAATTGGAGTCTTTATTCATTGACCTCACATGACTGGCCTATGCTTTAACTCAACACATAATAGCTTATCAACAATCAAACATTATCTCGTTAGTCGTTTTCCGTTTCCGATGGGTTGTATGTACGATAGTTACGAACAAAGTTCGATAACGTACACACGTTATGTTATGTGTATACCATCAATTTGTATGCATTAAAATCTGGAACGATATCGTGCACCATCAAATGTTCGAGGACTGCGTGCCCTTCAATATCGCGGTCAGTCGACCGAGGCCAGCAGACGGAGTTCGACCAGTCCCATTTTTTCAAATTGGCTGTCCGTGATCACTAACCATAGGAATAGTGGCTACCGCCACCGATCACGTATCCGTGAGGGATGGACAGGCAGAACACGTCAGTGCGCAAAGGGACAGTCATGGATCAGTTCTGCAGTAATAGTCGGGTAGGTAACGATTCCCTGAGTCAGTTTTTTTTTATAGGATTTTCTAGATTCGGAACGTAGCGAGGGATCTATTGGTTTTATTATGATGTGCGTTAGATTAGTGAACAGAGCGAGGAATGTATAGGTTTTACAGTGATGTTTTTTTCGTTCTTTCTTTCTTTCTTATCTGTAAAATCTTTACTACCAGAAATCTTGTTCTGATTTACAAGTGTAACACTTTTTCTAAAAGGAAATCGGACTGGGGAGGTACTTTAAGAAGGTCATTTTTTGATATTCCCAAAAAATGTGAAAAACAAAGTAAAAAATAAAAAAAAAAAACGAGAAAATAGATACAATAAATATTAAACAAATATTATTAAAGAAAATATAATATGTAATTATTTTACTATAATATGATATATATTATTGACAAAGCAATACTATTAACCTAACTTCGCTCAGAATCGTTTTCGTGATTAATCGTTGTGTACAGATATACATTAAATTTCTCCTCTACATTCGCAACTTCTCACCTTCAACAATGGCCATTATTCGAAGGACGTCCGCATCTTTTTTAAAATTTTATTTTTTTTTTTTTGTATGTAAACGGAATTCATGTAAATTGTAAATTTCTCGAAAATAAATCTTGCTGCTCCCATGTATAGAATATAGTACCTTTTCTGATACTAAATTTTGTGTAGTTAGTGCATTAGGTGATTTTTTAGATTTTTCCACGGGTTTTCAAAGCAATTTAAAAAACCCCGAATGAAAATTCCAGGTAAAAAAACAAATATTAACGGTGTTACGGTTTTCATTGTTTTTAATTTCTGCAACTTATTTGTATTATCTACCAGAAATATTACTCTAATTGAAAAATGACAAGAGATTGATTTGTTCTTTTTAACATATTACCAATTGCAGAGAAAGTTATTTTATATCCAAAGTATTCTTCATAATTATTGGGTAAAACCAAAAAATCCGAAAAATTCATTTTTTTTTTCATATTACAACGCAATTTTTATTATTTAAAATTATTATGTATAATCTAGTTGATGATCAAGAAAGCAGTTCTTTTTGGTTATTTTTTTATATAATTATTTTTATAATTTAGCAAAACCGAAAAATACGTAGAAAGAACGGGAAAATGTACGAATATAATATCTATATTATTTTAAATTTTGTTTTATTAATATAATTCAGTTAAAGTATTCATATATTGAGTATATTAAGTAATCAAAATTGAGCTTTTTATTAAGTATTTCATTTTTTTATAATAATTTTAAAATTAAATTTTAACGAAAGTCGTTATTATTACGGCCTTTGACTTAAACTTCCCCCTTTCTTCCGTTAAGGTTTGATCAGTACTTCAATTGGATAAATAAAAGAAATGAGACTATAAGACTTAAAAAAAATTAGCGTCCTTTGAAATTATTGAACTCAACGTCACTCGTGGATTTAGTAATATTTACAAAAGAAACCCCATTTAATAATACTACTGCTAGGCTAAATATTTGCTTACAGTTGCTAAGTCATTTTTTAAAATTTTATTTATATTTCCAATAAGGGAGGAAACCCGATTTAAGTTCAAATTATAATAAAAATGCAAAAATATGTACAATGTACATGCATTACACTTAAGGTATATTATAAGATGTACTTGGTGGTATAAAAACAAATTTAAATTTGTTAGTCTGATTTCTTGATGAAAATCGTAAAAATTATGGCATTTTAAAATATTTCTCATCGAACTTCGATCCGAATCGTTTTTCATTAGCATTGGTTTATCTTTGCGTACAGATATAAATTAAATAATTTTATGTATCCTACCTTTCCAACTTTCCACCTACAACAGTGGCTGCACCCATCCACAATATCAGCTCTTTTTTTATTTTCGTTTTCGATCGAAATACCTAGTTCTGAGAATATTTAATAAATACAAAATTTAATTAATTACGTTTACTAAATAGTTTAGATATATTTTTACTAGTTTTAGTTTACTCTGGTTTCAACGATTAAATAAAGGTAAATATATCTTGCCCTGCTAAGGGTACTCGCAATATAAACCGGGGGAGGGGGTTGGATACACAGTCTAAAATTATAACTATTGATGTAAAAACATAGCTGGACTTCAGGCCATGACATTTGTGGCGCTCTAGACCAGTCTTTATGTCTTTTATTAAAATTAATTTTTGTAGAATGTGACCTGTACGCTATTCAGTTGCATGTTATTAATTTTAGTGCTTTTATTGGACTATCCAAAAGGTAGAAAGGTATGAATATGAATGGCAGCCAACTGTGGTCTGCAATTATCAAACCAATAAATGCAATTCTGGTGCTTCTACTACTAATATACAAAATTATATACATACTTTCCTAGAATTATAATATTTAAATTACTTGAGTATTTGAGTTCTAAAAGAACAAACAGACACACACACAAAATTTTTGTTATGGGAAGAAAAAAATCACTTTAGTTTCTTGTCATTTGAAAACTAACAATTTTGTGCCATGTCCTACCTAAATGGATTCCTATTTCTTTTTATCTATTGGGCTACTTGAGTATTATTAAATGTATGCACACAGCACATACTATCAGGATTGTAGGGGGGGGGCTAGTCAATGTGACCAATGATCATACAATTATAAAAAGTTAAGACCATTTATGAGTTTCAATTTTTTTTATTCTACTTATGCATATCATATAAATATCAAATATATATCTACACACATAAGTTTATATAGTAGATTAATGTTACAATCAATTTCTACAATTTTTAATCTTTTCTTTCTTTCCAATAAGTATAAAATAAAATATTGGTGTTAAAATAACTATCTATAAAAACATATTATTTAAAAATATTTGTTATGAGTTTTATAATATAATAATACATTTTATTGCTTTATTTTAAATACACTATAACATATCTTAAGGATTAAATACTTAGTTAAATATAATTATGCATATAATATGAGTATATGAAAGCCTTACTATAATAAATATCACAAATGTATCTAAAACAACAATACAAATATGCAGGGGTGGAGTGACCTGTTGAGCAACAGGACAAATACTAGGTAGTCTGTCAAGTAAGTGATCTGAAGTGTTTAAAGTTTAATTTTGACCATGTTTTATAAAAAAATTAATATAAACTATTCAGCATTAAAAAATTATATATATAAAACCAAAGTCAATTTATGTTTGCTTTTTATTTTAAAACAGGATAAATGTCAATTTTTATCTCAAAATTAAATCCCTAAAAACACAGTTCTTTGGAATGAAATTATTGAACTTTTTTTGTTGATTTATGAATTACCTTGGCAACAAGCATGAAAAAAAATCAGTTACTATGATTTAATTTGGTAGTTAAGATTGATGAAAGTTTCTAAAAGTGTTTTTATACTTCTCTCTCATTTAAATTAGGTACACAACTATCTATATGGTACCTATCAAGATATAGTAAAAATTGAATATATATATATTATTTGCCTGGTGAGAATTTCGACACTCCACTCCTGCAAATATGCACCGATTGGTCCATACCCAATTAATCAAAAATAAATCATTGCACATGGGCAATGAGATTGTACGAACCATCAATGCTCAAAATCTAAAATGGGGATTGAACATATCTTTAAAGGAAATGGATAGGAAAAAAGCAAATCCAAAATTTGAAATTACTAATTTGGTACTTGATAATCGAACATTTTATTTAGAGGCTCCATTCTAAAAAAAATAAAAATAATATTTTTCTAGTTTTATGTATAATTATTTTATTAACATCTTTATTTAAATATCATTAAAATATTATTTATTCAATTTATTTGAATTTTACAACCTATAATTATCAATTTTAATTTAGAAAATTATCGTTTTTACAGAGGCAATTGTCACTGAGAGAGTTAAAAATTACAAAATGTAAGTAATATAGAAAATGTATGTAATAATGAGTAAGTCAAATTTCTTAGTAAATTTAAAATTTTTTTTTGGAAAAAACTTCAGTTAAATTTATTTTAAATTGAGTTGTATGCCTGTGCAGTTTTATCAGTTGGTAACAATGTGATTAATTGGTTAATATTGGTGTATATCATGAAATTAAAATTATTATTATATTATATTTATATTTAAATTAAATAATGATTAGATAATATCTATGACAGTTTCTGGCACCGATAGTACATACATTTATGATAATGGGTATTGGACCATTTTTATATTTTTATAAAAGACTACTTGTTAATTTTTTCTTCTTTACCTATATAATAACAATACTTTTATCTAAAAATAATCAACATTGAAAAATATATATCTGATAACAAATTGTGAGCCACATGATTACACATGACTATTATTCACTCAATCAGCTAAACCTAAAAATGTAAAATGTACTAAAATTATAATTTATAAGAAGAGTTCTTCACTGTTCATATAAAAAATACTGTAAAAATTAACCTACCATAGTTATGTAAGCAATACAAAGCTTACTTCAAATAATTGATTCTATTTAGTTTTAGACATTCAACTATTTCTCTGAAATCTAAAGTTTTTAGAAATGAATACTTATGTCATGACTCTGATAGTAATCGTTGATAATGAGGCATTATTTCATGAATAGGTATGTGAAGACCAAATTCTAAAGCTACAAGTACTCCAAACTCAGAAACCATCAAATCTTTTCTGTTCAACCGAAACACTATTTCTGTTCTCTAAAAAAAAAAACATCATTATTTATTATAATTCCTTTAAAAGTACTAAATTATTAAAAATTAATAAAACAGAGATATGTCGTTTAATTTTCATATACTTCTTTTAGAATCAAATTAAATACAACAAATGAATACATCTTAAAAATAGTAACATGTAAAATTATTAATAATAATAGAATAATATAAGTTAATAGACATAACAAAAATGAATTACAACAAAATGGGGGAATAAAGTGGTCAAAAGTCTTAATTGGCATAATTAAAATTGATAAAAAAAAACCGGTATTTTTACCATAATAGCACATAAGAAAAAAGATGTAACAAATATATTAAAGAATGCCAATTAAAGGAAAATAGCAGGCCCTGATGAAGTACCTTCCGAACTTTTAAACAGTTTTAGCAGTTCGAAAACATATTGATGATAGGTTAGATATGTTAGTTGATTTATTCAATACAATATATTATGCATCAGGAATGATACCAGATGAATGGTTGACATAAAAGAATAATCAGACTATAAAACAATAGCTCTAATGAACTTCAAAATTATTTTTAAAGATCATACACCAAAGGATATGTAATAAATTGGAGAATGGAATGGTTTTAAACAAGAAATAAGAACCAGAGAATTATTATTCAGTATAAATATCCTTATGCAAAAGTGCTTAGGTGTCAACAGAAATATTTTTGAGTGTTTTATAGATTTTACCAAAGTATTGGATAATGATAAATTAATTAACATATTAAAGGATACAAATATTGACAGCCCTGGTTGTATGAAATGGAAGCTTGGATACGATATGTGGTATTTAGAACTTTTGATATTTCTTAGGTTTGTAAAGCTACAAACATAAACATTTTAAGAATAGACAAAAAACCCAAGGTAATGAATAGTATAAGATCCAGGAAGCTGTAATATTTTATATATAAGTTGAGGGATGAGAATTTCATACATCTTGTAATACAAACAAAATGTGTGGGAAGAAGATCAGGGGAAGACCTAGAATAACCTGGGTGCAAAATCTAAGATGGTGGTTCTAATGGATCACTAAAGATTTATTCAGAGCAACAAAAGATAAACACTATAATGGTCATTTCTAAGATAGAAGAGGAATATGAAGAAGAAAAAGAAGCACATAATAAGAATTTAATAACACATGATAAAATAATTAAATATTTTAAAGCTCTTAAATTTAATATTCAACAATTTTATAGTAATAGAGAGAAAAATACCTCAATGAGATTAGTTAAAGATTCACCCTTCATGTCATTTAACTTTGCTGACAAAATTATACATGCTCCTGCACATAATTTACGATTTTCTTTATTAATCAAACTTTTAACTAATAATCTTTCAAAAAATACATAAGCCTGGGCTATAGTTAGCAAGTCTGATGTAGCATCTGGTTTGGTAATTTTCCGCATTTCTCGTTTAATACTGAAAAAACAATAATTATTATAGTTATATTAGTAAAATATACAGCATAAACATAAACAATCGTGATTAGTTTTATTTATAATCATTCTCTCATTTACCTTCTGAGTTTACTTAATGTTAGTTGAATATGTGGGAATTTATCTAGGAATTTATCATTTAATTCCTTTTTAAGATCACTTGGTTTTACATAATCAATAATGGATGTCTGGAATACATAAAATAAAATAATTTTGTAGAGAAACTATATTTTCCATATAATAAAAGTTTTATTTTATATAAGACACGCAAATATAGATAGATCAAATATAATATAAATAGCATACACACTCATTTCTTTAAAAAAACTATTTTTTATGCAAGCATTATCATTTTCAAATTTAAATTAAATGTATACTATACAACTATCATACATGGACAATTGAAAAAAATATATTAAAAAAGGCAAACAATTTAAAAAAATGTTATTTTATAAAACCTAAAATTATTATTTAATTTTCTTTTAAGTCCATTAATTATTAAAGCTTAAGGGACACCAGTGTCAGTTTTCAAATTTTCTCCAATTTCAAAAAAATTTTATATTATTTTTAATATTTTAATGACTACCTTAAACATAGTATTCTCTAACTAATCTACTAACTGATTTAAGGGGAAGGAACTGGTTTTACTGAAGAAAATGACATCACAGAAATAGTATATTGTCAATTCAATATTTTGATAAACAACATTCTACAGGCCACATTGAACTCCAATTTTAAAAAAAATGGGGGGAAAAAAATTTAATATTTATCTTTCTTAAAAACTCATAAATGTTTAGAATAAAATATTAAAAACAGAGTTCAATGCAAGGCGAAGAATATTTCTATAAATTAAAAAAAAATTGAATTGGATTGATTCTACTGAATAGTATCACTATTTCTGTAGTATATTTTTGTGGGTAAAATTACATTAGTACCAGGCGCTTTCATAAAAGTTATTTAAGATATTTCTTTTTCCTTAGACTACTCAATAATAAATTTATAAAATACTAATTTTAGGCTTAGTGAAGACTTTCTTTCAATAATGAAATGATGTATAACAATAAATGTCAAATAATTATTTATAATTATTAATGTGACTTCTTGATTATAATGTTATAGAAAAAGAGGACGAACTGGAAGTTTAAAATAATGGTAGCCAACCTTTGTAGTTGGGATGAAGAGATAAGAGAAAAAGAAGATTATAATATAATATTACATTATATGTTTACCATGTATGATATAAATGTTAAAAGAGTTCTATGTTTTCCAGCAAAAAATTCTGGATCATCAAGAATACTGGGAGAAAAAGAACCATTTTCATCTTGTTCTGTAGAAGATACTGAAACGAACAAATATGTGTTATTAATTCAACATAAATTTGCCGAATGTTAATAAATTACCTTTTACTAAATCGGTTTTCGGAGGTGATGATGATGGTTGCAGAGTGAACATTTTATAAGTACCAGTACCAATCATTAAATTATCAGGAACATCAGCTGAAATACATCTATAATAAATTTAGAAAGATAATAGTCAATCTTATAAATCTCATAAACAGAAGAAGTTGTTACATACTACAAATGTGAGTTTTTTTTTATCAAGTTTGTGACTACACTTAAAATGTTTTAAACTTATTAATAATTTAATTTAGTAAATATTGTTAATTTTTTTATAAAAAAAAAATAAATAAATAAAAAATTTAAAAACATTTTATAAATTTTTACAATTTTTTAGAAATATTTAGGTCTAGCTATGATAACTGGACCTAGTGCAACAATAAAATAACCAGGTGTTTGCTTTCTAGATAGTCTAGTAATAGTAGAAGAAATATGTTAAGAAACAACTAAATAAATCACAACTTTTACCAGAAAAAGAAAAATGATAGATAATATTATTCTGGTCTCCAGATTAAACTAAACTTAGAAACTGACGTAAGAACTTAAGCCATACAAAAAATAAAAAAAGTATGTGACATACTTCACACATAGCTGCAGCCACTGTTATAGGTAGGAAGTTAGTGAGGTAAGATACAGACAGGAATTTAATATGTAAATGTACATTTGTACACAACAATAAACCATTATTAACAAAAAAATGTTTCCGAGTTTAGTTGATGGTGTTGCTTTGGCAACAATATATATATGTCCCATTATGGTTAAATTATTACAACAATGTGCCATTCCATAACAACACCAATTGTTTAAAAAAGATAAAAAAAAAAATAGAAACTTAGTAATAAAAAATAAACAAAAACAATTGACAATGACAACTTCATCTTTAATCTTTTTTAATCTAAAGAACCAGGTTTTCCTCACCATTTCGAATATTAATGAGAATTTCAAAAAATAACCTATCTAAAGTACCATCTATTTACTTTCAGGAAATGTGCTATACATAATAATGGGAGTAAACTTTATAGAAGAAAAAGAGTTTACTTTAAAAAAAAAAAATCATTCAAAGTACATAAATAAGCGTGTAACAAAAAAAGAACCATTATTTAATTTTTAATAAATTACATTACTTACAACTATGAGTTTATTAAATTTCCATGAATTAATTTACCTGCTCAAAGTATGTTGTTTTGGTTGTAATACTGTATCTAGCATCATATCTTCAATTGGTGTCTTGGGTTCAACAATTCGTGAAGGAATTAATAAATGAGAGTATGAAATTTCCTGGAAATAATTTTACCATTAATCAATACTAAAAACAATAATTAAAATAAATAATAATATAACATTTTCTTATTTAATTTAAATAACAATATAATAAAGGTGGTTAGTAATATGATGTATTAAATTAATAGATATGAAGAAAGAAATAAACTATATATTATAGTCCTGTAGTTTTTATTTTGTAGACAGGTATTGTAGGTATGTTGTGGTTGAGAAGTTGTTAAGGTCAAATATTCGGTTATATATAAAATTATTTAATTTATATATGTGAGCAATGGTAACCATTATTAACAATAAAAAATTATCTGAGAGAAGTTTAGTTATATATGTTTTGAAATGCAGTCAAAATTTGATATTAAAACTCATATGAAAAAAAAATTAATTGCACTCAATTTTTACAACTTATAATGAACTTCCTAATAAATTTTCATGCATTTCTGTTTGGAAAACAATTTTATCCAGAGTACCTATCAAACAAAAATTATGTAAAAAAACTCACAAAATTAAAATACCTATAAATAACTTAAAAATTCTTCAAATGTTTTGAAAATTTTACCATGTCTAGAATAAAAAAGACAAATATAGATTTTCTGTCAAAATTAGTTGTGAATTTTTTTAACTAAATTACAACAAAAAAACAAAATTGACAATAACAAAAACATTGTATTTGTACATTTTCCTGTTTCACACTTTCAACTGTTTTCTGGTTTTTCTAATTAAAATTAAAAGATGAAATACTTGCTCACCAGTTGATTAAAAATGAAATAATAAGGTATCTTGATGTTTTGATATTGAAATGATATTTCCAGTAAAAACATGAGTAAAAATTAAAAATAATGAAATTGTATGCTGTGAATTTGTTCAGCACCTTTTCATTATTCCCAATTAATATGAAAACTACTTAATTTGTAATCAACTAGATCCAAAATGCAATAAAAAAAAGTTTCTGTTATTTGATTAAAACAATATTTCTAGAAAATATGGTTTACAGAAATTAAAAATATGGACATACTTGCACATGTGTGCAGCCACTGTTGTTGGTGAAATGTTGGGAAGGTAGTAAAAGGAAAATTTAATATATATTAGTCAATAACAATAAACTATTGTTAACCAAACACACTCTTAGCAGAATTCACTTGATAGTGTTGGTTTGTCAATAATATGTCTGCCATATTGTGGTAAAATAATTATATAGGTATTATATATTTTCTTAATATTTATTTAACATTGTAGCTATTTTCTCGGTTTTACATTTATTGGGGAAAATCATAAAATTACCTCCTTATAGTACCACCCCAGTTAGATTTCCTTTTAGAAGAAATGCTATTATTGTAAATCTGAGCTAGATTTCAGGTAGAAAAGTTGTCCAGATTAAAAAAAAAATAAACACCTTTGTAAAACCAATAAATTCCTTGCTCCATTCAGAATCTAAAAGACTGTAATATATATTTACGATTTTCATCAAAATTTCATATTAAAATGTTTGTTTTGTTTTAATAACATTTTGTGAGTATTAATTTGATAATTTATCTGGCTATGTATTGACTAAAATAAGAAAAAATGGACAATAAAACCCAAAGCTATGAAAATGTAAAAACTGCATTTTTTATTCAATAAAGCAAAGTTAATTTTATTACTATGTTGGCCATCTAAACAAGATAATCATAATACTGAGTATTGCATTTTTTCCATTAATTAATAGAATACATTTGCTATTAATTTTTTTTTTTTTTTTTTTGAAGTTACTTACAATAGACAACGAAAACAAAGTATTGTGATTTTTATATAAAAGATAGATTGTGAGGGCAAACATAATTAATGAATGTCATGTGTATCTCAAATTTTGTAATTTATTTATTTTCATCTAATGAGAATTCTTAATGTTTAATTTTTTTTATGTATCATACGAAATAATGTATTTAATTATGAAACAATATTTTATCAAGAAATAATAATTTGATATTAAATTTAATATGTACCTAACCTACCTACCTAAAATAAAAATTATTTCTTCCACACATGTTATATTTGATCTAGTATAAATGGTATTTTAATAATAGTCATATGAACAGTATTTTAAAAAACAAAACACTTTTCAGTTTTTACAAACCGAAATATTTAAAAATCATAACTGATAATGAAATGTTTATCTTGTTGGGATTAGAGCCAAACAGGATTTTTATAGGGATCCCTAACAATTTATGCTCTGCTTACATGCAGAAATGATTCTTTACAGATACCTCCCAGTAACTTTTTCACAGAATGAATAATGGACTACAGATGAAATTATATCAATAGACATAAGTCTGTTTAAAACTGAGTAAATATGGCAGCTTGATATGATTGGTATGTGATATTTGGACTATTTAGAATTATGGCATTTAAATAGAGAATAATTTGATATCAAGATTTAACTTAGAGTATATTAAATACATAATTGTAAACCAAGGGAAATATTGATTCATGAAGTGATAGGTGGCGAAAGAGGGGCTAATGCGTAATTTATTCTGTGATCAAATTTTTCAAATTGAACCTAAAAAGTTTCAGAAAAACAAACACACACCTTATTAAAACTAACAGCTTTTTTTTCTGCAATCAAAATTAGAGATGTGAGTAACTGTTAAAATTTTGAAATACTCAATACCCAAATACCCAATAGTTTGGTTCTGGTTAGATTTAGTCACTAATATGATGTTCTGTGGTGGGACAGAGCAGCCTTGTTATGAAAAAGAAAAATTCCATTTTTTTGCATTAGTGGTTTCATAATCTTAATTGGTAAAGAACATAAAGGTTAATCTAATCAAACCTTTCTTAAAATGTTGGTTCTGTTGTATTGGAATAAAAATGTGTACATCTCTATTCAATAGTCAAAGTATAATAAAGTTTCAATCAATAATGTGATTAACAGATACTCATTAATTTTTAATAATATATTTTATGCTTATAGATATAATATAATATATATTATATACAATATAATTATTAAAGGTATATTTTAAAAATGTATTTAGCAAAAACAATTTAGTAGTACATAAAATATTTTAAGTTAAAGTGTATCTATTAATCTTATCACTCATGAAAACTTCAAAATAATTAACATAAATTTATCCAATCTATTTTCATTGATAGTTTAAAAAAGTTTAGACTTTATAAGCTTTTGTTAGGAAAAACACTGTTCTGCAGTAGCAACGTAGGTAACAAAATACAAATATCTTTGAAGGTCAAAAACCACAATCCCCCATTTTATTGAGAAATTATTTTCTAACATTATTAATTGTTTAATATTATCATTAATTATGATCACTGTCATTATATTTATCCTTTAAGTCACATGAACCACATGATAAATTACAATTATAAATGTGTTGGTCAGATATTAAGTTTTCATTAGTATAAGGAATGGAATTATTTCTATAGCCTGATAAGAATAATCTATATTTAACATTTAAAAAATTATCAATATCAAATCTCTCTACTGTTAACCAGTTTATAATGTAGTTAAACCCATTTGAATGATTCATATTAACTTCTAATTGTACAGACAACAAAAATTAAAATTCATTGAAGACTGGTTTTAAAACACTAAAACCATTGAACCACTAATGTTTATTTAAAATGATTGGTATTTAATGTATTTCAAAAGTTCAAAATTGTATACACCAATTAATAATTTCCTTAAATTATTCTTTCAACACTAATAATTCTCAGATCATAAACAAATACAATGTACACAAGATCTAAGATGAGAAATAACTATTTTACAGATTATAATTGTTATTTTTTTTTTAATAATTATAGAATAAAGATACAGCTGTAGAATTAAATTATTAGAACTTCGGTAACATTTGAATGATTCAAAAAGCTCACCACAAATAGTTGATGATTCAATGAACACTATAGAAAATTGGAGCTTTCAAAGTTGTAAAAATGTAAAAATTTGTATTTGTTTTTAACAGTTTAAAAATATTTAAAATTTTATATCATTAATGAATTAGCATGAAAATTGTTATGTTTTCAATTTTAATACATACACTTTTTTTAAATAGGTCTAAATTTTAAATTTTTAAACCGAAAATCTAAACATTAAAGTTAAAATTCAGTTATTCTCAACTAGGATTTTTCAGAATATTATTTGTATAGTACATTTTTATTGAAATTATATTAATTAATTTAATTCTACTAACAATATAGTACATCATAATAAAAGTATTAGTAATAACTATAAATTATCAAATTATAAACAAATTAATTTTTTTAAGTGTTAAGATTGCATGGAAAGATTAAGATGAAAATAAAAGCGGACATACTTGCACATTTATAGGCCACATTGGTGCAAGCCATTATTATTATTATTATTATTTTAATTTTAAAAGCAATCATTGCTCAAGTAAAACAATTCTGAATGAACTTGCTTTAATTTGCTTGTTTGAATTTCTTCTTGTTGATTTTTCAGGAGTATCAAACTGAGAAACTAAAAAAAATGTGGATTCCAAAGTACCAACCCTGTTTAATTAGCTATCCTTAATCAGTTGGATATAACTTGCATATTTATAAAATTAAAACTTTAAGCAGATAGCCCAGGGACTAGATATCATGTGTAAAAATAAATTATATTATCAATATTGATAATATAATATTTAATTTTATTACCCTTTAATTGGCTAATCAAAAAATTGTTCTACAAATAAAATAAAATATACATATTGAAACTGGAAATTTAGCATCTTAATATTATTTAAGACATATTTTGTGCTAAAATTGTAATTAATAAAATATTTCTATTGTACCTGACCATCTTTGCCTTTTTCTAATCCAAAGAGATCAAATGCATCAATTATATCATTAACAGCGGATAAAGGTCTAGTTCCAGATGTTTGTCTTCTGCGATTGGGTTCCTTTTTTGGTTCACACCGCACTCTATAATTATATTAATTAAGACAAATTATTAAATAGTTATAAATAAGAAGTATAAATGTGTACAAACATTACTGATCTATTAGATCTTTTGAATGGTATAAGTGAATAAACAAGAAATGGAGTTTTCTGTGGAGTCACTAACACTAAACGTTCATTTTTGAATCGATGTTGTATTGTCGGACGTACAACTCTAATATCCACAGAGTGATTGGATGAGCTATTTTCTTGAAGCAATGTACTATTTTTATATACCGCTGTAACTTTTTATACATACCAATTACTTATTTGTCAAATTTAAATGAAACAAAATGCAATTTTGGAAATCGATACTTATATCAAATAGCTTTATAATAATTATGATGAAATATTGGCTAATATTATTTCTGATATAGTTTCAATTGTTTATTTTATAAAGAAGAATATGATACACTAAAAAATAAAGTACAAGAACCCAAGAAGATAATAAATTAATTTAAAATATACATACATAATAAAGTAATTTAAAATAAAATATTTTATTTATAATTCATAATACATTACAAATAAATAAAGTTAATTTTAAACAAGATGTTTCTCCATCCAGTTAAATATATTTGAATACCAATTAAGTCAACCTACTTTTGGGTAGTGTTAAACTAACTTGTTGTTATTTAGTTAATTAAATATACCTATACAGACATAATATGTATACTTCCCACACATAGATTAGAATAAAAAATGATATGTATACTTTTTTAAAAAGATTAGTAGTTAAAACCTAATAAAAAAGATTTTAATAAATTTTACAATAAAATAAAACAAATACTACTTATATGGATAATAAAATAATAAAGTAAAAACAAAATTATTAAAATGGTTTATACTCGTAAATAAAGTAAATAAATATATAAATAAAAATTTAAACATAAATTTTTTATTTATATATTTTATATATTTTATGTATACTTTCTTTACTTATATAGATCATTGATTTTTAAATCTAAATTGTTACCGCACAACCACACTTTTAAAAACAATATTTCACTAAAATTTTTCAGTTAAATATAATTATGTGTACAACTTAATACAAAATAATAAATACTTGAAAATGTTAATAAAAATTATTTTAAATAACATGAATAATAATTATGTATATTTTGTACTGGCATTATAGTTTACAAGTCCATGAAGTTTGTTAGTAAAATTATTAAATAATACAATTAAATAGTTTTAAAATTTATAAATAATGATTAATTACATTCGTTTCATAATATAAAATAAAATTTAAATGCAGTATTGAATAAGACTAACTTAAAATTTAATTATTTACTTATATATTATTTTTACCTAAACCAAGACTTTCAGAACTGCTGAAATTGATGTTACTTTTATCAGACAATAATGATTGTGGGAACATGCGTTTTTGGTAGTAAGCTGCCATTTTCTTTGATTCCATAGTAACATCACTTCCAGTTGTATTAATTCTGAAAATAATTAATTATTCTGCTAAAATATATTCAGTTCAGTGGATAATAATTTACCATAAGAAATAGAATAATCACCTTTCACGGAATGGAAGGTTATTTCCAGAACTTTTATCAGAGCACATTTCAAAATACTTTTCACTACATTGTTTATCAGTTAAATTTGATTTAATTGGTGTAGATGTTAATGACCGGGTTTTTGTCAATCTCACAGCGCCATGAAATTCAGTATCCATGTGTTCCAATGTGTCACATACACTGAATGAATTCTCATCATTTGTTTCAATGTTAGGAAGTGATGGAAACTCATCTGCATGCGATTTTTGAAGATGATACATGTTGTTTTTAATAAAAAGTAATTTTTTTGTATCTTTATGGGTGCCATCTAATGAAATATTAGTTAAAAATGACAGTGCTGCAATTCGACGACGTGAATTATCTCCACTTAGAGAATTCATCATGATTCAGATTTTTTCCAATTCCTGTAACACATAATAAATTGAATAAAAAATAAATACTAAAACATATAACACAAATATTATTTAAAACATATTATATTATTATTGAAAAAAAAATATGAATTAATAGTAAATAGTAGCGTAAGTAAAATGTTATTGGATGTACATTGTTTTACAAAATATATCTACAAATTGGGAACTAAATATTATTATGTAGATAGTTAAAATATTGAAGATCAAATGTTTAGTGAATTTAAATCAGGATTGATATCAATGGCTCGGACTATATATAAATAGTTAAATACTTGACTAATGGTTTTATTGAAAGCAATATTTTTTTATTTTGTGTCTATGAATGAATTTTTCATCAATCGTACTTGTTTCAATTGAAAAATTGAATACAAAGCCAAAGAATATTTACACAACCTGATATTAATATCTGGAGAAAATGTTAATTTTTTTTTTGTTGTTTAATGAAAATTTGGAGATCAATGTATCAATGTGGTTTGTCGAATAAGGTTTACTGAAAAAAAAAAATTAAAATTAAAATATATTAAATTCCAAATTTGCTTAAAATCATTTTTTAGTAGGAATGATTTACTAATATAAAATAATATTCCATTTTATCACTTTCGGTTATATTTGATTATTTTTTTTAAACTGTTTATTAAAATTATCAATTGTTTGAGTAATTATTATGAATATTAGAATTAAAGCATGTTCATAAAACTAAACACATTCAAATAATTTAAAAATAAGTCAACATTTAAAAAAAATCTATAGTTTCTTTCACTGCCTACCTAGTAGTTTAATAATTACTTATCTAATAAATTAAATTAAAGTTTTAAAATTATTAATTAATTATTTATTTATTTTACATATTTTATGACTTTTCTACAATTTGTCCACGTGCAGTTAATTGTATAACATATTTTACCTCATTCATATTGAAAATAACTATATTTAGTTCTTTAGTTTAGATTTGTACAGAAATTCATGCATATGAATTACACTGAAGTTCACTGACAGTAAAACATAGTGCTAAAATATTACTCAGTTCAATACTTATATTTTATTACCCATTAGTTATATAAGTTATCAATGGACAAAAAAAAAAACAAAATTACTATTAAACCTTAACATGAGTAACACCACAGGTTAATTTACAAGGTTTTTTTTCATGTTAGGAATACAATTTATCATTAACATATTCATATACATACCAATGACCTCAATACATTTGATTTTTTTTCATTGAAATCTCATGTATGATGTGACGTTTTGCTGTAACTTCATCCACATATTTCCACTAGATATGTGTTTATATAAAACGTGCTAACATTTTAAAATTTAATTAAAATTTTAGCAATAATATTTTTAGTTTTATTTTACTTCATAGTTTTGACGTCTTATTATTACTTATTATCCTGTGATAGAATTTTGTTATCATAAAAAAAAAAAACACATTATCTATAACCATTAGAAAATCACTGTACAGAATATTAGATAAGAACAAACGTTTGAGCTGTTTGACGCTAACGAGTAATGATTACAAATTGTGAAATATTTAGTTTTCTTTGGAACTGTGATCCTTCTCAAACAATACATTTAATTCAGTAAATTAGTGTTGTTTTTATTTTAAATAGAAATGCATCTCGATTTCAAAAGCTTTGAAGCTATACGTAACTATGTGCTAAATAGTTCACATAAAAAGTCGATATCATCTGGCATAAAAAATGAAATAGTGATACTGTGGGAGTAATATAGAGAGGGTATAGTTGATGTTTAAATCTCAAGACATTTGGTTATTTACATAAACTTTGAAATGCCGAGTTGTCTTTTGTGCTGTAGATCCAAAAATGCCAGAAGTAAAAACGAAAAAATTACTTTTCACAGGTATCTATAAATTATAATTGTGACCTAAACTAAAATTCATTATTAATAAATAATTACCTTAGGTATATATTGTACCTACTAGAATATTTAAGCAAGATATTATTACTACACATTCCTTATTAGTAACTTAATAACTGTAAATTAAATACACTAAATGATTTACGAAGTTAAGCACTCCTGTCTCTTTATCTATCTAGCTATCTAGCTATCTATCTATACATTAATTTATTCATCTATTTGTCAAAAATATATATGTTTACTGTTACATTAATTTAAATTTGTATGCATAATTAGATTACAATTTTTATGGTTTTTCAACTGTTTCTATTATTATTGATATTTATAGTATTTTTCTTTTAGGTATCCAAAACGTCCAGAAATTCTTAAGAAATGGATCGAGTTTACTAAAAATTATGATGATGACCGTAATATGTTAGAAAATAATATAACAGTAAACAGTGTCATGTGTTCTGCTCATTTTTTACCTGATAGTTTTTATGTCTACAAAAGAACCACTGTATTAAAACCTACAGCTACTCCTTGTGTAACAATAACACGTGTTCGTGGTGTAAGTTAATAACATAATTTATTTATACTAAGTTATTTACACAATTGTTATTTAAAATTAATTTTAGGGTAGATTGAATTATCCAGAAATAATTTTTGTCAAAGATAACATGAAAAATGATACTCAGACTGAAAAAGATGATGATAATAATGCTAACTTAAAATGTTCCCCCCATATTACAGACTTTTCTCAAGACATTTTGGAACAAGTTCCTAACATAAATGTACGATTTAACAATGATTATGTTTTCTGTTTTATAATAAAAATCTAATATTATAGGGGTTTAGTGATGAACTTGCAGTAGATATAGTTGAAACTACACCAAGTAAATTGTATTATAATTCTTCAAGTGCCTCATAATAAGGTTTCAATAAATATCATGGACCAGCTATTTGCATTTACTCATCAGAAAAAAAGGTGTATTTTAGAAATTACCATATTAAATATTATTTTAACATTATACTATTGTTATATTTTGTAGATAGACCAATATTGAAGCCAGCAAAGTAGAAAACAAATATGATGAATACCTAAAAGACAGTTTCTTGAACAAAGAGTTATTGTGTTAACATAAGAAACTAGTTAGTAAAAAATAAAAACAAGCACTTAGTAAAAATAACTTTAATATTTGTCTTATTATATAAAATAATTAAACTAATAATAAAATTCAAGGTTCTCATATCACAATTATTTTTAAATCTTAACAAAAAACTAAAATGTCTTAAATTACATAATTGTTTTAATCTATAATTTAATTATATAATAATTAGTTAAAATTAAATTTACATGAATTTCTTTTTTACAAACTTAGGCATCAGATCATCTTGGTACAATCAAGTCTCATGGTGGTTACAACTAGGGATGTTCCGCATTGTTAAATGTAATGTTTACTTGACTGTACCTGGCATAATAACATGATTTTTTCATGTGTCAATGTAATGAAAAAATATATGTACCTACTCGACCAAAAAAAAGAAAGAATTTATATTGCATTATCGCGCTGTGGTAGAAAATGAAAATTTCTTCTTTGGCATTATTATAATATTACTAATTATTGTTGACATGACTATTATATGTTTACCAATAAGGATTTAAAAATAGACAGAGTTCCTTGTACTGCTGCACCAGTAGGCTGGCATCATTGTCTTATATTACTTAGGTGATTACTTAAGTACTTAGTAGATATTTAATTATTTGCATTATTCTTAATAAGACTATAAAGCGTCCCCCTAGTCTTTGAAGACTTAAAAAGAAGAGAAGCTCTTTCCTCTCTGCTCCTCCCCCATTCTAACCGCTGCAAATAGATAGATATAGGTATACCATTTATAAAAAAAACCTTCCATTTCAAATATTACAGTATTAAAAATATAATTATTAAGCCCAGCCATTGAGTCCTAACTGGGTAACCGATATCATATTCTGTACTACTTGGTACCTGGTATTTATATAAATTATTACTCAGTACCTGATTTGTTAATAAATAACCTTGAACGTCCATAATTCTAACTATAATAATTCTCATCACTTTAGATTGATTCATAGTAAATAATTGAAGTTAAAAGTTAAAATTGTTGAAAAATTAAAATTACTTATATCATACTTATAAAATTAGCTATGGCATTTAAATAATTTAGAATATCCCTACTGCCATCATTGACTTTCATACATAGATGTTTTAATTTTTGATCCTTAGTGGAACCCAATGCAATTTTTGTCCTGTCAACTATATTTTAAAAGCTGTAGTTACAAATAAGTTGAAAACAAACCAGTCAATTTGGAGAAAACCTCAATTACTCGAAAGAAAAATTATATATGAGGTTGCAATACTTGTTCATGTCTGATTGACAGCATAATTGACTATAAGAAATGAAAAACATTCATTATTTTGGCTATTCATTTATATTTTACAAATACTAAATTTTTAATAAATTTAAATTGAATTTTTTTCAATTTTAATTTAATACTTTTGTGGGCCAAATTTGAATTTGGACTGTGAGCCATAGTTTGTCATCACTGTTATAAGTAATTCAATTCAAATACTTAAAATTATTGAAATAATTAAAATTACATGTATATCAAGATAATATAATTTAATAATGTTATAAAATAATATATAGTAGAATCCGCTTAATTGGGACACCGCATAAAGAGGACAAATTGTCATATTCCCGAACGAATGTATTTGTTTAAGGCAATTTAACTTTGTTTATCCGGAACAAACCATCGGTTATAAGGGACAAAAATAAAAGCATCTAATTAGATATTCTGACCTAACTTATCTATCTACTTCTTATCGAAACTGTAATTATCTAATCTTTACAGCTCTATTATATAGGTAATGTCAATCATGTCAATCATTTATCTAATCTTTATAGCTTTATTATATAGGTAATCATTTATTTTTCTTCTACTACCACGATAATAGTCAACTAGCCTACGTACAAAGTTGAAAAACTTTAGTTCGCGTTCTTTCGTCTCTGCGTATTAACGTATGTGTGTTTTATTGATCTCAGTTTGTGTTAATACGTAACAATTATGTCTCGTAAAGATTTAACATTGATTGAAAAAATTTCTAATCTGGATAAAATTAAAGCTCAACCTCATTCTTCCGGTCTTTGTGAGTTAGAGAAAATAATAGGCACCTCTAAATCAGTACTAAGCCGATTGACAAATAATAAAAAAGCTATTCGTGAACAGTGGGAAAAATTAAACGACAACAAAAGTGCACCTGTAAACAGAAAAAGAAGCTAGAAGGCAAAGATCCAAAAAGCTAGGAACGAATGGTTTTCTGCTGTTACAGAACATGGTGTTCGTATTTTGGGCCCCATGTTACAGTAAAAAGCTGAATTTTTTACTGAAAAAATTGGACATGGTAATTTTAAGGCCACAGAAGGTTGGATAAATCGTTGGAAGGACCGGAATAATATTAAATTCAAGCGATTTCACAGAGAAAAATCAAGTGCTTCTTCAGTTAATCGGGACAGTCAGATAATGAGGACAAATAGGTCATCGCCCAATGTGTCCCAATTAAGCGAATTCTACTGTGTATATATATATATATATATATATAAGTATAGGGTAGGTAATTCAGTAAGCGTGCTCACCCAATTTTTTTTTTTTAATTTTTGAGATTTTTAAGTAGGTACCTTGTTAACAACATTTAGGAGTACCCTGTGGCAAGACCAATTTTGATTTTTCAAATAGAAACCTATATATTTAAATACAAATTATAAATTGTATGATTTTTCTAAAAATGTTGACACATTTTAATCAAAATTTGAATGAAAATTGTCTAATTTATTCTAAAATACTATACAGTATAAAATGATTATTAGATACTAGGATACTTATTGGATCATTGGAGTTGTGTAATGTTTATAAGCAATTACTTGTTTAATTTAGTTATTCATTTAATTAATAGGCATATTACACCACACTATTTCAGTGTTGTGTCCACTCAAGCACCACCATCACAGAAATCTTATATCATTATTTACATACAATTTTTATTATTAGCGCAATAATAAGAATGTTTGATTTTTTGTGGTTTCGATATAGGTCCAACTATTTTCCCAGTTTTCACATTTTCCAAGAAAATAAAGTAAGTATTATGAATTATTATTACCTAATACTAGTAGGTACCTATAACGAAAATAATTTTTGATCTTTTAGTAAATTTACTATTTGAGTGATTTATTTTTTTTTAATGTACCTACTTAAATAAATTTTTTCACAAAAAATCTTACTTTAATCAAAAAATGACACTGCTTTTTGGATGTAATTTCCTACTACAATTGACTGGTAATTTTTTGTTTAGTTTTCATTTACCTACTATGAAAAGACCAAAATAATATACATTTATTTAAGTTATTTCTAGATAATACCAAATAATAGGCATATAAAAATATACAAAAATGGATAAATTCACAGAATTCACACGATTCACAGAACGTATTTTGTTTAATTCGTAAATCTGCTCCTAATATGTTGGATTAGAAGTCCTGATTTTCAGTGGAAATACTGTTGTAAGTTTTAATTATAATTTCTAATGGGGATGGTAATATCTACAGATTTTCAATAAATATCTCGCATTTGTCAAATTACAATCGTGGAGGTTAAAATTATGTATTCAACACTAATAATCGCCCAAGAAATAAAAATAATAATCAGCTCGTTAAGGATAATTTTACTACAGGATTCATAACTACTAATAGCTAGTAACTAATAAATAATCAGAAACCAATTTAATCTCTTATCACAGTACTTATACACACTATACAAATACATAATAGTATTAGTAGGTCTCCCTCTACTTAATTGCATAGCATATACCTATAATACTATTATCATAACAAAATTAAAATCAAATACCTACATAATAAATTAAATTAAATTAAAATAACTAGTAAGTAACTCTAGGTTTGTATGAATTTTCATATTTTTACTAAGAGTATTCAATTAAATGGGTGTAAGAAAATCAATGATTTGATTAGAATATAATGTATAGGAAAAAGTGTATGACATGATTATTTAATTATATTTTGTAGAAAATGTCATATATCAACTATTATTTTTTCTCTTTATTTGATATTTTTTCTTAAGTTAATATTTAGTAAAAAAATTGTTTGTAAAATATGATAAAAAATAGTTTTTAGGTGCTTCATTTGTTTTTATATTATCTAAATATGTTTAAAGATTCATTACTCTTTATGAATGAAACAAAATAAAAATTACATAATAATGCATACATTACTGTATTGATTGTTATTGGAATATTTTGACATATCACTAAAACTTATAACTACCAAATATTGAATAAATACTACATTATTATTGTAATATAAACTCTATTGCTTACAGTGCAGCCTAAATAAAATTTAATGTGACACTATTTAAATTTCAATAAGTATAAATTAAATTTTTGTAGTTATGGTATTTTTTTTTTTTATGATATAAATATTTTAATAAATTAACTTAAAAATTTAAATCAGATAAACAATACTATTGTGTTTATGTAGAATTTGTATTCTTAAATTAACGAGCAACTTATACATACATATTTACTTTTATAAAAAAAGATCTAAAACTTCAAATGACACGCTGTGGAAATAGTTCAAAATGAAAATACATTTGTAAATAACAATATTATCTCTTTAAATAAATATAATATTTAATCTATGTAATTAGAAATAAATAAGGCTGGGCAAGTTAATACAATTTTTTACCTCAGTTAAGGTACATATTTTTTTTTTCAAATAAATTAAAACTGAAGTTAATAAATATTTTAAATACCTCAATTGAGATAAAATGTATCATAATTTAACTTATCATTAATATTAATAAGTTAATTTAAAAAAAAATCATTGATTAGATATTAAAAATTAAAATATGTACCTAATGAAAGTGAGTGCAAATATGAAATATTACCTATGCTTGTAAGGAATTTTTAAATCTTTTTTTTAAACTAGTGTAAGCTGTAAGGGTACCTACTGAATTTATTTATTCAACATGTATTGTAATTGTTTCACAGTATGACTGATGTCCAGTCATCAACAACCGATAGCAGTACACATTTACAATATTATTATTATCTCTATTACGTGAATATGACATTATGACTACAATATTCTTACAATAAATTATTTCGATTAAAATTAAAATAGTAGTTATTTACTTGGATGTTGATTGTACATATTGATGACACGTATAACAGTCAATAGGTAAATATCGAAAAACTGAAATTCATAATTTGAAATAAATACCTTATAACAAAATTTCCTTTATACGCAGTTTCGTGAACCATCAGTAACCATCTCCTCCACTAGACACTAGTGCAACGCGAAACTGATGATTTGTCGCATGTGTTTTTCCATTGTTTACAATAAATATGATTATTCGTATAGTATACGAAACGCGACTTTAATTAGTTTTTAATAGTATTATACTCTTCTTGGGATTTCGATTACTAATCGTACCTTTAATTATAACTGTAACAAATAAATAGGTATTATTATGATAAATTATAGATTTTATCTGTAAATATAAAAATAAAATTCTTCGTAATTAGGGTATATTATCTCATTCATTTTGTTTTTCTAATAATAAATTTTGATTTGGCATTTTATTATAAAATACAATCGAGTTCAACTTGGTAATCTTTGTAATCTTGACAGCGGTAATAAATAAAATATCTTTCTGGACAATATCAAAATTCAAATTGGGAATCATACAAACGTGAAACGATTTAAGTCGAATGAATAAATAAATAAATAAATAAATAAATAATAAAATAAATGTGTCGCCTGGAGTATTATATATGTATTGTACGACCGGTTTCGAATTAAAAATTTTTCGTCAAGTAATATCACAAAGTCAAAAGTAAAACGTGACTAATGAATATGACAAAAATAAATGAAGGAATACAGTACAGAGAACAAATTATACAAATTGGCCGTTTTACATAGAAATAATTTATTTAAATAGGAGAGATTATTTAAAATGAGTTATTGAACATAGATATGTTAAGAAATATTAATTATTTGGTTATTATATTTTGTTATTTACAATGCATTAATATTAGATATTATTTTTAAAATCGGTTTGTAAATTTAAAATATTATTAAAATTATTTTTCTTTATTTCATTGTGTATGTGTAATTCATCTATAACTGAATTAATGTAAATGTTATTTTGGATACTTGATATTTTAAATCTGTATTAATATCAAAATTTATATTACACTTATTTTTTAACCATGTATAGTAGTGAAATCTAAACAATAGTGCGTCATTCCTATTGGACTTCTAGTCTGCACATTGATGAATGACTTAAATCCATTTTCTGACAAAAAAATATAAATATTCATTATCGATATTTTCAACACCAATTATGTTTATGTTTACATCCCCAATGATAACGACTTGTTCTATGTTCATTAAAACAATTTAATTTTGTAATTATATCACTGAAAATGGTCAAAAATTTGTGTCTGTTACCTGAAGGTGACCTATAAATACATAACATGATTAATGTTAAATTATTAATTCTTAAAAAAACTTTTATAACATTAACATCTATATATAAGTATTATTCACAATAAAAAAATTTAAACTTAAACTATAATTCACATAAATAATTACACAATCATTTTGATTTCTTTTAAATTTTTAAAAATACAACTGTTAACTCGGTATCAAAAAATTTTAATAGTTTATATCATGCTATTACACGCCATAATAATTTTTAGAAACAACAGAAATTCATCAAAATGACACCCTATACTTCTAATTTTACAATGAAATACAATAAATAAAAAACTATTAAGCAAATTATATTTATTCAAAAATATTCTAAAATGGAGGCTTAATATTGAGTTTTATAATACAGAAAACGCTTTAATACGAGTATAATATTAGAATTAGTCTTAATAATAAAACAAAATTGATATCAATAATCCGTGTAGAAACTTAAATTTATTTGCTTTACTTTACAATTTTCAATAAGTCAGATTCTGCATGTATAATAAAATCTTAGGAGGTTTCATTTTTTTTATATACATTTTATAATTTTTGAATCACACAAATTTAAAATTCTTATATTTAATAAAAATCCTAGTTTTATAAAATAGTTCACTACTCTAATGCGTTAGATAATTATTAATAAAAATGTCTGCACCTCCCCAGTTTTCATTTATACGGTTAGCGTTAATTTTTTTCGTTGGTCAGCTGACATTAGCTCGGCTACAATCTTCGTCGGTTTATTTGTTATTTTTGAACGAATGCGATAAGCCTTGACAACAGAAACCTGTTGATCTAATTTAGATGACATTACTTCAACTATTTTTACGCAGTTTTTCATTTTACATCTAGCTACTCCAATTATTTCTATGTGATTAGAAACTGATTTTTGCTCTAGAGAATTAACCCATAACGATAAAATTCTTAATTCCGAATTCAAATTATGATTATTTTCTCTAAGCAATATATTATCTTCATTTAACTTTTTAACAGTGTTTAACACCTCACGTAATTGTTTTCCAAAATCGTAAAATTGGTTACTCAAAATTTTGACAGAAGTAATTAAATTATCCAATGTTTTATTTGAACCAACAGTGATATTGTCTGTATTCAATTTAGAATTACCGGATTTACCATTGGTAACTTTACCTGTACATGTAGTACATGCACATTTTTCTTTAGCTGTATTAGCAATGAATTGTACAAATGTATTTGCCAAGTATCCAATTCACTTGTGACGTAATGCAAAATGAATACGTTAATTGATTAAATTATCGAATAAACTCTAATATGTGATGGATAAAACAATAATATTTACAAGTAGATACTAATATTACATTAATAATTATAAGTTTGTCATTAAAGTTTAAACGTATCATCTACTTTAAAAGCGTTTATTAGGTAATACAGTTATTTTAATTTGATTAAACTGTAGCTGTTAAAAGTATAATCTTACCGTTTATCTTTAAATATATATTAATTAATAGGTAACTTATTATTTTCATGCGGTTCTCGCCGTACACGGAAAACATTGGTACGCTTTACCTAATCGTTTATAATAAAAACTATTTATTATTTAATTATAGTTTTATTATTATTATTATTATACTATATCATTACTATATTATTAATAACAATATAACACGCATCCGCGTACGGTAACCGACATTTACAACTCACCTGGCAAATCAAGAAATTGCCTATATACAACTCCTATGAAACGGTCAGTATTCGAACTTCGTATAGCCTGTTATTATTAGTATTCTAAAGTAGAATAACTCAGAAACTTTACGTTAAAATTTCAATTACAATACGTGAAAATGTTCAGAAAAATCATCCAATTTATAATTTACACTAAAATATCTAAGTTCCCATTTGAAAAACCAAAGTTGGTATCGGCACAGGACAGGGGCGTGCTCAGCTTTTTCCTGTGAGGGAGGAGGATGAACTGTATTTTGTTTTGTTAATAGTCGTATACACAAATTTGTAAAATGTACTTATTAGTTATTGGTATATACATTGATATTTTAAGAGTAGGTAATTGGGTACAAATTACAATACAAATAAATAAATATATTATATACGTGCCTATTTTAGATTCTGAGTGTAGCGAAGAATAAATTGGTTTTACAATGATGTTTATTTTTAAATTTGTTTATATTGTGTACGAAAATTCTACTAGAAATTTTGTTCCGATGTATATGAGTGACATCATTTCTGAAAGGAAATATTGTCCAGATGGTAGTTTGGGTGGTTATTTTTTGATCTTCGAAACGGTTTTCATTATATTTGGGAAAAACCAGGTTAAAACGAAAGAAAAATGGAAAATTTATGAAAATAATGCTTTATTATTTTTCAATTTTGTTATTTATTGTAATTCAGTTAAACATACTCGTAGAGACTTGACATTTGGACGAAAACTTGTATTTGCCTTTTCTAGACATGGTAAAATTATTGAAACATTTAAGCCATTCTTGGGCTATTCATAGACATTTTTTTTTAGCGAGTTTTGTACACAATTTTTATTCGGTAAGTACTCGGTGGTAAAATAGTTTAACTTAACAGAAATAATAGAACATTTAACAAGAGATTCATCAAGAGTCTTACATTGTGGTAAAAAAAAAAAGTTTGATTTTAATGTAATATTTTTTTTATAAAAGAATTTTAATATCAAATTTTGATGAAAATCGTTTGAGTAAAAAATTATGTGGAACAAATCAATTTTTCAATTTTTTTTTTTTTTTTAAACATTTCTATATTGTCAATTTAAGAACAATGGCTTATTCAGAATTGAGCAGACTAAGTTTCGAAATTTTAACTTTTTGAAGTTCTAATATTATGCGGATATTATATGTTATATGAAATAAATCTATATTGTCGTCCTTAAAGTATGTTTGTTGTCGATTAATGGTTATACATATCTAATATCATCCTAGGGTTCACGAGTTCAAAACCGTGTTTCGAAAAATATAGTCACACTTTTTTTTCTCTTTTTACCTAAACAGGGAAAAAAATATATATTTTAGCCTTTAGGTGTATATACAGCTATCGCTGGTTTGGATTATTTTAATCGAAAAATACCCCTCGATTTGTTGTGCAAATTTTTCTACCAGAAATCTTACTCTGATTTTTAAGTGTAGCACCTTTTCTAAAAGAAAATCGGTGTGAAGAGATACTTCAAAGAGGTCATTTTTCGATTTTCTCATCAAATTTGAAAACCGAAAAAGAAGGGAAAGTATAAGAAATGTAGGTATTAGTTAAAATATATTACGGCCTTTTTTTTTGTGCACAACTTTTCTACCAGCAATTTTGCTCCAACTCTTAATGACAGCAATGTTTCTAAAAGGAAATTTCACTAGCGAGGTACTTTAGAGAGGCCATTTTTCAATTTTCTGAAGATTTTTAGCATCAAATTTAAAAAACCTGGATAACACATGGGAAAATCGGAAAAAACGTAGGAAAGCTAGGAAAATCGGTACAACATTAAATAAATATTATCAAAAAAAATATATAAAGCCTATTTAATTATTTTATTATAAAATTACATACATATTGTTGACAAAGCATCACTATCAAATATCAGAAATGAATAAATCAATAGTTTATCATTGCGATTATTGTTTTCCCACAATAATCGGGCAGCTCTAATATCGTGTTAGTATCGGGGAGATTCCTTATAAAATAATGCGTAGTTGTTACTAAAGAAATTAGAAAGTATCTATTTTGAATATATAGGTCATATTATTATACGAAGAATATAGGAGTTAAAAAATGTGTTTTTAGTGTACGTATATACACATAGCCAATTAGCCACATGGTGACGGTTTTTTCTGAAAGAAATATTATTTCATATCAGGCTTATGATACTCGTATTTTATATACCTACGTCATAATAAACGGAAAAAAATATTTTCACGGCATGTATCTGTAATTAATAAATAATAAGTTCCTACTCGGTCAGCACGACGGCGATACGAAGCAACAAAATAATATAAAAAATATAACATCTTTCTCGCATATGATAATATTATTTGAACGATTATCTGCCCAGTTACAACGCAAAAATCTGGCATTTTATATTTATATTTGTTCTCGAGATGAAGACAAACATTGTTGGCCTCTAAGTTCAAAAAGGTATACTCGTATAATATTGTATATTTGTATACAACTTGTTTTGTTTTAAATTTTTGGTGACCTCCTATTAAATTGACGGGATCTCCAAGTTGCGTTTTTTAAAGTTGTAACATAATTAAAAATTGTTCTAAAGTTATTACATGTACATGTATAATATTACATATATTACTTGTTTATAATAGTATGTATTACTATTAGGTACCTGTATGAACTTAAAATTTATATCTACTTACCTGTTAAATATATTAGATAGAATAATGATAAGTGTAAAATATTATACTTATCATTATTCTTGTGCACTATTATATTACCCTATCCATTAAAAAAAAAATTATAATAATAAGAAGTACTTTTTAGATTCTTAATGGAGCGAAGAAGCTTATGGTTTTACAGAGATATTTTTTTTTAATTTTTTTTATCTGTTAACAACTTTTCTACCAGAAGACCTGCTCGGGTTTCTAAATGTAGCACCTTTTTTGAAAGAAAATCGGTGTGGGGAGATACTTTAAAAAGGTCATTTTTCGATTTTCTCAAGTTTTCTCATCAAATTTGAAAAACCGAGATAAAACATCAGAAAACTTTGGAAAATTGGGAAAATCGGTCGAACATTAAACAAATATTGTTAAAGGAAATATGTAAAGCCTATTTAATTATTTTACTGTGAAATTACATTTATATTGTTGACAAAGCATCATTATTAAATGAACTCCGCTCAGAATCGTTTTTTCGTGAGCAATGGTTTATCGTTGCTTACAATGAATTATCTATAACAGTGGTTGCACCCGTCCCCGTTATCCTCGGACGTCTTTTTATGAGCTTATTAAAAAAATATTTATGAATACATTTATATACGCGTTTAAATGAGGCCGTGTTTATATATTTCGCGTGCCAAGTGTGACACGATTTTTATCCGATTATAAAAATTATTGATAATAATCGGGGGACGTATCGACAGCAACTCGTACCAACAATCCAATGTTAATTTCAATTCCGAGAATTTAATGTAATAAATAACAATAATAATTATTATATCTGCAGTTTATAAATAATATTATTCTATACATACGGGTAAGGGCATTATAGCTGTCGTCGACGTCTCAGGGGGGGGAGGGGGGAAATATCATCACGTATTTTTATATAATTGTATATTATTTATAACTGATAATAATAACAATAAATAATACGGTATAAAATAAAAATCTACAATATTGCCAGACATATTATACTTACAATATAATAATAGTAATAACCCGAGTAATTAGTCGATCGGTTTTTTTTTTTTCTGCCGTTCATCAATTAATTATATATACCTATACGTCGGCCATTAAAATTAATACGAATAACGTGTTTCGCTATAATAATATCTATACGTACGTATCTAACGGTGAATTGTATACAGAGCGCTAATACTATATTTTATAATATTGTAACACACAGAACTGCAATGCGCAACCGACTGACTGTATAATGTCTACAATAATAATAATGTTACAGACTGCGACGATCCAGCGATACAATAACTGCATTCTAGTCGTTTACATAATTGTGTTTAATTGTATTAGTGTACACCGGCGAAAACAGGCGTACGAATATATTAAGTAGGTCGATATGATACCGATTATTACCCATCTATACAATATTATTATGTTAGACGTAAATATTCTACAAATGTATAATTTAGACTGGCATTTGATAACAATAAACTGAATAAACGTTAGCAAATCCGTCCACAAAGAGATATTATGTACGAGATCACGAGAATTAGAACCGCATACATCAGATACATTCCATGTGACATCGGTGGCGGAGCTAAGCGGTATTTGAATCACAAAAACAGAAAAATGAGCGGGTGTTTCGTGGGGACATGGGTGTTCAGAAGAAATACGCCAATATGTATGTGTATTACTATTAACTATTATTATATTTATAATTATTATTATATACATTAACTATTAGTTGAAAAAAGGCATTAAGTACATGCAGTAACTTTCATAGTATACCCGCCCAGGCCCAGAGACAGCGCTATCAATTGAGTACACATTTTACTACAAATGTTTATTTGATGATCATTTTTTTTTTCTGCTAAGCATGACATTTTACGATAGAAAGCTAAATTCATGTTATGCAGCTCATATGCTTACTGCTTAGTATAGAGTATTAGAATCCTAGGAATATTCTACAGGGGATAAATATTTAAAGGAAAATCGTACCCTCCTCTCAGTATAATAAGCCTAGGATATTGTACCGGAGGGGGGAAAGATTTGCACAGGAAAATAATGCCTTGACATAATCGCGGTTAATAGTTAAAGTCAAGATTGGAGATTGAAATGAAGCTCTTCGGATACATACATGAGGTGGAAAACTCACAACAAAATATTAAAATATAGATAGATAGATAATTCGTTTATTACCTATTATTGTAGGTATATCGAAATTTATACAAAATGTTAAAACATTAAAACTATCAATCAAACTAAATTAAATAATTTGTTAGCTCCTAAAACTAATCGAATCTTTTTGTTTTCATCTTTTAGACATTTAATTGTCTTACACAGGTGTATCATAAAATACTAATTAATTTACATCATCTTTAAAATATAATTTTAAATTCTTAATAGAGCAAGTAATTATATTGGTTTTACAATGATGTTTATTTTTTTTTTTTTTTTTAACAGCTTTTCCATTAGAAAACTTACTACGATTTACAATGATAACACTTTTTCTGAAAGGAAATCTGACTAGCGAGGTATTTTTGCAAGATCATTTGTTGGTTTTCTCGGGAGTTTTTCCATTAAATGGAAGAAAAACGGGAAAATAGGTACAAATATTATTAAAGAAAATGTTTAATACACATATGCATATTACCATAATATGACATACATATTGTTGACAAAGTAACACTCTCAACCGAATTCCGCTCTGAATCGTTTTTCATTAACGATGATAAATCGTTCCGTACAGATATACATTAAATTTTTGAAGTGTGTCAATCTTTTTAACAGTGAATAGTCAAATTTTAAGTATTTGAAAATAATTTGCAATTTATTAAAGGGTTGGTTACACGATGCTTTTTACTATAGCATAAATTCATACAAATCATAAAATTTCGGGTAGCTTTAGGTACTAACTATTTTACATTTTATGTGAAAAAGATTTTTACTATTACAGTTAATGGTTACCTAACATATGTTGACGAAAAAACATTTTCAATTTATGCTGATCAAAACATATTTAACCGAATTTCGCTTAGAATCGTTGTTTGTTAGTAATGATTTATCGTTGCGTACAGATATAAGCACACATCATAGGAAAACCAATAGATCCGCTACGCTCCGAGACTAGAAAAATCAGATACTATAGTAAAGCCAATAGATACCTTACTACGATTAGAATTTAAAAAAAAAAGCTGATACTGAGGATGGGAGCGGCCACTATTGTAGGTAAGAAGTAAGAAAGGTAGGATGCATAAGGTAATTTCATTTATATCTGTAAGCAACGATAAACCATTGCTTGACGAAAGACGATTCCGATTCCGCAGTTCGGTAATAAATATTTTGAAGTGCCGTAATTTTTATTTAAAATTTTATTTTGCGATTTTCATTTAAATTTGATTTCTAAACGCTTTTTAAATAAAAAAAAGTCGTTCGATGATTTTTGAAATTTTACCACGTATAGGTAAGTCGAATATGAGTATTATTACTAAGTTTCAAGTCTCTACGTTTATTTATACCCGAATTATATCAAAAAACTCCTAAATATTGAAATTCCTTAAAAAATTCCAAAGTTTTGACAATGATACCGTTAGAAAGTAAACAAAAAAGGTAGCATAAAAGGTATCTTGTGAATTTTCAATTAAATTATTTTTTCTGCTGGAAAACGTCGTCTGTATTTTTATAAAATAATGAAATCGTGAAATTGTAAGTTTTTCTACGTTTTTTCCCACTTGGGTGCTTTTATTTAAAAAATGGAGTCATTAATCAAAAAATGACAACCTAATTTAAAGGACAATCTATATAATTTGAGCTTTCAGAAAAGTTGCTACACGTAAAAATCGGAACAAGTTTACAAGGAAAGAAACGTGTCACAGACTAGAACAAAGAAAACATAAAAGAAAAATAAACAGCATTGTAAAACCAATAGCTCCCTCGCTACGTTCGGAATCTTAAACTGTATTTTAAAATCCTGCACAGTATATCAAGCAGGCTATACTATACACGATCACTGCAAAGCGTAAGTATACAATTTTAATCACCCGATTCGTTTATTTTATAATAATATAATCAGCAGCATCTTGATGGTCGTTTTAATTATTCTCCACGGTATCTACTTTATATTAACGTGGTAAAGTGTATGACACATTCGATTGAATAGAGAGAAAAAAAAAACCAACAACAATAATAATAATAATAATAATAATATTATTATTATTTAGATTCTTAATGGAGCAAAAAAGCTTATTATTTACTTTTATCTGTGCACAACTTTTCTACTATCAATTTTGTTCTAATTTATATAAATAGCACTTTTTCTAAAAGAAAATTTTACTGGAGAGGTCCTTTAGAGAAACCATATTCGATATTTCCAAGAGTTTCCCCAGTAAATGTGAAAAATCGGAAAAAACATGGAGAAACCGGGAAAAACGATGGAAAACTGAGAAAATCGGTACAACATTAAACAAATATTATTAAAGAAAATATATTCTGATATTAATGTTATCTATATCAAAATGTCTAGAAAAATATTCTCTATAATAAATCTGTGTTCAAAAAAGGGAGTTTCTACCTTAAAAATAAAAGTAAATATTTATTTAAGGTGTATGAAGTAAGTCTCCATTATCAATTTTTTTTATTTTGTATTTTTTTTTTCTAATCCATAAACAACTTTTCGAAGTGAAAACTTGCTTCAATGTATTAAGTGTAGCAAGTTTAGTTGGTGCTTAAAACAAATAATTTTTTTGAATTTCGATGGGTTTTTCATAATAATTGGGAAAACCCGGAAACAAAATTATAGATGACTCGTCAAATATTCACAGCGTGCCACATGATGTTATTGATTTCATTATTTCTAGAGACCTTTTTTGTTGTATTTTAGGTCTAAATGCGAAAAAGAAAGTCATTTTTTTAAATTTCCAAATAGTTTTCGTAATAATTGGAAAATACGGAAAATAACGTAAAATGAAATTTGACAAATTTACAATGTTACGATTTAATTATTTTAAATTTTTATGTTTTGTTTTTTACCAGAAATATTGCTTCAATAAAAAAAAGATATTTTTATCTTGTTGTTGAACACGGAAATTGTTTTTATTTTTATTTTTTAATAATAAAAAAAAACCGAAAAAAAAAATTAAAAATAATAATTTATGATTTTATTATTTTCAGTTTTGTTTTTGTTGTAATTTAGTAAAAAATGACCGTAGAGACTTGACATTTTGACAGAAAACTTAATTGGTAGGTACTTTGTGGATAAAATTGTTTGACCTGGCAGAAATACTTGACAATTTAACAGGAGGTTCATTTTAATTTGTACTTATTGGTCAAAGATTATTTTCTTAACTTCCCACCTACAATAGTGGCACACCTGTCTCTTTTATCAGCTTTTTTTTATAATAGTAGTAGGACATTTGATCGATTTTAACTTTTATCGCTGTCTCGAGTTGGCATTTTTTTGATTTCTGGCTTTTAGCTTGGAAAAAAAATTCAAAACAAATGTTTTATATATTCGTATCTTCCTTTTATTTGTTACGTTTGTACGCTCTCGCAAGTGAACAAAATCTATTCAACTATCAAAATTCCGATTTTCCTATTTTCTTTCTGGTTTTCAAGACATTTTAAGACGATTTTTAAATTTAAAATAAATACCTATTAAATAAAAAGGATCGATATTCAAGAGAAGTTGGAAAATTATTTTGAAGTAAATATCTCCTTTCCTCTTCATTCGGTAAATTTGATAAGTTTGCCCCAGTTTGCCAAATATTGAAATGATGTCACATTTCAAATACTAAGTTATTTTCATTGTTTCCGCCGAAGAATTATAAAAAGTGGACTTGTCACCTTTTCGTGCAGTATTTCGGTGCCTATATATTATTGCTATACAGCAATACCTAAAATGTAGTGTAGTACGTATATCATGATGAAATACCTACAATATTGTACGCAATACGAATACAATGACACATACTACTATTATAACAGCACAAAGACAATATTATTGTAGGTACTATTATTATTTGTAATATCGGCCTGCTATCCATAATGGTGAGAGGTGGTTAGTGCGCGAGCGAAGATTGTCCACCAGGCAATTTTCACCGAGACGATAATAATATTTCGCGTGACGAATTTATTACTTCCGGCGTGGCGGACTTGAGTGTTCGGTTGCCACAGTGACGTTTTCGGGCCGAACTTTTATAACAATTATAAATATTAATGTTACGTAAGGCCGCAGTGTTCTCCATAAAACAAAAACAAAAACAAAACGGCATTTCGTTTAACCCACAATAACTGATGGTACAATTTATTGTCTTGAGTATGACTGTAGCTATTGTTACACCAATCAGTCCAGTGTATTCATCGAAAAAGCTCTATCGGCAGAATAACTAACACATTCGGAATAGGTAGTTAAATACCTGTGTAAAATATTATTATCATTATTGTATAGATAGTAGGGTGGAACCGTAACTTGTGAACAGCGAACACAGACCTTGCAATAGCGCTGACGTATGTATAAGGTCTATGAACTGTACTTTATAATTTACTACCTTAAGTACCTACCAATTTGTTCTCGTTGCGATTGTTATTGTGTATAATACGTTAAGAAGTCATTTGTGTTCAAAATTGTTAAAATTCGTATTATTTAAAATATTATTACTTTTCGTCGATGTTTAATGATATTGGCTAGGTCTAATCGCATTCACTTTCTTTTAGATTCCTAGAAACGACACCATTGGCACACATAAAAGGATTTGGGGGTTTAGCCTCCCTAAACTCATCAAAACCCCCCATGTCAAGTTCTTATCTAATAGTTATTACACTAAGAATGTATAATTAATGTTAATCAATATTACGGAGCTTGACGAACAAAAATGTGGGCCATGTACGCCTATCAGCGATAATAATAGATATTTCCGAACGCAATCGTTTGATCGGCCACGAATTTATTCTATGAACGGCTGATGCAGCGATGCTGTCCGACTTTTAATGGGAATTCCACATGATTTCCACTTCGGCGTTTGAGTAATGTCCTCTACTCACGTGTACAGTTTTTGTTAGAAGCATCTCATTAATCCGGACCCCATTAAACCGGACTTCGCTTAATCCGGACAGCTATTTAATAACACTTAAACTATGCAGTTTGTACCTCAGATCAAAATAAACATGAAAACGAGTTTCACGAATCTCTCATAAATATATATTATCACGATTATTTATAAATACTAATAAACATATTATATAAATACATATTCTTAAATCTATAATAATATACATACACGGTTTTTTTTTAATTGTTGAAGTAAATAAAATGTTAAACAAAAAAAAAAAATTTACGGGGCTTTTGGTTATTTTGTTTACTTCGGACCTTCATTAACTCGGACAACCTAAAGCCCCAATCAGTCCGGATTAATTAGGTTCTACTGTATTATGAATTAGAAGCGTATGTACACGAAGTGATATGGAGATTTGATTAGAGATCTCAGATAGATATATATATTTTAAATAGGTACGAGATATTTTAAAAATATTACTGAAAAATGATATGTACTGATGCAACAAACAATAAGAAAGGGGTCTCTTTTATTGTCTTCTTACCACCCCCGTAAGGACGCAGTTTTCAAAAATAATCTGTAACTCAAGAGATATCTAATCAAATTTAAGAATTTAATTTTACTTTTTTTGTATTTAAAGGTAACAAAAAGTAACATAAAAACCAAACTGACATAATAATATATTAACATACCTAATTTAAAAAAATCTGATACTGGGGACGGGTGCACCACTGTTGTAGGTGGGAAGTTAGCAAGGTATAGGATATATAAATGAATTTAATTTATAGCTTTAAGCAACGATAAACCATTGCTAACGAAAAACGATTCGGAGCGAAGTTCGGTTGTACGTGTTTTGAAAAGTCATAATATTTTCGTCAAAATTTGATTTTAAAACTCTTATGAAAAAAATACAACATATTATATATTACACCTTTTTTTTTTTGACCAGTAATTACGACTCATAACGACCTCCTGTCAAATTTTCAAGTATTTCTATTTAGTCTAACAGTTTTATTCTAATTCTATTTTAAATAAAAATGTAAAGGTACGTTAAAATATATAAAAAAAATAATTGAGATACTCAGTTACCCCACGTCCCCCTCAAGAACTGCTAATATAGCTATCAATTTGTTCAATGAAATAATATTTAGATAATATATATACTACTATATAGGTAACTTAAGTATAAACTTAGATACAATTTTTACTGAGTACAGTTAATTATGTATTATCTAGTTATCTATAATTTAAAAAAATGTATATATTACTAATAATAAATAAATCTTTTAAAAATTAAAAATATAATAAACTCGTTTAACACGTCATTTTGAAAAATACAAATATAAAACGAAATTAGTATAATTGGTGTAAAATTTAGTATTTATTCTTAAAAATATAGATTTCGGTTTTGGTTTTGGTTACTCGAAAATATTTAAATTCAGTTCCGGCTAAGCTTCGGTTCCTAATATTTTAAGGATTTTTGGTTTCCAGAACTGGTGCTTAATGGTCTAGTTCGAGTTTCTACCACAGAGTAATAATAGTAGTGCTTAGTAACCAAGAATACAGTTTATAATAGTTTGCATATTTAAAATAGTAAAATATATACTGCTATGTTTATTTTTTTTTGAAGTAGTGTGCCATGGCCGGTGTTAACACAATAATTTGAAAACTCCACCGAAAGTGACAGGGCTCCTCGAAAAATCCAAAAACGCATTTGCAAAATTTAGCAAATGCGTTCGAATAAATTGATATATTTTTTTGGAATCAGACAATGTGCCAGTGAAGCTACAAAGATAGCACCGGTATGTTTGTTTGTGGATTTCCAAAGTTTGGGAGCCCTAACAAAATACAAAATTGCCTTAGCAATATGTAGCAAATTCATAACAAACTTTTGATACGAGTTGTATAATCCTAACATAATATGTCGGTGCTAACTTGACAGACATAAATTTTCGTCAAAATTTGTTATAAAAACTCTTATAAAAAAAAAAAAAAAAAAATACTATACATTACACTCAATTTTAGATTTTGGATGGAGTGAAAAAGCTTATGGTTTTACAAAGATATTTATTTTTTTTCTGTGGACAACTTTTCTACCAGCAATTTTGCTCCGATTTACAATGATAGCGCTTTTTCTAAAAGGAAATCTGTACTTTAAGAAGTTAAGTTTTTGATTTTCTCATGAGTTTTCCCAATAAATTTGAAAAAACCGAGCAAAAACGGGGATAAACGAGAAAATAGGTTCAATATTAAACAAATAATATTAAAAAAAATTGTTTAATGTATACATTATGTAATTATTTTACCATAATATGACATATATATTGTTGATAAAGCAACACTATCAACTGAACTCTGCTCAGAATTGTTTTTTTCTTCAGCAATGGTTTATCATTGCTTACAGATATACATTAAATTTCCCCTCTACTATCTTTCTAACTTCTCACCTACAACAGTAGCTGCACCCACGTGCGAAATTGATCGGCTTTTTTGACCACTTAATAAATTTATAATAAACCTCTTGTTAAATTTTCAAACATTTTTATTTGGTCAAATAATTTTATCCACAAAGTGTCTTCCAAATGAAATTTACATAAAAATATTCACATAATTAAAATGTCTATAAATAGATCAAAAATGGCTCAAATGTTTAAAAAAATAAACCACGTCTATAAAAGGTAAATATAAACTTGTCAAAATTTCAAGTCTCTAGGAATATTTTTTAACTGAATTATAACAAAAAACAAAATTGAAAATAATAAAAGCATTATTTTTGTAAATTATCCTGTTCTTTCTGAGTTTTTTTCGGTTTTGCACAATTCTTGAAAAAACTGCATAAAAAATCAAAAAAACGACTTTCATAACACCAACTGGATTAAAAATTAAACAAAAAAGTTTTTTTGTCGTTGTTTAATTTGAACAATCTTTCTAGTAAAAATATAGTTTAGCAAAAATTAAGAATATTGGAATTGGTAACGTCGCAGCCTTTCCTAAATATTTATCGTTTTACCTATAATTTTGTTTCTGGTTTTTCCTAATTATTTTAAAAAATCATAAAAATTTAAAAACTACATCAACATGACAAAATTTCCTTTCAGAAAATATGCTGCACTTGATACATCAGAGCAAGTTTCTTTTCGAAATAACGTAATGAAACACACTTAGTAAAACCAATAGACTTCCGCTCTTAATATAAACTCACCATATTATGTATCGCCACAAAACAGTAATTGAGATTGTACATGGTGATAACAGATGATTTTAGTTAACTTTATATTTGTTTTGTTTTCTGTGAAACTATATAGGAACACTAAGGTGTTTCAAAATTTTTTATCAAATGTTTTTTTCGTGATATTGTATTCCTTAGTGCTTAATAACGTTCCTTAATTTTTTTCAGATTTGGTAATTCCATGAACATTATTTTTAGGAAAAAGTTGAGTTTTTTTTGTTTTTATTTTTTATATGTGTAAATAATAATTTTATCATCACGTTTAGACCTTTAATTAGGGGTTGAAAATATTTGTAACTTATTTTCCATTTAGTTACCTACCAAGAGAATAGTTATATGTACTTGTATTGTGAGTTACATTTGATGTGACGTCAAATAAATTAATGTTTACAATTATTATGGAAGAGTATTGGATAAATATGAAAACAAAAAATTATATCTATTTGATATCATAAATTGATTTATGATATTTATATTATATAATTTTAAAATAACATTGGGGTACAACGGTTAATCGCTTCCTAGCAGTGTACCCCGAGCAACGTCTATCGGCCAACATATGACGGCGAAAGATTTACCACCACCGGTTGCTGTACTGTTTTTCAAAACTCACAGCAATTATGAACATCACGAGCACAAATAAAAATAAAACATTGGGAAATTGTTTGTTTGAAATCTATCAGGAATGCCACCAAGAAATAGAAAACTTAAATAATTAATTAAAACGCAAGCGATATGTATAAGTACGAGGTGTGATCAATAAGTTCCTGAATTGTTTGAATTGCGCGCCAACGGAGGATCGAAGAGCAATAGGAATTAGGAGCGATATAACTGGTATCTGTGAATTTTCCTGAGCACATCTGTTTTTTGTAGATTCTATAATATAACCTTCGGCGTTTTGATGTAACCAATATTTTTGTAAATTATGTTTTGATATTTGATCACACCTCGTGTATATTACCTATATAGCTGTGGTTGTACATGACTGAACCTCGTTGCCGAGAATTCTGCCGACCGCTTAAAAGTGTTAAACCGTGTAAAATACGTATACATGCATGTATCTCGATTACAGTTGATTTTCTATTCGATAAACGCAATAACGTGTTTCAGCGTTATGTTTACATATATATATATATATATTATATTGTAGTCATATAAAAGCCGTGATCCCATCCGTCCGCCTGCCTCTAACGCTTTGTTGATTTTCCATGGCAACCAAATATAAAATAAATAATAACTCATCGTAAAATTATGATGGGCATACAACTAGTCAAAAATATCAATGTATACCATACCAGACAAAATACTTCTGAAATCAACTGAAATCAACTGAACTCCGCTCAGAATCGTCTTTCGTTAGCAATGGTTAATCGTTGCATACCCTCTACCTTCCCAACTACTCACTTACAACAGTGTCTGCACCCGTCCCCATTATCCTAGGTGAGCTCTTTTAAACACATTTTTGTGTAGGCAATTAATGCTTCAAGTTTTTTATGTGGTACCTCGAAAGATACGGAATATCTACAATAGGTTTATGTTTATAATTATATTATATTGTATTATTATGTTAAAAGGGCTCAGTCAATAAGGTACATATAAAATTAAATTTCTGTTTAGATAAAAACTAGAAAATCGATTTAAATAAAATACCACCAAGGGAAAAATCCGCTTCTCGTGTATAAGTGAGAAAAATGTAGAGCATTTTTAATTAAAAAAAAAAAAAAACTCGTGTTTGACGAGAGTAAATAAACGGGAGTCTTAATTTTTAGTAAAATGATATAAATAAATAAATGAATAAGTATGGTAGATCTATAGCTTTATTTGACATCTAAAAGAAGTATAAGGATAAGGCGAATTTCTATGAAAAAAGAGTTGGGGTAGTAGCTATTCTGCTGCAATATTTTTAAATGTAAATACTATACGGCGCTCTAAGAGACTTTAGCCTCCCCCCCCTCTTTGGACGTACTATATGTATACGAATCTGTGCGATTTTCAATACAAAATACGTTTCAACGTTTGTCGGACGAAAGTTGAAAATCGGTCTAAACAAGAGAACGCATTCTTAAGATATCGGAAACAAATATAGGTGTAAGTACTAAATATTATATATTATGCGTATTTTGACGTTTGTTGTCTTTCTGGAAAAAAAACATTGTGGCCCCTACCCCGCGTCATTTCGGATTCCATTCGCGCCTGCATGTTTTGTGCGCGGTTTTTTTTTTCACGCGTCTCTTTGTAGTTCTCTCGTTCTTTCGCGAGATGATTCCAAGCAGAACGCGTATATAGGTGTGTATGTGTGTGCGTTTGTGTGTGTGCAGAGTGATTGCGGCGGCGGCGGCGGCGGCGGCCGCGGCGACGACGGTCGGTTATATTGTCTGAAAAGTTCATTCCCCCTACCCGCGTATATATACCTATACAATATTTATGTATATAATACGAGAGACCAATAATAACGACGGAGAGGAGAATGCGCGCTCTCACACACACTCGCGTGTACGCATAGATAGATACGTGTGCAGCGCGGTTTGCAATTACTATATACGTACGTATAATACGCGCGTATCTATACGTACACGTCCGTACTAATATTATTATACAGATACTATTATATACATATGTACATATATACCTATACCTATATATATATATATATATAGGTATATACCGCGATCGCGGTATAAACCCGCGGCAACCTTGCGGCGCGGAGTGGCAAAGACCGGTGTGTGTGTGTGCGTGTGTGTGTGTGTGCGCTCGCCCCGTAAAGCGGCCGGCCGGCCCGGCGATCAGCTGACGGCGGCGCGGGCCGGTAAGCGGAGGCCCGAGACCGTACGTACGTACCGGCGGCCCGCGCGACCACGGACTGCGACGGCGGCGAGGAGGGCTAATGCCATCATCATCTTCCGGAGACGACGACGACGACTCCTGCCCGGACGGTCATCAAACGCCGAGCTGCAGAAAAGAAACCGCGCTGCCGACGCCGCCGCCGCCGCCGCTTCCTGTCAATGCTCCTGTGCGCGACGACGAGACCGCGTATACCCGTACCTGCCGCAGTAGCCGCGCGTCTCTCTGCAGCTATTGCCGCCGGTCCGTCCGGGAACACGACGGGTCATTGATTTCGCTCGGTCCTGTTCGCCGCAGTCGTTGCGCCGCCACCGACGCCGACGTCTCTGTAAACACTTCGGCCGAATATCGTATTATTATTATTATTATTATTATTATTTTTATTTGTTTATTTTTTTTTTTCCACTATAATAAATATAGCCCGTTATTAATTTTCCCGTCGATATTTTTTGACCATAATTATAACACTATATTATAATATACCACTGTTACATACAAATATATTTATATAATATATCGTAAAAAAATAATATAATAATATATGGTAGATCGCTATCGGTAAATAATAATAGAAAAAAAATAGTTTCGTACAATCGGAAAATTTTGGAAAATTTCGTCTATCGGCCGATAACTCGCGTTCAACGGTTCGTCGTCTGCCACACGGGTAAGTCGTACGTTAACGTTATACACACCTGTATCCCTCCACAGTAAATTATTAAGTATTCACCGGGGGGAAATATTATATTTCGTTTTTATATCGAAATATTCATTTCGCGGGGTTTTCGCGGAATACGAATTCGATCGCCAAAAAATGATAAAAATAATGTTTCGACGTTTACAAGAACGGAAAAATAAATCCGTTTCGTTTTCATAAAGTTAATTATTGTCCTAAAGATTGCGCAGGTTGCGTAGTCAGTCGTCTCGAATTAACGTTTGACGATAAAGCGGTTCAATTTTTATAAAAAAAAAAACACAGGTGCACGCGTCTCGAAATGGTATATAAATTTGTACGCTCGCCGGACTATACACTTCCTGTACTTTCGTGCCAGTGTTCACTGAAAAAAAAAATTTACGTTTTAAAAGGTGTCGCAAATTTCGCGAATTTTCAACTTGATTTCCCGCGGCATATAACTTGCGATAACAAACTCGTTTTTTTTTTTTTATAATTTATAGGCGGTTACCTGTTATAACATTATACACGTTTTTACGCGCTTGACATTTTGTTTATAACGATAATATCATTGCAGTCCGTTACACGTATTTGAACCGGAGGAGAAGAAGAAGAAACGGAACCGCGCTGTTTTTTTTCCTGTGTGCACCAATGACCGTCATTCCGAGACGAACTGCGTCATGCGGTTGAGGAGACATCAACGACAGTTCAACGAGAAAACGAATATTGTTTTGCCGATTTGCACCGCCGGTGTCGCATAACACTACTCGAATTAACCGCAGGCGAAAAACAAGAAATAAAAGAAGAATATTGTCGTCTCGTATACCCGAAATCATATAATACTCTTATCGGCATTACAATAACAATATTCGTCGCGAGATTAACGGGACACATCGAATCCTACAGGTGAATATTATTTATTAATTATTATTATTATTATTATTTTTTTTTTACGATAATTTATTAACTTTTCAAACGTCTTATTACCTATCGAGTAACACGACAACACGCATATATTATATTTAATATCATTATACCTAATCGAAAAATAGTCTATTATTTTATCCGAAATCGCGATCTACGTATATAGACGACCCCGTATTGGTGTACAATAATATTTCACGTTGAGTTTTTACGTAAACTGTATTCATAGTAACGATTTGCGCGAATGTATTATTTTTAAGTCGTATACCTACGTACAGTGGCGTGATTTCGTCCGATGCAGTTTGCCTGGTGCGATTGCGCCAGCCCTTAAGGCGATGATTTAGAGTTTGTTTGACGTATATTTGAAAACTTGAAATTGCAATAACGGGTTATGTGCCAATTGATTTCTGCCAGTTAATTTTGAATTATTTTCGTTATAATCTCACCAGCGGTTCCGGCGCATAGTTCTCACGTCATTTTGTTGGGCCTTGCATTCACTACTATTATGGGTCATGAGGTTATTGGCAAGGTTTATTGCTCAGTTTTTCAGGTCTAAATCAATTTTTTTTTGACCCTTGGCACGTCATTGATTTCAAGTTTTCATTTATTAGTTTTTTCTTTTTTCATGATCTCGCCAGGGACTGATGTTTTGTCACCACGTCGCTTTTTTCAATAAAATAAAAATAAAAAATTAATAAATCCCAAGATTTTAAAGTATATTCGCGTTCATATATGATATTATATTATTATTGAAATGTATCGAGAAACGCGTATTTTATACATATAAATATGTATCGTAATTCTTTCGACAGGCGTAATACCATGAAATTTTATTTTATAGACGGTCACTTTTATTGACCTCAGTTGCCATAGGTAATATAATTGTACGCAGGAGAATGACCCATTCATTGTGGTTCTTCCTATTTTTTTTTTTCTAAACGAAATTCTTTTAGCAAAAAAAAAAAAAAATACAAGTGGATACTACAAAAACGTCACAAAAGCGTCATATTATATTTGCTCGGATTTTCGTTTTAATTTATACCTGTATATTATTATTAATAAACAACTTAGTTGTAAGGCATCAACGATCCTAACACCGCCGGGACGAAATCTCGTTGATGTTATAATATTGTATCATTTGTTGTGATGAGCGGACAAGGAATGATGGTTTTTTTTTTTTGTAAAACTTTTCTACCAGAAATTTTGCTTCTATTATAAAGTATAGCATTTTTTCTGAAAGGAAATTTGATCTTAGGAAGATAATTTTTTTGATTTTCGCATGGGTTTTCATATTAAATGGAAAAAACCCGGGAAAACACATGAAAAACGGGAAAATTTACGAAATATATAAAATTCGAATCATAAATATTACGGCATTTCAAAACATGTACAGCTGAACATGCTCTCAGAATCGTTTTTAAAGCAATGATTAATCGTTGCGTACAGATATACATACAATTTCCCCTATACCTTCCTAACTTCTTACAGTGACCCGCCTATCTGTCTTTCTGTAGAACAAGTTATGTAGTAAAAATTTGTTAATGTAAAACAAACCGGAAAATGCTTTTAAAATTGGCTTTAGAGATGAAACACTGGCAATACAATTTTTTAAATGACAGCATTCCGAAGAAAACTAAGCTAACAGTTTTTAAAATAATAATAATTACAAAAGTAATCATTTTTTTTTTCAAAAGGCCTTTTCGTTTTTACCCGTTTTTTCGAAATCACACGACAAATGCAGCCGTGATAACTTGAGTAATAATATAATAAAATACCATATATAATAAAATTACAGATACCTGTAAATTATAATGGCTCTGTAACATGTAAATGTGTTGCACAAAAACATTTTGTAATGAGTCTGTAAATTAAAATATAATGATAACACTGGTTACCGGATAAAATAAACCATTTTTATTTGTTAACCCTGAACTACGGCTGTCTTACTCGAGTAGGTAACAGAGATCTGAATAACGATAAGTAATAAAACTGTGGCATTTTCCTCCAACCAAAACAAAAATAAAAAATGAATTTTATTATTTTGTTATTAGCCATTAGGTTAGTATCTGAGTCGTTTGAAATCTACCCCATCAAACTCAATCAGTGGATTCGACCTATTCCGGATATACTCGTATTTTGGTCTCATCACCTCACTTATAAATTCATCATCACTTAATGATGATCAGGATAACAAATCCATAATTTAAGTTAAGTTATTCAAATTAAGGTATAGGTATATAAATTCAGAAACAAAAAATCGATCAGAAATTTCGGCCATAAAAACATTGATAAAATTGTAATATCGATCTATAAATCGTTCAGCAAAGAATTACAGATACGAATTTGGTTCTGTAAATTATAGTCAGTTGCAGGTCTGTAAATAGTTAACAGGTTTGTAAATAATACAAAACGTTCGAGCAACACCCGATCTGGTTTACAGATCTGTAAGTGCGCTAATGGTTCTGTATGTCCTTACAGAACGTTTGTGCAACTCAGTCTTACGAACTATTATATATTTTTCGTTATGAGCAGAATGATAATCAAGTTATCGCATTAGAATAATTAGGAGAATGTCTCAGAATGCTTTTGCCATATGATATAATAACAGACTTTTTTTTTTCTTACGATTTTCAATGTTTATCGAAAGGACTATAAAGATAGTTGCCTAAATGAATAGTAATTATTATTTAATAGGTATTTATCTACTACCGCAGGTATCGATGTATATTAGTATCCTACATAATAATTACAGTATATATAGAATATTAAACTAATAGAGCAGAAACAAACGATGGTGATTAGTGTCAACGGTATATAAATAGCATTAAAACAAAAAAATAAAAAAATTAGTGTCAACGAATTATAATAATATTATAATGTTCAGTTGATTCGTTTTTCATTATCAATCGGTGTAGTATATTTATTTTTTTTACCACCAAAATAATAGTATATTTTATGGCTAAGTAAAAAAAAATATATATATATATAAGTATAATATTGTATTATTTAATGGGGTTTACTACCTAATATACCGTGATCCGTGAGCTGTAATAGAAAAATGTATTATACAAAAAAAAAACTACCTAAACGCGATTTTTTTTTTCTTATATTCCTGCAGTCGTTTTCCGTCGTATTCAATACACGTTTGTATATAGTAAGTTTATAATTAAATCGCGACATTGTATTCAATTCCGATCGCAATCGATTAAAAAAAAAAAAAAAAAAATGCATACATATAATAATAAAAATAATAAAATGAAGATTTATTATATATATGTATTAATTTATTATCTATATACACTTAGATCTTATATCTGCAGCACTATTTCGGGTTATAAATTACCTGACTTAACAATACATTTTGAAACAAGTCAATAGATATAATTTAGACGTGTTTTTTTCATCATATGAACGCGAGAAACACATTTGAAAAAAGAGCTGATCTTGGGACGGGTATGCGACTGTTGTAGGTGGGAAGTTGGGAAGATAGAATAAGTACTTAAATATGTTTAATTTATATTTAATATTTGGTTTTTCATACGTTTTTTCCTACAATTTTTCTCAATTATTATGAAAACCACTTTAAAAATCTAAAAATTATCTTGCTTATTGCTTCATCAAGATCGATAATTCAACAAGAAAGTCTTTTTTTATTTTTTGATCATAGAAAGATTTCTAGTAGAAAAGCTGCTAACAAAAAAAAACACAATAACAATAAAAAGCTCATATCATAGAAAAACTAATACATTACACGCTCTGCTCAAAATCTAAAACACCAACTGCAAGGGTTTTTTTTAACATCGTCACCGTACGCTGCAGTAAATTTAAACTCAAATATTATTAACTGTAGGAAATTTGTTGATTCTAAAATCACAAATAAAATAGCATAATATAATAGAAACACGAACGGTGACGGTTAAATGATTTTGTCACTTGGAGGTATTTGGCTGATTTTTTAATATTTTTGACTAATTATTATTATTAACATTATTATTTTTTTTTATTTTATAAATAAATAAGTAATATAATACTTACCATCGTAAATATTACAGGAGAAAAGATGACGAGGGGATATGTACCCTCAACACCCGTTTGACCTCCCTTGAGATTGAGAACAATATTTTAAAAACAGCTTACCGACGGTAAACCCAGACAGGTCGAGCCCTGTCTGTAACAATATTTTTATCCGACGTATATTAGTATACTATCTAGTACATTCACAATAAATAAATAATAAAAAAAAAAAAAAACATAGGTATGTATTTAATATCGTGTATTGTGTCTATTATACAGTTCTTATAAATTTTGAATAATACGTTTTCTATATATGAGCGTTAAAATTAATTTTTAGGAATTGAAATACATTTGATCTTCATAATCATAACCGCGTATATTGTCAGTATGTTATTATAATATGCATATCCGTCTCCTTTTTACTAACAATAATTATGATCTTTATAATTACATGTACAGCCGATATTAGGTATATATTGAATGCGATTTCTCTCTCCGAGGAAAGTAGTGTATACCTATATTATATGTTATTTTATTATTATTATTATTGTGGTACACACGACATCCGCGTTCAGTTATAGATCGCTGAATTGCTAAGACCACTGCAGACTAGGTACCTATATGGGTAACCTTTGTAATACAATATTGTATTATTGCTACACGAAGACAAAACAAAACAAAAACAAATTATTTTTACGCCGAATCAAAATGATTCTGTATAATGCATAAATAATAGTCGTCATCGTAGTATTGGTACCTACGTCAAAACTATTTATTAGGATACGCGGCGTAACGTTATATTGTTTGAAAATTAATAATATAATATAGTAACTCACAGTTAACCTATAAAGTATATAATAAAATTATCCATATAGATATTATCGGACGGGAATAAAATATTTAAAACGGTTTCCATTATAGACAATTTCACGAATATTAATTTCATAAGCGATTTCTAAATCGACATTTCTCAAAAACTTAAGAGGCCCGTCTCAGTATATTATGCAGGCCTTTGCCGTCTCTGTTCATTATAATAATATAATATATACATTGTAAATATTATATATATATATATATCAAAAATGTATTCATTTATTAAAACAAACAAATTTCGAAAAGACCTTTGCAATCGATTTTGTAGAGCATTTTGTAAAAAATCTATTTATTATTGAATCGAAGACAATTTCTCCGGAGTTTCTTTTTATTAATTTAGTTAATTCGGTTGTTTAAAATACGTAAAATACGATAATTGTTTCTATACCTTTGGCAATGATAATACAATTCATTTATTAAACAGACTGTAGAGAATTGTATAAAATGTCAACATGATTGTCTTCAAAGTGCTGTCATCCACAAATAGTAGAAATACATGTTTTATCTCTAAAACTGATTTTACAGGCTATATTATTGTTTGTTTAAAACGATTAACGTTTTAAACGATTTAAACGTTTTGCTGCATTACAGCCCATTTATAAAAACATAGAGATAGCAAAATATCCTATTTTGACGGCTTTTTAAAGTTAAACGTTTATAATATATTATCTGCGGTCTGTTATGCAAAATCCGTAATAATCCGACATAAAGTCTATTATAATATTATTATATGGCTTGTCAGTGACGATTATCAAAACATTATAGCATAGGATCTGTTGTGCTGCAGTGTCCTACAAATATAATAAAACTCGAACGAAATCTCCAATTTCCTGCGTATTATATTATTATTATTTTTATTTAGCTTGTATATTATTATATTATATTTTCCTTGTCATCGTCGCGGCATCTTATATATTATTGCAATCTAACGACCGGTCAACGAACTACGCGGTCGATATTATAATATTATACACATATTTATTTTTTTTCGTACATATCGATTGCAGAAAAAAACACGACTAAAAGCCGTTCCGAATCTAAAATCACGAAAGCCCACCACCGCGAGTTAGGTATACATTATATTACGCAGGTGAATTCGTCTCGTGAGATGTTCCGCAACTATATAGGTATAATAGTATTATATAGGTATATATAAACGGTACATTATCTTTATCGTTTGCGTCGTCTCGAAACCAAAAAATAATTTTTTTCACGTGACTACGACGATGTATTGTTTGCACAGTTCGTTTATATACAATTATTATGTATTATTGCCTATATATACAAGACGATTAACGGCGAAAAAGGGAACCATTTGTGTGTCTATAATTTAAGGAAAACGAGCGCGTACATGGTAAAAAAATATTATTAAGTGCATCATTGTGAGTTAAATAAAAAAAAAACACAATATAAGAAACGAAAAATTACTCCATGAAGAAGCGACTATCTTCATAACAGAAAGCCAGCTGATCATCAAAGAAGCACTGATCTTTATCAAGACTACGATGGACGACAAAATACAGCTTCTCAGCTTCTAAATCATTAGTTTCTCGTTGAGCGTCTTTTTAGCTATCGATTCACCCATTTCCTCAAACGAGATAGTTCATCAAATCGACAACATTATTATCTCAATTCAAAAGACAATCGAATTCATATGGCTCCCTATTCTCATACCGACATTACAGGAAATGAAAAATTACATTAGCAAACGAAGCAATTACTTGTCTTACAAGTGGAAATACACTTTTGTAAATAAAAAAAAAATATAAATATTAACACAACTAAGACGTGCCAAATATCTTGGGATGAAACACAAATCATCAACTATTAATCATTAACTTTACATATACTTATGTAATAAAATACGAAGAACAACCCCACTGCAGCTAATGTGACAGAGCTTTCACAATAAAATACATAGTCCTACAATACTGTTTGCTATTATCACCACCGCTGATACATCCTCAACCATACAACAACAATATAAGAAGCATTTGGAGAACGTACACACACGTAATTAACAGCTTTTTCAAAACCATCGGCCTCGATATTAAAATTGTCAAATCCTTTTAAATAACTAAAAATACAAATGTATGTTTATACGAACCTTACAAGGTAAATTATGTATTGTTAGGCAAATACTAATCACTAATAAATTTATAATGTAATCGTTGGCTAATCTAGCAGTTGAAGCCTTATTATCTATAAATAAAAAGTAAAAGAAAAAAGAATTGAGAACATCCATTGTGTAACTATAATATAATAGATTTCGATAAAAAAAATAAGCAGTTAAAAAAAATCACAATTTTATAAAATGTATAGGCGTCACAAATATCTGACATCCGAAATAAATTTTGTTCTGTTCAATAGAGTATAGTATTTATTTTTTTTATGATAAATAGTGGAGCCTAGCACTAAGATTTTTCTATTTTCTATTTTTATAATTTTTTTTAAAACTACAAATAAATAATTTCAATTTTTAAAAAAATTGTTTTCACAAAATTTAAGACAGCCACTTTATAAATATATTTTAATGTTGTAGATTTTGAAACGAAACATCAATGAAAAAAATATTTACTAACGATGAATCGTGTTAATTGTCTACAATTCTTTGAAATTTACGATAGTTTAAATTGATTTCATTGCCACTACTAAAGTATAATATCAATCGATTTGTCAATTTATCCATGAAAAATAATTTTCTTAATAATTTTTGTAAACTTCAAGAAATTGTAAAGTGTAACGATTCGTTGTTTTTAAATATTTGAAACGCCAAAAATTTCGTTTCAAAATATATATTTATACGATTTCCCTATATTATCTTGGACTTCGACAATTATCATTTATCTTTTAAATCTATTGTCTTGGATTTTTTAAAAACATGGTTTTTTTAAATTTAAGTTTTATGAAAATATAAAATAGAGGGGTCGTAATTCGTGAGTCGAGGTTCTAGAAATCATACGAAAAAAAAACTTAAAAATATCGAACAGAACTAATGTTATTTCAAGCGTCAGATCTTCATGTTACACCCTGTATACTGCACTATTATAATATACGAAACCCGCGCGTCAATTATATTGTATAACTTGAAAACGAATCATTAGGAGTCGAAGAAATTGACTACTAATGTCCCTTCGAATGCATAAATTCGTGGGGTTTTCGAACGTAATTTGCTCGTCGTCGTAACGAAATCACGAGACCAAAAAATAGTACCACGGATATAGAACAATACCTGTATAAAAAACGCGCTAATATAAAACTACGTTGGGTGTTTGAGAATCTAGTCAAACAGGATTTTTACACGCCGACGACCGTTATATTCACTCACTTACATTATATTATATTATATGTCCGTTATTATAGGTATACACATACGTAACAATATATAACTCGCGCGGACGAGAAGTAACAACTGGTCGCGGTAGTTACTCGCTGTAATACTATTATTTTATCGGAAATTCTATACCTATCTGTAAGTTTTTATATACATGGCAACGCGAACTAATAACGTTTAATTGCGTTCCCATACCCGACGGATAACACTCGTGATGAGTTTTTTCGTTGGTCGACACGACTCTGTTATCTCACAGTAGAGTTTTTTTTTCTACTACATCGTGCTATAATACTGTGTTCCTGTACAACCGTTCCGATCTCGCGGACTCTCACGGGGGTTTTAAAATCTGTTTCCACTATAAGGTTTAAAAGCCATTTTTTCCGCCGTCTATAGGATATACATATTGTTTACGCAAAATATGCGTACGTACATTCATGATATAGACGTACAGGATCGGCGGAAATTGTCCGGAGTAATCTGAAAATCTTTCGACCCCCATTACCCTCCCCCCAATACCCCACGTCCAGTTCTCTCCTTTATTAGGTCACGGTGAATAGGTATAAATACAATATTATAACGAAATTCGGGACGACGACGACGGTGCCGCCTCCTCGTACGTGGCATCTATGTAGACGACTGGGAAACAAACGGTATTTCGACGTTTTCGCGTTTTTCTACGACGGCGTGTACGCACGAATAATATTCTTACCCGCCTATAATAATAAATAATATATACGATTCCGTGTAGTTGTAAGTAGCATTATAGTAACAGTAGTACGAGACCGCGGAGTCGTTGCTTTATATTGTAAAAAAACGTTATACATGACTGCGCCAAGAGGACCGGGCACGACCCAGCGGCGGCGGCGCAAGGTCATTGAGATTTCTTTTCGACGTGTACCGTTATGATTCACACTACACCGTTGTGGTCGTGTGTACCGCGATGATGTCCGTACAGAAATAATAGTAATGATAATGATGATAATAATAATAGTAATATCTTCCTGGTAATACACAAGTTTTACTTCTTTGCTTCGCCGCAGCCGCCGCCTCTCAGTCGAAATGAACGCGTTTTTTATTTATTTTTTTTTTTCGTCGTGCTTACGTGTAATACCTATATACTCGTTTTTAAGTATCGCACGAACGTGTACCCATATATGAATTGGTGTGACACGTACGATCACGTCCACACAGCGTATATACGGCGAGACGGCGACATTTTTTAACGCGGTCGTACCTATATACCTACATAATATTATTATACGCGCAGTGCATACGGATAGTGACCCGGTATTTAAATTTTAGGCGTATTGACCCACCAAATGGGAAGTCTTACGGTAAGACGTGGCTAGAGGTTTTATACCCGTGTGGACTTTGTTCTTTTACGTGGTAACGTTAGATAAAAAAAAAAAAACGTGGGAAAACTATAGTCAAAAACGAAAACGAATCACGGTTGCCACGATTATTGTGGTTGATGAACCGTTAGTCGTGACCATTACTGATTAGAACATTAAAAATAAAAATAACCGGATAAATAGGTACTCGAATTTCGGAAAGGATCCACTCGGTCGGGTTACCCTGCAGTGCTCGTCATCATTACGTGCGTAGATATGCATATTTTTTTAATTTTTACAAGTGCGAATTTTGGTGCTGAACGTCTGCTGCGGCAACAATAACGCTCGCGATTGTTTTTATAATTTGTGAGAAAAAACGAATCTATAAAAACCAAAACCATGCGGTTCTATGTAGGCGTATCCCGTTTCATTATCACGGTCACGGCGCATTTCCGCGCACTTCGAAACGCCGTCAGAGTGTGTAAACATAACTATAATATCGTATACCGCGAGCAATCGAGCTCTACGGTTTTTTCGTTATTTGATCGATGATCGATCGATCGCAGTATTATTATATCCATAACCCGAAATACCGAAACTTTTAATGTACAACCGTAATATGATATTATTATTGCCTTATATACGTTATTCGTATCGTATTACGGGATATAGTGACGCGTTCTCCGAGTCAGTGTAAATATTATAATACACGAAAATGGTACACTGACGGCGGTGACCCGATAACTATATTAATGATAAGAATATATTATCGCCGTTATCATTCGCGCTATTGTAATGTATAAGAGCGTATAGTTTTGCATGCGAATATAACCCATATATTTTGTATATTTTAAATCGAATAATAATAATTGTATGCTGTTGAAGTATTTTCGCAACATATTGTATCTATATATGAAGCTTTTCACGAATACTTGCTATTCGAATAATATATTGCATGCTTTTCGATTAATATGACATAATGTATAGGACTTGTTATTGGCTTGTCGTAAAAAAAAAAACCGGCTAAAAAAAAAATATTTTTGTTTAATATATAAATAATGCTGAAATAATCTTTTAATAAAGTGTTGATATGTAAATCGAATTATAATAATGGTTAATTATAAATAGAATTTTATTCTAATTGTTTAGAAACAACAAAAATGACAATTTTAAAAAAACGTTACTTTTGGTCCAAGAAGATCTGTTTATTTTCATTGATATTTTAAAATTAATAGGAAAAAATCTAAGTATCTTCGCTCTTCAGAACATATTAGTCATTTTAATTTAAATTCTGAACGTTTAAAATATTTTAAACAAGCGTTTAAAACACTTCACAACTCTGGGTACTATATATATATATACTAATTTAGATTTGGAGTGTAATAAGGAATGTATTGGTTTTGCAATGAGGTTTATTTATTATTATTTTTTTAATCTGTGAACAATTTTTCTACTAGAAATCTTAGTCCGATATTCAAGAGTAGTATCTTTTTTAAATGGACATTTTAAATGGGTGATACTTTAATGAGCTCATTTTTTGATTTTTCAAGCGGTTTTCATAACAAATGGAAAAAAACCGGAAAAATTTCCGCACATGTATAAAAGAAACTTCGCTCTGATTCGTTTTTCATCAACAATAATGGTTTATCGTTGCGTACAGATATAAATTAAATTCCCCTCTGTATCTTACCTTTTCAACTTCTCACCTACAACAGCGGCCCACCCATCGTGCGAAGTATGTCCGTCTTTATTTTATTTAATAACACAATTTTTCAGCACATCAGGCGATATTAGGTACAACTATTTTTTTTTTTTTCTAGAATAAATTACCTATATTAAATTATTTACGACATGAATATGATTATGAAACCTAAGGATGGTAATATGAATAATAGTATACTTGGCGTTGATAGTAGGATTAATATAATATTAATATAATTATATAATAACAGCAATAGCAATCAAATTGTAGTATTAGTACTTGTATTTAAAATATATAGGTCTTCATATTATTCTGTTTAAAACCACTCGGCGTTTGTTGTGTAATGTAATACACGTATAGATACCTACATAAAATGTACATCGGAAATACCGAAGTTACAGGTGAAGGGTCATATAATATTGAATACTAGGTATCTGTTAGTTCCCGTAAATCGTAGGTGGTCGAAAGTATACGACCAGAAATTTAAAACGCTACCTACCTAAAAATGAGTCAGTAGGTATTTCTGAGTAATAAATACACTCATCCACATGCGGCACTTTCTCCTGATACTGCATCATAATCAACTATGTACCTATTATACACCACTTGTAGATTAAAAACTAAATATAATTTATTTAATGACGATTCGAATATTGCCATTGTATCGATAAAAAATTATTAAAAAAAAATTACACAAAACAATAAATATACACTTGTATACGAGTAGGTAAACAAGTAGGTATACATAGATTATGGGTATATTTCCTAGCGGAGACTTAAATGACTGAACGATATCAAAAAGTAGACGGTGAATTTTCGACATGTTTCACTTGAAGATAATACGTCGGTTTTACTTTATCGTAATAATTCTTGAGGCTACCAAGCATAAGTGACTCGTTTTATTTCCTAATCACCGTCAGTAAAAAAAAAAAGACTGATTATTATAAAATATTATTTGTCACGCGTGTTATGACGATGCGATATTGGATAAACAATCGTTACTAATACTATCGTTGTGCATGATCGTAGGGTCTGATTTTACCACGATGATTTATTTATACGATGACTTTCCCAATATACACACGCGTTCGTGAGTTCCTACAGATGCTTATCTCGGCGGTGAGTGTTAAAAAAATCTGGGTGACGGGTTCAACGTTTAGATAATAATTCGCTTTTATACCTACAGGTACCTACTATAGAAAAAAAAAAGTGTTTTGTTTTTTCGTCGCAGTATAAATAATAATAGGAACCGTATTATAATATAATATGTGTATACTTAATAATATTTTTACGGGTCACGAATGCGAAATAAAAATCTAATAAAGTGCTTGTATTTATAGTTTAAAGTTTACTTATACGGTTTTTTACGGACGACCGAGGTTTTAAATCGTTGTTTCAATGTTATTTCATAAAAAAAAAACCCCACACGAAGTGACTTTTGGTTACCTACTGAACACTCGAGTCGAACTATACTGGTACCTACATTCGTGTACACCTACTTGTCACGTCATTATGGGTAGGTATCCTATTTGTGTGTCAGTAGACGGCTCGCCTTCTTCTTAATATAATTATTAGCCTCTCCTCGCGGATCTATCGTGCCAACACACACATATATCCATTAACATTCCGAACGACGATATTATTATGTATACCGTAACAACAGTTTGATTTTATTTTTATCTGCGTCGAATAGTGACCTTTTTTTCTAATACCTAAGACTAAAGAGCAACGAAACAAAAATTAATCAATTAGAAATGAAATGAATCATCGGAGAAAGATAATTATATTATTATGGGTATAATGTATCGGAAATAACACTCGTATTATTTAGTCCCCCTTAGCTCGGAATTAATTATTTAGGTTAGGTCAAATTATATATTTATGTACACTAAAAATTCATTGAACATACGCTTTCTCCGACGAATAAACAGGAACACATTAGTACGAAATACTATAATATTTCAAAATTCTTGCTCTATATAAATATTATTTAATTACTACGTACTTAACAATTCATCAGGTCGGTATAGTTTATAAACTTATAGATCGATAGATGTACCTAATCGCGATTCGCCTATTTGTAATTACAACATATGTGATTTAATAAAATAAGTACAATATAAGTACAGCGGGATTGTGGGGGTTTCTCCCTCCCCCAAAGAGGCACATAACTTGTATAACATTGACAGACTACTTGGTATGATTTAAGTGGACTTGGCCGTCTAAATCGTGTTAATGCACCCCTAGCTCCCCCCCCCAAAAAAAAAGAAAACTTGTAAATACTCAGTCGACACCTATAATAGTCACCGGTTCTAAGGTTTTTATACCCGTTTAAATTTCGTATGAGATTTTTTTCTTTCTTTCTGTAGTCGTTGTAATAATAGCGTAAAAATTCGATTTCGCAGGTAGATTATTGGACGTAAAAAGTCAGTTGGTCAGGCGATAACAGGGGGAATAACAGTATACACCTGCCGGCTGTCTAAATATTTATCTTAAGATAAATAAATATCCAGAAAAATAATTCGATTGTGAAATAACGATACGCACATATTTTATATTTGTTTACGCGATGTTATCTATATACATTTTTTTAAAACGCAGAAAAATTAGTATTCTTCCGGTCATTCCTGCAAGTTATTTGTGTGTGTGTACATGTATATATATATATATATATATATAAATATTATATGGGTATGCGATTTACAGTTATGTCTTTCGTGAAACACTATTAGGTATAATATTATATAGAGACGGCGGCGGCAGCAGAAATTACCAGATAATGCAAATTCATGACTCAATATTTATATATTTAATATATAAGAATATTGCATTGCCGTGTAACTAGATTTTTTTCTCAGGTTCGTCCTGAGAATAAATAAAATAAAATAAATGCAAAACACGTAGGTACTTACCAATCATAATATGTAAGTAGGTACGTGGAAAAAAAACTTTCGCCGCCCGTTTTAAATAATATTGTTGACCTAGAAACCGGGGTATATAGCCGATAATAATAATATATTCGACCTGCGTGTCATAATTCATAACGTGTACTTCTATACGCTACGTTACGTGTGTGTTTCGCGTTTCCGTATAGCTAAATAATATTGTCCGCGAAAATTTAAGATACACGCGGAAAAAAATAACAAAATAATACATTGTTCCATTATAATACCTATTATGTACGGAATAGAATATATTATGTACCTACGGTATGATTTAACGTTTACGGTAAAATCGTCGGTGAGAAATCCAAAGCTCGTGACGCAGTATACGATTATAATATTATTATTATTATAGAAAGCATATTATTATAATGTAGGTATATAGGTATTATAATAATGGAAAGTCAATTGTTTGCGGACAAATCGGCTGTAAATAATGAATAAAACGCTATGTGTATTGTAATAGTATATATTTTTTTATAGATAGAATTCTACAGAGACTTCGTGTGTTCGCAGCTTCGGGGATCTGCGCCGGGGAGTGTCTCTCTTTTTCCCGTATTGTGCGTGAACTATTGCTCGAGAGGCATAAAAAAAAGCACTTCTACCTACAATATTATTACACTAACTGGGCACAATAAATTGTCCGTAAATAATCCAATTTAAATTTACCAATTCGTCCATTATTGTTAAATTGCTGCTGCGGATGACATAGCACCAATACAAATATTATAAAAAAATAATAATAATAATAATAATAAAAAATACTCGTACAAAACTTTACCTACGTTTTTCCTCTTTATTAAATAGCAGCAATTGAATTCGTTTACGCGTATTATAGTCTGGGTGGCCAGGCACTTATACTTATTTTTGTGGTAGTAGGCTATAAGAAAATAATATTATAATACAGTAGGTAGATATGAAATTGATTTTATAATTAATTATAATTTATTTAACCAATATTGACCAAGTTTGACCAATATTTTGCATGTTTTGTTTTTATTTTTCCATTTCGTATTTTTCAATTGGTCGTAAAATTATATTTTCTGTAGATTTTCAATGGTACCTATGTATTTTAGGTGTATTTTATATTGTATCTGCGGCAATACATTTTCGAAACTTACACCCGGATAGGAACATGTAATAGGTCATTTTATGAAACATATTATATTGTTCTTAGGCGTCATTGCGGGGTATCTAGGGGTATCATTGTCCTATGAGTTATTTATAAAAAAAAAGTATAGTCTTGTTTTTCCTCATAATAATATGATCACACTAATGTAATAATTATTATGGTATCGGCTATATTGAATTTTAACGCATAAAAAGATCAGCCAATTGATGATTTAATATATTTCTATACCTAATTCTGATGAACAATTGACTATGGCTTATCGATTATCCATCGACTACTGCTCCCTCACTTCATTAGACCATAACTGAATTAAAAATATTATTCAAGATGCTTGATGATTTTTTTCTTGCTACCCCATGATATTATTTCAAATAACACTTATGATATTGTTTTTTTAAATGAGTAAATCAGTAACTATTTAGGTAGACAATCAAATGTTCACAATAATACTCATTATATATTATATTATTAGCGTACAGAAAATTAACTTCATTACGAGTCTAAAATTCTGAATGTTCGTAGGTATAGTTATTTGGTCTATAGAATCAAATGTTATGCTATAGCTATTATCGGTATACCGACCTACACTAAAAATTATTTTCTCATAAGTTATTTAATACAATAATGTTATGCATGATGCATATTAGAAGAGCACACAGGTGCAGTAGGATGTAATAGAGTGTAATAGGGCTTCGAACACGTTTTAGAGAGTTCAAACTAATCCACTTTGTTCAAGGTGGGTTAGTCACCAGCTAACAGATTAATTTTAAAGATAGTAGATACATCGTAAATCTTGTAGTACAATTAGTACAATACGAATACATTTTTATTTTTATTTTTTTTTATAATAACAACACATATACATAATTCGTAAAGATGTTTTGCGAAGATCTGTTATTTGGAAGTGGCAGTGATTATCGTAAATTATCGTATTATATTATATATGTACGCAACGATTAATCATTACTAATGAAAAACGATTTTGAGCGGAGCATGGTCAATAATATTGCTTTTTCAACAATGTGTGTTTTCAAGACAACAACGATTATTTAAAAAATATTAAAATAATAAAAACTTAATAATAACAAAAAATAAATAAAAATGGTTGCCAATAACAAACTTATTTTTAATATTTTTTAAGCTAAAGCACCAGTTTATTCTATCAAATATTAAAAATAGTTAATAACAATATGCAAAATATCAAAAATATTAATGATAATTTAAAAAAAAAAAATGGAGATACTCTAGATATTGGTCATTGTTGTCCGTGAGAAATTGGGAATACAAAGAATATTGAGTAAATAGAGGAAAATTTAATGAAAGAAAAACGACTCTGAGCAGAGTTAGGTTATACATGTTTTGAAAGGCCATAATATTTACGATTTTAAAATAATATATTTCCAAAATTTGTCCTTTTTTCCAATTTATTATGAAAAAATCAAGAAATTCAATAAAGTACCACTCTAATTAAATTTCCTTTCAAAAAAATTGCTACGCTTAAAAATCGGAACAAAATTTCTAGTAGAAAAGTTGTCCAAGAAACAAAAACATCATTGAATAAAACTAATACATTCCTCGCTCCGCTCAGAATCTAAAATTACCTTTCTAAAGAACAAACTAGAGCCAATGTTTTGATAGGAAAAAAATTGTGTAGACAGTATAAAAAGAAAAATAAACAAACATCATTATAAAATCAGTATATTCTTCGCTTAGCTCAGGAACTAAAAGATTAGACTTTAATGTAAAAACAGATTTAAAAGTTAATTTTTAAGCTTTCACTCAAGCTTTTTGTTTGTTTTTTAACATATCGTTAAATTAAAAATAACGAACAAGCGATTACCTGCACAATGATAACTGACAATTAAACCGGTAAAAAATATTCATGCTGACCTTCTCCACTTTGGGCACGCCTGTTTTATTTACTTATCGTGTTCATTTTTTTTTTTTAATAGGTACGTAATACTTATAGTGGTAGTGTATAATGTTTGTTTAATTGATAAATTAGGGGAAAAAACGATTGCCGCAAATTTCTATACCTGCAGAAATGAACCAATAATATTTACTACGATACCGTCAAAACATTATCTGAGTAATTTATACTGTATAATTAATACATACGACCCATACGGGTGTGTCGTGTAGGTTTAACAATGTCTAAAGTGTACATAGGAACTGTAACTGCTATACACACCATGATGGTATATAATATAAGTCACATATTTTATTATTCGGTGAAAAAATATGGGTCGTGTAGTTTGTATAATACCATCACAACAGAACACATCGGCGGTCCGTTTTCTATAATTTAAATATAATTCAGAGCTGAATAGAATTCGCACATGATGTATACATTTGTGTTATACATTTTCGAGCGATTGTTATTATACAGTCCAAGACAACAAAACAGAGTCGTATAAAAATGCAAAATTTATTATGCTATCAAATTTTTGATTCATACTTATTTTATGAATACTTTGATATTAAATATATATGTATATATATTATATACACGCAATAAAGAAAACCATCGCTAACGAAAAATTATTCTGCTTAAGATCGGTTAAACATATGTTTTTACAATTTTCGTCAAAATTTGAATTTTAAACGTTTATAAAAAAATCGTAATAAAACTTAAAAGGCTTGACAGTTAGAAATAGCTCAAAAATGCCATATTCTTGAATATTATACCATGTCTAGAAAGGGCTAATAAATATATCTATATAATATATTTTAAACTGAATTACAAAAAAAAAAAATACAAATAATACAAAATCAAAAATAACAGAAACCATTATTGCCTAAATTTGTCCATTTAACGAATGTTTTTCCCCATTATTAATATTCAAGAAAACTACCAAGACAATCAATCACTCACATCACTTATACTAGATACAATTTTCTACCAGAAACCATATCTGATGTTAATGATCGAAGCAAGATTTTTGATGGAAAAATTGTTAACAGACATAAAAGCACACATGATAGTAAAATCAATACATGCATTTGCCATGCTCAGAATCCAAAAGTAAAATAGAAAATTATCGATTGTTGAAATCCGTACATCCGGTTAAAAAGCATTATGTATTTCTATACAATATGCATATTATATTATAAGTAGGTACCTGCAGTTTTGCAACGTCATGTCAGTATACTAGTTTGTCTTCATTTATGATTTAATCTGTAAAAAAATGATGATAATAAATTATTTAATAAGTATTATTCAAAATATTTTAACTGGCAAAACTTGAAAAGTTTTATGAATTTCTAACCGCATAAGTACCAAAGCGTATTTTCATAAATTGAGTAAAACGAGACTGTGCTATTTTAAAATTATTATTCGTCACATTTCATTATATAACGTATAGGTGTACTGTATTTTACGCACGATTCTAATTCTAATTTAAAATCATTGAGGAGTCGATTAATTTATCGTTAGATATTTTACTTTTGTTCGTATCTATGTAGCATTGTTTTGTTATTTTTTTTTAGAAAATGAGCTCATTGAAATATTATTGTCCATAAAAAAATCATTACTGCGTGTTTTGGGCACAGTGCGATTATTTATTTGTATGCTTGATAAAACTCAAAAACACACACACAGATACATAAATACTTATTTAGATAGGCGGAAAAATCGAACACCGTTTTGATCTTTTCAGTGGTTATTGTCATTATTGTATGAAGTAGGTAGGTGATTATTATATTTTTTGATCAAAAAGGAAAAGCGTTTTCAGTGATATGTACAAAACAGTAATCTATTGCGCTTATAGGCTTTACACAGACATTAATGTATTCTATATTACCCAGTATATACTTAACCAAATTCCAAATTCAAAATATTCTATGCACGTGCACTGCGATGTATGAAGTGTATAGACATGTTTGTTAAATGTTACATATACAATTTAAGGGCGTGCACTGTTCATATTTTGTACGAATCTGCTTACGACGCTAAAGAAAGAGTTTGTTTTTAATTGTTTCACAAAAATAATAATCCGAGATCATGTAATTTGTTATATACAAAATTATAAAATCCATAGGTCCTACATTGGATTTATAGGTCACATGCCATATATAATTATTCTGGATTGTACTTCCATTATACGTTTTACACTATCACAGTTGTGAGTGACCCAATTTGTTGGTCACGCACGAGCTTCAGAATCGAGCCACAAAATAATATTAATATTATTAAAACAAAATAATATATAGTTATTAGTTATTAATAATAATTATTAACATATTTATTTTGAGTTTATCATTTGTATTGTTTATATTTCAATAAAAATATAACGACTAAATATCTGTCAATATTGAAATATAATAAATTTAATTTATACAACATTGTACAAATACTAACTAAAATTTCTTTATTTTTTTTTTTTCTTAACATACAGGTTGTCAGGAAAATACAATCCAACAAATTAGTAATAAATTATACAATTTCAAAAACCTATTATATCACATTATGTAGTCTATATAGACTCAAAATTGTATGTTCCACTTTTGTATCATTTTCATATTAATGTTGTTATATTTTGTGTCGATTGTTTTAGACTCTGATCATAATTTTCGTTGTTGAAAGTTCGTTTTTATTATTTTATATTGATGATTTTTATTCATATAATTTTACTAGGCGAAAATACTACGAGGGCATTATGTAGGCCGCTTGGAATCAAGTGCGGATTAGGAATACATGTTGGCGTAAGAAAACGTACTTTTACTGGCGTACAACAAATCAAAGTTGATTTATTTGGCTTTTAAAATACATTCGTTGTATATTCAAATCTTATAATATGATTAAGAAAAAAAAGCGAAATTATTTTATTGGTACCTATTACTAAACGTCAAGTGATAATAAGAATCTGCAATAGCGTCAGATTCTCCAACCATATTCACACGGTTTATATCATTTTTTTTGTAAATTAATTCGGAACCGATGCATTATTATTGTCTATAACATTTATTTTGATAAATAAAAATATTCTAAATGGTTTACTTAATATAATTATTGTTTCTACCTGTGCAGTGCATGGAACAGACAAGCAATTCAGCCCGTAGGAATAACCCTCGAATTCCCCATGGGCCAATCCGCCCATCAAATTATTCGTTCAAGTTTAAAAAAAAAAAAAAGATATACCATCTTGTATACATATAGATAGGTACTATAAAATTGTTGACCTACATTATAATATAATAAAACTATAACTTAACATTTTCAAAAACACAATTTACAATTTTTTTTTTTTTTTTTTTTTTTTTTTTTTTACGCAAATAATAATTGTTAATTAAATATTATACGTATAGAAATGAAAATGATCGTGTAATTAATTGATATAATATATTTTTATTAAACAAATTTAATTTTAGAATGAAGAGACATAGCATTTGTTCGCTAATGAAGTCTTCGTCGTCGTGTGCAAAAAGAATATTGTTTATGATCTACGTAATTGGATTGGTCGTCAGCGATAATTTAGTAAAATCATATCCGTCATGGGACGCCCAAACAACAATTACCGGTAAGTGCTTTTCGGAATAAATATGAATTATATTATAATTTATTAATTATAAATTCAATCAGTATATTTCAATTAATCTAGAACAACTGAAGATAAAACGATAGGTACGATTGATATATTTGTAGGTATACCGGTAATTTAATACACAAAATACCATTACATACAAAAAGTCGTTATTGTTATTAACTTAAAAGCCAGATCCAAAAAAGCTAACATGTAATAAATCATAGTGTTTTCATTGTAATTTGACTGAAACACATAATTTAAAGAAAAAATTACTAATTCAATAGGTTTCCAAAGTATTTTTTAACCACTGAACGGGTGATATTATAACCCCATTCCCTGCTAACGTTTCTAGGTCAAACGTTTTGTAGTTAAAGGATGTAATTTAGTTTATATATTGAAAATAATAACAGATCGGGGTGTTTGAAAAACGATTCTGAGCGAATCTCAACAACTGGTTATGTTTTAGTATAAAAGTCGTATTTTTCCTCCTTGTATAGCGAAGGTATTATCCAGAAATCAACAACGTGTCATCATTATTTTGTTTTTAGATTTTTTAGTGTCTAAATGATGGGAGTCTACATATTTTAAGGTAGGTACAGTGTGAAGAAATCGGATCATTTTTACTAATCGGAAAAACGTGTTTTCCAAGAAAAAACCCACATTTTTATAAAATTTATCTGTGTAGTTTATTGATCTATATTCTAAGAGGGAATCTGAGAAAAAAACAAATAAAGGACTTAGGGGTAAACTGATGAAAATTCCGTTCAATGTTTTAAATAAATTATAGCCGGACAGAAATTCCGTATTTTTCGAGGTACCGCATGAAAAACTTTTCTTTCAGAAAAAGATCTACATCTTATAAGTCGGAGTGAGATTTCTGATAGAAAGTGTTTAAATAAAAAAAAAATGACCATCTTTATAAAACCAATATACATTCTTCGCTACACTAAAAATTTAAAAAGACAATTTTTAATCGAAAAGTGATAGAGAGTTTTGAAAAAATGTATCAAATAAAGTAAATACAAAATCCACAGCTTTAATGTATTACATGAAAAAATCTGATCATTTTTATTAGCCGAAAAAAAAATACACAGATCAAAGTAAAATTAATAACTCCTTCACTATACCTTCACAATCTAATAATGATAAAATAAATCATATAATATTACAAGTTTACAAATTAAAATGTCGTTCAATCAAGTAAAAACTCGAATCGAGTGTATTAAAATTTAAAAATATGTATTATATTACAACCAATTTTTTTTTAAACTGCTTATTTTAAGGTCGTTAACCTCGGTCGAAATATATTATGTACTATGAATAATGTTATAATTGTACGTTTTATTCTTTTGCCATATTTAAAACCGTTAGAGCGTCAATGAGGTAATAAGTATAGGTATAGGTAGGAAAACGCGTGCGCATAATTTTAGTGTATTGAAGTTTGTAAATATCTATTTACAAAGCATAATATAAGTAGATATATACATTTTTTTTTCTACAAGAATTAAGTACAAACTTTATTTGTTCAATGGTCAAGATAATTTAAATCAATTGCTATATTAAAAACTATTTTGTTTTTTAAATACACCATTTGTTAATTATATATTTTCCTTATTGTACATTATACATATTATACGTTATTATACATTAGTTTCATATAATTATTGGTTTTAATTGTTGATGAGTTTTTGTTGAACAAATGCAAATGTCATTGATGAATAACAGTATACATAAATTATTTGCGAATAATGAGTAATAATGACAAATTTTTTTTTTTAAACTCATTTCAGCACTTCAATAATTATTACTTTTTAAAGGTTATATTATGATTTCGATTTGTAACAATTTTACAGAAGTTGGACTTATATAGTTGACCGCCTTTTTTATTTATAATTTAAATCGTATATTGACAGTTTAATGTTTAAAAATTTAGATTATTTGTTATTTAACCATTAATAGTTTAAACCGTTTTTAACGTAATGGTCTTGCTATTATTATATTTGTATATTTATGTATTGAACAAATGAAACATTTTAAGTTAACTAAATATAAACAGCGTCGATACTGCTCATGGGTAGGTTACTGTTGTACGTGGTATTTTAGATTTATATTGCATCAATGCAATTAAAAAACGATTTTGAGCGGAGTAGCATGTCATTTTTTTTGACCCGTAACTAAAGTAACCCAGAAATCAAAAAAAATAAAACCAATTTATCGATATTTGTTGTTGGTTTATTACATTTTATAGGAAAATTGTTGTCAAATGAAATACTAAGGAGTGAAAAATCTGTATCTTTTAAGGTACGAAACAATTAATTTAGAGCCTTCTCATTAGTCGAAAAAGTATTCTGAGAAAAACATAAAAAAAGGATATAATAATAATTTCGAGAAATATTTAAAATAAATTATCTTCGGACAAAAATTCAATACTTTTTGGGGTATTATGTGTAATATTGTAACATTTGTCTAAACAAATAATGTTATTTAAAAATAAGTAATTTTTTGAAAAAGTAATAAAAATCTCGAAAAATATTTCAAATAAAATACTAAAAATCAAAAATCCATATCTTTTAAGGCACTATGTAAAAAAAATCTGATCATTTTTACTGGTTAAAAATAGTTTTTCGAATACATATTATTGTACAAATTAATAGATTTTCATTCAAGATCTAATATAATTCTAGTAACTTGTAAAATATTATTAAAACTTTTTATAGGTATATCTACATTGTTACATTAAAAAAATCAATATAAACGTAAAAGACCAGTAAACTCCTATAAAGTTGTATCAAATTACGGTTAAAAAATAGACGTTATGTTTAGATGAAACATTATGCTACCTCAAAAAATGTACTTCTAATATAATATTATTTTTAAATATTGGTACCTGTTCTGAATCTAAAATACTTGTACTTGGTCCGAAAAAAAAAATGTATGTCAAGTGTCCCATATATATTATGTATACTTATATATTTTATAATATTATGCAGTTTACCTAAAAAAAGTACTTTATAAATAAACAAAAATCGAACATAGCAAATAAATTAGGTAATCGCCCTATTTTATAATAGATATACTATATAGTAACTATTTACAAATTTCTGTAACCTTGAGGTACATTTAGATATTTGAAGTATGTATAAATTATTGTTATATAAGGAAAATATAACTATACGGTATTTTTCTACGTCGTTACACTATATTCTATAGGTAGTTTCAATGTCATTTCTAGAAAGCGGATGCTACTTTCTTTAATTGAACACGGTAATAGATACATACCTACAGGTATAATGAAGTAAATAATAGTCTTACGCTGTGCGTCACGAATAACTCTGCCTATTTAATAACTGTTTGAAACGAGTCATTATTGCAGCCGCAGTGAATTTAGATTCTGAGTGGAGCGAAGATGGTTTTATGGTTTTACAAAGATGTTTATTTTTTTTTTTGTGAACAACTTTTCTACTAGCAATTTTGCTCCAACTTTTAATAATACTATATTTTCTGAAAGGAAATTTCACTAGGAAGGTACTTTAAAGAGGTCGTTTTTCAAAAACATAAAAAAACCGGGAAAATTAGTACAACACTAAACAAATATTATTAAAGAAAATTTATAGAGCCCATTTTATTATTTTACTATAATATGGCATATATATTGTTGACAAAGCATCACTATTACATGAATTCCACTCTGAATCCTTTTTCCTAAGCAATGGTTTATCATTGCTTATAGGTATTCATTAAATTACTTATAACAGTGTCTGCACCCGTTCCCATTATCCTAGGACGTCTTTTTTAAAAATAATATCTTACCACGTTTAACGTAAAGTGATCGTAACGGTGTTATTGCAACGCTTTAAAAAGTATAATTCTCACATGTTCGATTATTGCACAAAAAGTAAACTAACCATTTGAAAGGAGGCTAAACCAAAGTTTAAAGGGGGAAAAACTTCAAAGGAGTCTATATTTACTGAAAACCGAGGCGTGTTACCGAAAACTAACTAAACCTAACCAAACTTTCAGGAAACCCAACACGGAGAAAGACTTTCAAAATATTTTTCACTCACACACATTGTTCGTAAAAATATTATACTAATAAGATTTAAAAATAAACTTTACCCTCGCCTTTAAATATTTTCTTACGCATACTTATGGTATATACGCCTGCTCAGTATAATTACGTACAATCTAATGTATAATATTAAAGAATTTATACTTAATAAAACTATAATTCCGGTTTTTAAAATTGCATTAAAAATGTCTCAGTAACAGTAACTAATGTGCCCCCCTACCGTGCTTCAAAAACTTAAATTAAGAGAGACTTATAATTTGCCGCAATTTGTTTACCTATATTTATTAGGTAGTTGTGGTCGGTTCCATAGTTTTTTAAATTAATAATCGGAATTCATAAATCTATAATAGTATAATAATTATTATTATTTGACATATTTTTTGATCAATCTGAATTTTGAATAATACCTACAATATGTTTTAAAATTGAATTCGGTGTCACTAACTACACCGTTAATTACGATATTGGTCTCTATAACTAACTGGCAACATAGAAACATTCGACGTTATTTAGAAGTTAAAACATAAACTGTATACGTTTAGGTTGAAATTATAATTGAATCACGAATAGTAAAATTTAAATAGGAGAATATCTTTGAGAGCGGTATAGGTACGTCACTTTTCTAAAAATACGACGTATCTGCTATTTAAAAAAAAAAGAGGTGATACTGCTGATGAATGCACCACTGTTGTCTGTTATAGGTGGGGTTTGAGAGATAGGATACATAAAGCAATTTAATTTATTTGAGAATATTGTAAACAACGATAAATCATTGCTAAGGAAAATCTATTCTAAGTGAAGTTCTTTTATACATAATTTATAAGGCCGTAATATTTACGATTCTTAACAAAATTTTAAAACCATTACAAAAGAAAATTATTACATTTCATTCTACTTTTCTTTTTTAACCACTATAAACAATTTATAATGAACCTCTTGTTAAATTTCTACGCATTTATAGTTGGTCAAACAATTATATCTACAATCCACATAGTGGTATTTTGTAGGTAGTACCTATATACCAAATAAAAGGTACGTAAGAAACACGCAAACATAAAATGCTTATAAATAGTTCATCAAAATGTCCAAGTCTACGAATATTTTTAAACTGAATTACAAATTTAAACTATGAATAATTAAACTATTTCCGCAAACTTTTCCATTCTTTCTACGTTGTTTTTACTCTAATTATTAAAAAAATACAGAGAAAATCGAAAAAACAAATTATATAATGTCCAACGAGATTAAAAATGGAACAAAAAAGGTCTCTTGTCTTTTTTCTATTTGGGCAATATTTCTAGTAGATAAAATAAAACGTAAACATTTTAAATAATGAAATCATAACTTCGTAAATTCGTCAGTATTCATTTTATGTCTTTTTTCGGTTTTTCTTAATTACTTTGAAAACCCTTTGGAAAATCAATAATTAACCTTTAAAATGCACTAACTAGATAAAATTTCCTTTCAGAAAAGTTTTCTGTTCGAAAAGTTGCTCACATTCACAAAAAAAAAAATAATAATAATAATAAAACACACACGTCATAATAAAACCAATAAATCCCTCACTCTACTTCAAATCTAAAAAAACTAATGTAGTCTTACAATGTTTTGTTTTACAATAATTTTTTTAAAAAAATCGACTTGTTGCACTTGAAATATTTTCTTATTTCCTATTCACGTGTTTAAGCTCTAATTTCAACTCAAACACTATAATTTATGTTCTGGTAACGTAATTCTGTTATGATGTTCGTTAGTTACACTGGAACAGTAAAACATGCGGGGTGTATAGCTTCCTCTTTTGTAACAGGCAGTAAAAGAATCTACGAGAGATACTTTTTAAAACGGACGTTACACGTTATATTGCTACGACTATTAGTTATACACAAAATAATATCATAAAATATTTAGTTGTCCTTTTAAATCTCGTGTATATAGGATCGCCAGCGCGATTAAAACTATTATGGTATAATTACACTCTGCAGCCACTGTTATATTTGTAGGTACCCAAAACCGTCCGTGCTGTAAGGAAAGAAACGGTAAAAATGATCAAAAAATATGTTTATCTCACACCCTACGAGGGGGGGACTCATATTGAAAAGCGAAAATATAACAACGTAAATTCGGACGACTATTCGTTTCACCAATGTAATGTTTTGTGACACATAATAAGCGAAGAAAAAAAATATTATTATTATTGGTAAATAACAGTACATAACAGCAGCAGCAGCCAAACATATTATTATTTCATTCGAAACCCAAAGTAGAACGACAATCGTACCTTGCATTTTTATTTTTTTTTCTCGGAGGCAAAATAAAATCACGTTTATAATACGCAACGACCGCGCGGCGCAGACAATGCAAGAAACTAAACATTGGCGCATACATTAAAAAACTTGTTTTTCCACTATACCTTTATAGGTACGGGTTTTTTTTTGTTTGTGGGCACAATATAAGACAAGATAACTGTTAATCAAAATACACACATACACACACTCACGCGTGAGCACACACATACACTCTCTCAATCTACTGACCCACTAACTAGCCAGACACAACTATAATATAGTACGGTGTGTGCATTGTCTATTTCTATATTGTGTCAGGATACACGTATAATATAGTTACCTACTCCTGTTATACTCCAGTATATCAGTCTTTTATGTATTTTACGAGCATTTTTCAAAAAAAACACAATGTCTCGTATCTATTATCTTGATACTTAGTACTTTAAAGCCGCTAGCCTATTTATTTTGAAATCACGGCATTCCTTTTTTTTTTTTTTTTATGTTCGGTTAAAAACAAAATGTTAAAAACACATAATATTATAACAACAGTGACTCCACCAGGGAAGAGTTGAGGATTTAATACCCCCCTCCTTCGAGATGTGAGATTTTTTACGAATTCTAGTCGAATGCATTTAGTTGCATAATTTGTTTTACAATTACAGACGGTTCTTTGTAATTTTGTTTACGCGTACATCGTGCACGTTACATTCTTAACCCCTCCTCCATACGAAATAAATAAATCCTGCAGGTTGCGGCACTGTATTACAATAATAATTTACCAATTCTAACGAACCAAAAACGATAATATTTGGATAGGTAGTTAGTAAATTATATAACTATTTTAATTATTATCCGATAAATAGTGTTGGTTTTAATATCTTTCTACCTATGCTCCATATTATGTATACGGAGGATAATTGCAGGTACTTGACCACTTAACTTATGGGAAACTTTATGTAATAATGGTCAAATAAATATTGACTATCTAATGGATTTTACGGAAATATGCTTGGTTGACCTTTAAATTAATTTTAGGGAACACTTAAATGATTTAGCATACGGATAATTCGATATTTTATAACGGACTACACGCTATAAAATACCTTCTTCTACCATATTTCGATATAAAATCGTACCACATGATTACCTAATAATTCATTTAATACACACCCCACTTTACAATATATATATTTAATATTATACCTATTTAGTATATACCGGTCAAAGCTTATTCTGAGGATTTTTATCAACTACGAATTTTGTTTATATATCAGAATAGAACTATAATTTCGAAATATGATTTCAAATTATGGTTAAAAGTTATAAAATTTTTAACTTTAAGGTGGAATAATTTAAAATTTAAGAAACAAAATAACAAACATTTGTGTTTAAAATATTTTATTTTAATTAATGTTCTTTTTACTTTTTTCATAATATGTATACACACAACATATAATAAAATGTTAGAATGTTTTTCTTAAATTTTTTGTTTAGTTTGCTCTTCAAATTTTTTTTTTTGCTGCGTCTATAAATATCCCATTAAACTATTGGCTTTAAATGTGTCTTTAATGCGGTGCTCATTTTGGTTTAACTATATCTGTATTTTTAATCTTAGGTCCCAATTTCGAAGAGCAGACATGTTAAAATTAATAAACATTTTCCGTTTCTATATGAAAACTTTAAGAATTTATTGATTTAAGAATATTTTATCTCGTAAAAAAATTAATTTCACAGTTGATTAGGGTGTCCCAGAAGATATACATTTTGTAACGATAAGGATAAAGATTACAAATATTTATATTTGCAATTAATTTTTTATATTTAGACAAAAAATCTTAAAAAATTGATACATTATAATTTTCAGAAGTATAAACTCTATTAAATGACTGTCTTTAAATTTTTCAAAAATAATAAAATAAAAAGTTATTTTTTAAGGTTTATTTTATCTAAAAATAAAAAGCTAATTGCAATATAAATCTATGTAGTCCTTATCCCTGTGAGTAATATAAAAAAAACGGAATTTAATTATCTCTATTGTCTCCGGAGATATTATAATAGGTATATTTTCGTGGGACATCTTGTTACAGGATCCATAACATATATACAGGATTCCTGTATACTTAAGTTTTTAATTTGAATATGTATTAAATATATCAATTTATATATCATAATGTTTTACAGTAGGTACATAATGAATTTATGATTATCACTTTTTTCAGTTTTTTATAGTTATTATATTAGTTTAATAAAATGTATAGTATCCTTAGCATTTATAATTTACTTTAATTGTACCTACACAAGCAAAATAAATTACCATGTTTTCTTTTGAATTATAACTTTTTATTATATATGTATACTATTTGCACTTAAGTCACATACTTACTATTTAATCAGTTTTGTTATTTAAACATTTATTATGATTTTATGAGATAAAATATTCATGATCACCTTCTCACGTATATACTGTAATAATAATAAACCAGCATTAAATTCCAAGACAGAACCGGTCCTATAGTATATTATTAATATTAATTTATCGTTTGTCAATTTATAACTAATCATTAATTACTTTTTTTATGAAAATGAACATTCATACGTTAATCGTTAAATATTATGTGGTTTTTATCATAATTTCTTATAATACAGTCAAAATAATATTATTATTGTATTATTTTGCAGACTTTGGACGTAATATCAGACAATTACCATGCGTCAGCCGAAGGACTGGAGATACAGGAATTTGCATGTTTGCTTATTCGTGTGCTAAAGTAAACGGAACGCATTTGGGTACTTGCATTGATAGATTCTATTTTGGTAGCTGTTGTAAAACTCCTGGCGGCGATTCCGATTTTGAAGTTAACGAACCTGATAATTATTTGAATAATCTAGACAACGATGTGGTCGGTCCACCAATAACAACGAATATTAAATTAAGTTCACAACCAACAAGCACCGACAAGTACATTACTCAAACTAATTCGCCAACTACTCTCACGAGTTTTCCATCTTCAACATTACTGACTTACAAGCCCACGACTAAATTTTCCGTACCTTCTACTACTCCGTCGACTACGTCTACGTCTAGAACTCAATATACCGAGATATCGAATTCTAATAACACGAGACCGACATTCACGACCAGTTCGCCCAATTCAATATCGTCAACGTACTCAACGACCATAGCGCACTCAACTAAACCTATGGCTTCGACTACTTTTTCAACGGTAAAACCTTTGCTTAAACCGAGTTCTTTCAAACCGCCGATTAAAGATCCAGTCGTCACTACGGTTCAAAAACCTAAACCTCAAACGGTAAAACCAACTGTTCAATTTACTTTGCCGAGTTCGACCGTATCCAATAGTCCGTATTCGTCTAGCCAAGAAGCTACAAAACCACCTACAGTCACGAGTTCGTTTACTACAATGACGTCATTACGTCCCTTGAACACCACGGTTTCTGCCACGTTTGTCACCACAAAACCAGTAGTTAAACCATCAAGTACTACGTATAAAATGACGACAACGCCTACGTCAACAACAGCATCTCCACAGAAAATTAAGCCACAAACACCTAAGCCAACGGTTAAACCAAAACCTACGTCTGTTAAAACGGATCCTACAGTCACTTTTGAATCCGTAACAAGCCCTTATATAACCCGTTTGCCGATTGAAAATGCCACTGAAACAATTGTTATTTCAACTACACCAACCACCATAAAAATCAATCAAAACCAGACATCGAGTTACAGCAGTTCTACGATAACATCTACCTCACCAACGCTGGTAACTTGGACTACACTCGACAAAATTCCCGTAATACCGTCCGAAAATACGAATTCTCCACCAAGTAGTAAGTTTTTATTAAAAACATTATGATATTTAAATAATACGTATAATTGAAAATGTGATACTGTACTTAACGTTATTATATTATATTATACTTTAGTAACGTATAAACCATCTAGTGCTGACAGTTCGACACTTCCTTCTTGGGTTAAACTTCCAGTTGAGACACACGAACCCAACACATCTGGAGTGCCATTCAATGAGAGTAGTACAAGTGAATATATCTCGACATTGATGACGTCTAAACCAACTACTGTCCCAAGTCCGTCCGATAACGACATTATCATGACTTCAAATAGTGTTTATACAAATAATGGTAGTACAGTAAGTCCGTCGAGTCCATCACCAAGTACGTCAGCGATGTTTGTACAAACAACAACAGATTCGAATGAGGCTGGAAACACTCCTCTTAATATGTCCAACTATAAAGACGGTAAGTGTTCAAATTTAAGTGTAATCGTACGATAAGATTTTAAATTAACTAATTAATATACTTTATTTGTACACTAAAGTTTGCGGCAGACGACTTTTTCCAACAGCTAGAATTGTTGGAGGTGAAAAAGTTTCTTTTGGCAAATGGCCATGGCAGGTAAGTCAATGTGAAATAATAAAATCAAATTATAATACCAAAATTAATACGATATTTTCACTAAAAGATTTCGCTGAGACAGTGGAGAACATCTACTTACTTACACAAGTGCGGAGCGGCATTATTCAATGAAAACTGGGCTGTAACTGCTGCACATTGTGTTGAAAAGTGAATACCCGCATAACTTAATCAAATTGCGTATACCACGTACATATTAATAAAATCAATTTTTAATAATTTTCCAGCGTTCCTCCAAGTGACTTACTCCTTAGGCTTGGAGAACACGATTTGTCAGTAGAAGAAGAACCATACGGCTACGAAGAACGAAGAATTCAGATCGTCGCTTCACATCCACAGTTTGATCCCAGAACTTTTGAATACGACTTGGCACTATTACGATTTTACGAACCAGTCAAGTTCCAACCTAATATTATACCCGTTTGCGTTCCAGAAGACGATTCAAATTTCGTAGGATCGTCTGCCTACGTCACCGGATGGGGTCGATTGTACGAAGGTAAACATTTTGAGAACGAAATACAAAGTCGATAAATGGTGATTGTATAAACTTTATTCTTTTAAATTGAACTAATTTTTTTTTTCTGTTTAGATGGACCTTTACCTAGTGTTTTACAAGAAGTGACAGTTCCCGTGATTAACAACTCGGTTTGCGAAACTATGTATCGAGCAGCCGGATATATTGAACATATACCGGACATTTTTATTTGTGCTGGTTGGAAAAAAGGAGGTTTCGATTCGTGCGAAGTAAGTGTCAATTAAAACATATACGAACGATTTGACTTCGGTAGTAAACAAATTGTTTGTTTAGGGTGATTCGGGCGGTCCAATGGTAATTCAAAGACCGGACAAAAGGTGGCTGCTGGCCGGAATCATATCGTGGGGTATCGGATGTGCTGAACCAAATCAACCCGGCGTGTATACTAGAATTTCAAAATTCAAAGAATGGATCAATCAAATACTGCAATTTTAACGGACAGAAAACTACACCATTCTGCAATTCGATCCAAATCCATCAAGTCGGTCGGTCATATAATATACACGATCACAGTTTTTCGACAATTTCGTTTGTTCCTAATGCTTTTATTCAATTGTACTTATACTGTTTTTTTTTTCGCACGACTTGCAACAAAAGAACATCGTGCGAGATGGTCAGTTCGAGTATTATCGATACTGCAGCAGTTTGAATAGTTTCTCGTTCGATCGTACATTTATTGCTAATAGGAGACGTCTAATTTACGGTGAACGCACGCCTTTATATAGATCACTGTATAGACTATATTACGTTAACGGACGCAATTTAAAAGAACATCTATTAGGTAGTATATATATATTGATTGACATATCGCATATTGTATACTTGTTTCCACTAGACACTGCGTGTATTATTATTATCATCATTATCATTATTATTATTATTATTATTATTATTATTATTATTATTATTATTATTATTATTATTATTATTATTCTTACACGACGTGGAAGTACGTTCATCTTTAATCTATTGATTGTCCATCAGTGTAATAGTTGTACTTTGCAGAGACCTTCACGAATTGATTATTAATCTATACGAAGGACACAATATTGTTATGACACACAATGTATAATATTATGTTATTTTTATTTAAAACACGTCAACATAACATTCAAATTGTATACAGTTTAATAGTTTTGAGGGTGTTTTTGAAAAAGAAAAAGAAAAAGAAAAAACTTTAAACGTATTGAAATTATTAAACCATTTAAATTTGTTTGAAATAATACGATTATGCGAGTATAATGACAATAATTACTTTAGTAAACTGTAATCCTGTCTTATAATAAATAAAATAAGTCCAAAATGCAAATGGTATGTTCAATTTTAACTACAGTAACAAATTTAATTATTCCTGTAATAGTAATTAAGTTTAAATGTTTTTACATACACAATCTGTGACACACCTAGGAATTTTCAATGGGAGGGTATGTATAGTAAATAATAATCACGTTTTACGAAAAATTTTATAATCTTCTTCGGTTAAATACTTAACCCGGCAGTGAAAATTTAAAAGCAGGATCCAAAAAAAGTAATTTTTATTTTTATTTATTTTTAATGGCAGATTTTTTTAAAAAAAATTCAAAATTTATAATTTAAAGATAATATTACTAAATAAACATTTATATCTGTTTGTTTTTACACCAATGATATAATAACATAACCCCCCTCCGCGCACACTACTGCGTAATACAGTCATTTTATTAGGTAGGTACATAAAAATAATTGTTAATTTTATCATTGATGCATTTTTTATTTTAGTATTTGTGTTTAAATCCGATTTTTAACAGTCAATTTTAAATGTTAAGCAATTATGGTAAATGTTCCGCAAACAATTATTATTGTTCAATTAACCGTTTTATTGTTGTATTAAATTTGAATATAAATCACAAATAACTCCGATCAAATTAAAACACATATTTAAGTAAATATGTACCTACCTATGTTTCAAATATTTATCGAACAATTTTGTCAATTTATTTATTTTGTCATATTTATTGATTTATTATAATATACCTAAGTAGTACCTGTATTTTTTGTTAAACGCTATACCACAAGTACAATTTACCATTAACAATTATTTACCGGTTTATGACGTTTACTATCAAAACGTAATATTATAAATTTGTTTTAAATTTCTCATTGACAACACGCCCATTTATAGGAATAAGTATCTTTTTACGAAGTTTGAGCTTAAAGGGATGTTTTTAAACAATTATTTATACAAAGTGAACGGGAAATACATAATTATTATTATTTTATTTAATAGTATCGTTGTAATTTATTGTTAATATTTAATTAAATTTATTTATTATTTAATAAATTAATTTCTTTATTGTGATATAACTTATAATTTATTGTAAAAGTAATAGCAAATTTGTATTGTATTATTTTTACGACTATAAAATCGTACATTTCTAAGAAATTATATATGCAGCACGTTTGTTTAGCATGTGCTCATTAAATATAAGTATTATATGTTTATAATTAAATAATATTATATTAGTATAAAAGTTAACGTGTTTCAGAGGACTCAATTATTATTGTTTCTAAAAAAAAAATTTTGTCACAATATTGGTATTAATTTTTTAATCGCGGTTGAAAAGATAATGAAATTTTTACATGTTTATATGTTCCTGAAATAAAAGAATTATAATATAATATTTTGTAAGAATATTATATTTAAATTAACACGCAACATAATCGTATGAATTCATATTCTCAATATTATTTTAAGGCGTTTTCAATAGTAAATAAATACATTATTAATTGTATAGCGTATTGATTTAATGTAATACTGACTATACGCTGGTTATGGTTTAATATGAATACTTTCGATGTATTAATAATAAGGCTGGGTGTAATTTTGTCGATATAATTATTTTATTGTAAGAGGATTACAATATAGATGATATTATTATTGAAGATTCTCTGAAACACTGTACACACAGCAATAATTAAATTATCTATTTAAATTATATGTTGTGAACAAAAATGTATTGTGAATTGTATAATGTAATGTGTATAGGTATAGGTTTTACGTTTTATAAGTAACCAATCATGTGTGTACAATATACATATTATATGTATACATACTTAAAAATATTTATTAATTATAAAAATGATTATCGTAATATATATATATATATATATATATATATATTATTATGATGGAATCAATTTTCAAAACAAGTAGTTTTATTTTTTAAATAAAGATTTTATACAGTAACAATTGTGTATAATATTATATGTTTAGTCGTGTTACTATATCGGTGGTGACACGGTAAAAGGGTTCTATGCGACGCGGCTTCACGTGTTTCGTCCATTACGCCTGAGCAAAAACAGCTGTGACCATTATTTAACGAACAATTTGAATTTTAAGTTTGGAGTAGTATTTTGTCTTCTCAATTATAGGGTCTGTACCCAATAATTGAGGACGAAAATAAAAGCTAATCAACAATTCGTATTCATATTGAGGACGTGCAAACAAACAAGAAATATCCAATGAAAAAATTCTCTATTCCAACCGAAAAAAGTTATTGTCAACCTAAAAAAAAAAAATAACACCATAATAAAGTCAATAAATTCCTTGCTACGTTCAGAATTATCGCAATGTAAAACGATACTGAACAAAATTTGTGAGTAAAATGTCAATAAATTTCTCGTTTCAGAATCTAATATGTAAGTACAATAAATATAATTAACACAAAATTAAAATTAAGTTAATTAGTTTTATAATATAAAAATACATAAACTAACTAAAAATGACTTTTAAATTAATTATATTATTAAAAAAAAAAAGTACTATTGGCAGATATAATATCATAATGGTTAAAATAAAATATAAATAATGTAACTTGAACTATGCATCAAAATAGGTGTATAAGTTAAGTTTATTAGTTTTTAAAATGTATGGTTTGAGTTAAAAATATAAATAATCCGATCTTTTGATGACTTTCACTCGAAGTATTATGGTGAAGATGGAGGCTGAAATAGGTTTTAAATACTTAATGTGTAAGTCATAGTAAGTGGCTATTTAATGGACCTTAGCTTCAAAAATGTTGAAATATTATTATGAAAATTTGGTTTATATTTATTTGTGACGTTGCTTTTAAAATTAAAAAAATGAATCCATTGGTATATTAGTACACTTGGTATTTGTGTAGTTGAAATCTCATATTTGTTAGAGTTAAACATTTTTAATTTTTTTTTTACTCAAATAGATTATTTTGTCTTTGTAGTATTTTATATACCTGGAATACATTTTTAATTTACTTTATATGTTTTTTATACAATTGGAGTATAGCCAGTTTATGTACTTATACCTTTTACTAATACTATATGGATGATATGGAAACATAATGACTTAAAGACAATAATTATATTGTTTTATTAACAGTCTCGGTTGGCACCTGTAATAGGCAAACATTCTGTCTGATAGGTGTAGTTGAAAATACGGTCGAACGCCTATAATATTTGAGGGGTGACGGCAAATATGCTGTTTTCGAAATTATTGAAACAAATATGTTAATTAATCAACTCAAATTATGAAGGTTTGTATAAACCTTCATAATTAGTAGAAAAACTCCGATAGTAATAATCTTATCTTAACTAGTCAATAAGCCATATTAGTAGCAACGTGTTTCGGCAGCGGTAAATATTAAATAATATTAAAACATAAATATAATTATTCTCATACAATGTCAAATAGGTTAAATAGGTAAATTAGATTTTTAATGAGGTGGTTATTATTATTATGAATTGATAGATACATACCTATATATTATAAACTGTATATTATTTACTGTCTTGTGTTCGTCGTCGTTTTATAAAAATTTATTCACGAGACGTAGTTATATTTATTTTTAAGACGGGTCCTAAAAAAATATCTGATCGTATTTTTAATCTTTAAAAGAGTTTTCTTCTTTGATTTGAAAAGTTCAATTAAATAATACAGTTGTTCAATTAAAAAAAGAACCGATAATGCTGATGGACTTGTCACTGTTGTGCGTGAGAAGTTGGGAAGGTGGGATGTAATTCATGCCTGTACGCAACTATAATTAATTATTGTTAACGAAAAATGATACTGAGCAAAGTTTAATTTACCGTGTTTGGAATGTCTTAATTTGTATGGTTTTCGTCAAAATTTGTCACTAAAATGCACCAATAAGAGAAAATGTACATAGTTAAATCAATAAATTCGCAGTAAAACCAAATAATGCTGAAATATACAAACTAAATTATTCATTATTCGTTTTTTTATTATTGTTATTCTAGGTTGTTTAAGTTATTTACTTATCCAATTTTTCATTATTTAAAATTATTCCAGTACCTATAATATGCAATCACCTATTTTTTATCGGATTAAATTATTGTCACTAATATTATGATTTTCAAAAAACAAATTATAAATGCTAATTTGACGTAGACACATGGACTGTAAATGCTTCAACAAGCTTCGATGAGTTATTTAAATTCTGCTTGTTTTTTATTAATTAAATTCCTTTTTTTTTAATCAAACGATAATATTATTCATATAATTCTGACTAAAATACTATGAATATGCTAATGCTTTAATTTAATAATCATAAGTGAGTTTAATGGTTTCAGTATTTCACCATCAAAAATAAGAGTGAACTAAGTTAAGGTTAGTGTAAAATTTTAGATTATATAATTCCAAAAAGTTTTTCCACTAGTCAAAATATTAGGCCTTTCATTAAAAATTTGATCGCTAATTTCAGTTTGTTTTTGGATGTGTGATATTCAATTTTTTCCATAGACCACGGACTACATCAATATTAATAGCAAAAAGTAATTTAAAAAATAGAAGACAGTAAATAATTGATCAGGTATACTTTTAACGTGAAAAAAATGAGTAATGCTTAGTAAAATCGAAAAAAAAAAAAAATAAAAAAATACAAATCCCTTAATATTTATATTTATATTTTCGACTTATATCTTCTGTACAAGTCAAACACTTAAAAAAAATAAATATATATATGTATAGATACTACATACATTATATTTTAAATAAAAGTGTACTGGTTATTTTGTAGTTTAGCAAATACATTTATATCAGGAACTAAGATTCTTATAATTTAACCTTTTGTGCAGTTAGTTTGTTAAGCAATGATTGTAAGTGCATCTAACATATCTGGGTTTATTGTAAATTTAATTAATTAATAGCTTGCTATTTGTTTATTAACCCATTGTTGTAATCACGATTGACAGTAAAATAACAATATTGTGAATATAAAAAATACAATTTAATTTTAATGTGAATAATGATTAATTATTGTATTATTTCAGCAGACCAATTGGGACTATTTTAATAATATGAGAAAAAACTGAACATCCTGACTTCCTCGCCCCAAATGACGCCCCTGATTGACCGTAATACGGATTTTGTAGAACAAATAAATCATAGTCAGTAGGTGTATACAGGTATACTCCATAAAACTAATCATAATATAGGTACTAACTATGGAAGATACATACGATAGGTTAGCAATTTAAAAATATAATATTTATATTTTAGATATTGATTGATGATTCATTAATAAAGTGATTATTGATTGGTTTCATTGTGATGTATATACGTCACGATAATGATGACGTTCGCACCAACTACGTTAAACGGCTAAATATTCTACATACCAGCTACAGGATTCGGTTGTAATCAATATAACAAATAATTAGGTATTGTCTACTGCATTGACTTATTTCTTTCGGACGCACAGAAATAAATTTGAAATAAAAAAAAATGTATGATGGTTATAATTTCGATGGTACGTCTGTAGACATAATCCCTATGTACATATTTACTTATACGTATCGGTGAAGTAAATATGACAAGTTTACAAGTAGTATAAAACTAATCATTGATTGCAACTGTAGGTACACAAAATTTAATTTATAACCAATAAACTATACCAGCAGTATCAAGCTATTATTTTAGCTATAATTTATTGTAGGTAGATGATCACACGTCATAAGACAAAGTCATATTGCAGTATTATAAATTGTAATTTACAACGATATAGTATACCTGCATACGAGTATTATAATGTGTACCTAAATGTATACATATATATATTATAATATCGGTATAGATACGATTTATCGGTTTGCGCGTTATACGTCTCATAATATTGCTAAGGATTAGATTAAATTTTAGTGTTATGTAACGCACCTAGGAATATTGTTTCGTTGAGTGATGTTACATACTTATGTTTAATATTTATACATAGATACTGCGAGCCGCATGCCCGCATTGATCAATGGTGTCAATAAGGTCGTACCGGTTATACGAGCATAGGTACCCATAATAATTTTAGAATACAATCGTATGATATGAATAGTGATGTTTTCGTATAGTGTTTTTACTCGTGATTATACAGTGTAAATCCATTATCGTTACAAAAATCCACACTTCACAGTACAGTTATTATTATTATACGCCACTAAAAGGCTGCAGCGAAACGACACGGTTATAGGAAACATTGTGAAAATAATAACATTTGTTTAATTTAACGAAAAAATATGTTAAACCGAGCACCGCTCATAATCGTTATAGATACCTCTATTAGTTGCAACGAGTTTTCAAAGATTGACCATTGACGAACACTTTGAAGGGGAGGGGGATTCAAACTTATTGAAATAAAAAGTGGATAACTTATAATATGATTTAAATTAGACAAATAGTATAGGTACAATTATATTAATTTACAGCAATACAAAAATTATATTTGTTTAAATTACCCCCGGAAGAGACGAAATTTATCGAATTTCTTCTTCAGCTTTTAGGTATAAGTCATTGAGGTCCATCACTACTCCACATAGTCTTTATTCCTCCATTTCTCTCTGTCATTTGTGATTTTTGCCGGGTTATTAACCCCAGGTATCCCGAAATTATGATTTATTTCTTATGTCTACCTTTTCTTCGGCCTGCTCAGTGTTCTTTTACCTTCTAGTTTCCAGTTCAGTGCGTCCTTTTTTATGATACTCAATCTCCAAACTTACCTCGGTCAGCTCATTGTTCTTCTTTTAAGTTAGTTAGTATACCTATGTTTTCTTCTCCCAATTCCTAAAAGTTCTTTAATTTCATTATTCGTATCGAACTTGTACCACCAGCATAAACTTTTTTTCTCTTATATTGTTATTACTAAAGATTATATTTATAAAGATTTATATTCTCTTATAATCCACAAAAATTCGCTTCAAAACATCAAACAATCTCTGAAAAAAACAAAGATGATAGAGGAGTTTAAAAGCCTTCTCACTAGTGGCTCTAATTTATTAAATTTAATTTCTTAACACTATAAAATTGATTCATACAAAATAATTTCTTTTAAATAAAATCGTACGTATTATAAAAAAAAAAAGCTGTCCTAGAATAATGAGGATATGTGCTGAATTGTAGACGGGAATTTGGAAAGGTAGAATACAGAAGGGAATTTAATGTGTATTTGTGAGGAACGATAAGCCATTGCTAATGAAAATACGATTCTGAGCACAGTTCAGTTGATAGTAATGCTTTGTCAGCATTATGTATGTCATATTATGGTAAAATAATTAAATAGGCATTGCCTATATTTATATAATAAATTCTCTTTAATAATGTTTGTTTAGTATTTTACCGATTTTCCCGTTATTTCTGCGTTTTTTCCCATGTTTCCTCAGTTCTTCGGGAAAATCGAAAAATAACTTCTTTAAAGTACTTCCCCAGTTATATTATTTTATTTTAGAAAAAGTGCTATCGTTGTGAATCGGTACAAAATTTCTGGTAAAAAAGTTGTCTATAGAAAAAAAAAAATTAAAAATTAAACATCTTTGTAAATCTAAGATGACTTTTTAATTCCCTTAAAGGGAAGACCCCTCTATTTTTTTGCTTTTTATATATTTTTTAAGTGATTTTTTTCAAGGCTTTTTGATGTTTTCAAGTGCTTTTTTGTGGATTTTAAGAACATATATATCCGGTCTCTATTTATTACTATTATTACTAGTTGTTGATTTATCATAGTTTATTAGACCTTTTCGTATACCTATCTTTCGATGCTACACCTCTACCTATTTTTGAGAACTCTAACGACCATAAATTAATCGGTTACAGCTCAAAATAGGAATAATGCCACGTACTGTGGCTACTTAAAATTATACGATATTTCGCACCAGCTATTCAAAACTTCTTTATTATAAATAAAAACAAACATACAAGAACGAGTCTCTCAAAAACAATAAGTATACATACATACATGTTTCGATTGAAAACTCACTTTGACCCGTTACCGCGGTGCTCGCGTTCTTAAATATTATTTACAATGTGCTGCCTCAGCTCATTTGCTTCATTGACCTATACAACAACCTTATAGCAAAATATTTTAATTATTATTCTATACGGCCAAGTGAAGTCGTGAAAACGTCTATAATGTGATTATTTTTTTTTCGCGTGAGTTTTCAATTAATTTTATAATAAATATATAATAGGTACAACTACGCGGGTACATAAAATATACACGTACTTGTACTATTTCTTCAAGGTATGTAAGCTACAAATATTTAGTAAAAATTTAAAATATTGTAAATTATGCCCAGTACCCACGTATAATACTTTTCCAAACAACTATGTAATATAATTATGAAATAGTATATGTAAAAACATAAAAAATCTATAGAAAAAAATATATTCAGGGAAAAAAAAGTCTTGAGGGGGGAGGGAATTCTGGAGGAGAAAATGTTCGCCCAAATATTACCCAAGTCAGCCAAATTGATTTGGAAAATAATCCAAAGACTGGTGAGATTATTAATGCTATTATTGCCGATGGGTGTGCCGCTGTTTTAAGAAGGAAGTTGGAAGACAGGATACATAGAGTAATTTAATTTATATCTATAAGCAACGATAAATCATTTGTAATGAAAAAAGGATTCTGAGCAGAATATTACAAGTCTCATTTTTTCCCTTGTTAGCTGTTGCCAAGATAACAAAAAGTATAGGTACGAACGATTGCCGGTTTTTCCCATTTATTAAGATATTCTACGAGAAAAACAAAAATGTCCTCCTTGCACCAACTAGATCGAAAATGCTACAAGAAAGTTCCTGTAAAGTTTACAGACACAACAAAATAAAAACAATGTGTACATTCCTCAGTTCACTCAAAATCTAAAATCGAGAATTATAATTGGTTCTCGAGCAAAAATGAAATAACAAATAATGAATTATTTTTTTCGTTATTCGTACAGGTATCCATATAGTGTCGGTCAAATAATGCACTCGGCTACTCCCTTGGATAAAAATAAAAAAAAAACCGACTTCGTTACGCCCCTCCGCCAGGCTTTAACGAACATCGCCCGTCCGTGTGCACCGTAGGTACCTACTTATACACACGCACGCACACGCACACACACACGCATCATATTATAATACTAGTATTTCTATACAAAACAAACATTTCATTACTGTTATGTATAGCGAAACGGCGCGGACGAAAATCATTAATTCAATACCTACGCGCAGTGTGGGTGATGTGCAGAGAAATAGTGTAAGTTGTAACGACTACAAATTCTGTTCTACAAAAAACCGCATACGCGAGCGCGCGCGACGGCAGCGGCGAACGAATAAAACTCGCCCGCGGTGTTTCGGCACATGAAATTATAATTTCAGGCGCCGATCGATATTCGGCTTACATTCGAGCTCGTATTGTTATTGTACAATACATTCTAATAAAATACCCGGCACCTTTGATATCTTTACGGGAACGAGGGCGTACGTCGATTTCTTATGGTTTTCAACGCGCGAGCAAACCGAAACGTCGTTTGGCTGTTACCAAATGGCTACATGCGATTTATAATACAACGGCTTGCGCTTTTCCCGCCAGGCAAAATGTACACTCGCAGCGATTCCGAGGTATTATTTCAATTTTCGGCGCGTAACACGATATACGGGGGGGAAGGTGTGTTACGACTCGGGCGCGGACTGGTGAGAAAAAAAATGCACGGGGTGCTGTATCGTTTTGGAGCGGACGTCGACGTTTATTGGAGCAAATTAAAAAGAATACAATGCAATTCGAAAAAGCCACACATGGGTACTTCCTACCGTGGGAATGTAAGATGTACAATATAGTATAATGGTCGTTTGATATTTATGTGTCTGTACGCATCGCCGCTATACAGCATCTATGTAGGCGTCATTACGGGATAGCGAGGGGTAGTAATCGTTACCCCACCATTTTCGTCAGGGCTGCGGAGTAATAACTACGATACCCCATGAGTATTTGCTGAAAAAAAAAAAAAAAAAGTACTTGTAATCGTCTTGCTTTTTTCATAAAGCAAGACAATCAATTTAAAATACTATCACACGAATGTAATAATTATACTATCGGCTGTATTGAATTCGAACGTGTTTTAAACGAGAATTCTAATATAAAGTGTTGATAAAAATAAATTGCAAAATGTTGTACCGTCCAAGTAAAAAGAAAAGAACTTGGATATTTTTAAAAATAACACGACGTCTAAAAATTCAGTGTTAATATATTATTAAGTAACATATTTAATGTAAAAATGTAAAATAATCCATGATTTATTGAATTGTCGTATAAAAATTATTCTATGTTACTATATTATCGGATTATTATGATTTTCTTATGAAAAAATCATATTCGTTTTAAATAGATTTATTAATGAGGACAAATTCGTACCGCTGTAGCACACGGCACACCAGCCAATCTGCGCCTTGTTAGACTAGGTATACATCATACATGCATGTGTGCCATTTAGGCACTTAACAAATTTAAGGGAACAAAATTCCGTAAACTCGCATTTTATTTTAGTAGTGGCTCTAGCTCCCAATATTGTTATGCAATTACTACTGTCCATCCATTATTATTCAACGTATAATATTGAAATATAGGTACGTTGAGTAAAAAAAAATTTTGATAATGCGGTTGGTCACGGTGACTTATGTTTCAGACGATTTAGACTTAAAATCCAGACAAAATTGTTTCAGTCTATTTAGTGGTTTTGTTTTTTTTTTTTTATTATTGGACGCGTTGGAAATAGACATTTTGAATTATCATTTATTTTACTGAAAATCGTTAAACAATTTAATTTTGTTTTTGAAAAATGCTCGGAAATATACTTGAAATATTTTACCTACTCATGATAAAAATAATTTAAAAAAAAAAAAATAATTCTAACGTAACTAAATAGTCTTTAAAGAGAAACTATTTGTTTGTATGTTTGTAATGGATGAGCTCAAAAACTATCTAACCGATTCCAAAACTTCTTTCACCTGTAAAAAGCTACATTATCGGCGAGTACCATTGTCTGTATTTAAAGTTCAAGAATATTTGTCATCTCTTCGAAAATTACATTAATTCGATTTTCTGGTATTTTTGATACGAATATCTAATTGTTTATTTATGATTGATGACCTTGGTGACATGGTAGACGGTTTGGTTGTCACTCTACTCACGAACAAGAAAACTATTGTTAGTAGTAGTAGTAGTAGTAGGTATTATAATTTACATGATTATCTAGCAATAGCAAAACGTTGTCGGGTCAACTATAGTACCTGTAATATTCACAGTGGAAAACCTAAAGAATTGAAATCCGTCAAAACAATCAAACGCAATTACTTTACAGTTTTGGTTTAAAACGTCGTAATACCCGTCCGTAAACCGTTTCATCGTGATAGATTGGACGTAGGTTAGGTACCTATCCAGTGAAAAAGTCTCACCAATAAGGTCGTTAAAATGAAAAAGAGAAAAAATATATAATGTTTATATTTTTATTCCGTAAACCGTCAGACTGTGCGTCGTGTATCGACTTTTCACGTTCAAATTTCCTCCACCCCTCTCCTCCCTCTTTTCTAACCAGATTCGAAAAGAGAATGTTGAATTTTTAATACATTTAATACGCATAACACTGTGCTATTGGATTTATCGTTTATTAGTTTGTAATAATATAATAACAGTTTAAAATTGTAGATCGGAGGATACGTAAACGTCCAATCTGACACACAACTGCATATACACTGTACTTAAACGTACCCAAATGCCAGAGTTCAACCACAAATTGCATTACGCCACGGACTTTTATAATCCCAACCAGCGTTGTACGCGGGGAGGGGGAGAGGGAGAGGTTTGGTGTTATATCTCTCTCCTTCCCCCCCCATTGGCCTAAGAATACAAACAAATATATTAAGTAATTTAATGTCGAAACGCATAATATAATATTTCAGCCAAGTTACGAGGAAAAGATTGATGTTTTGATTAGAAATTGGCTTTTTTTTTAGGATCCGGCTTTTAAATTATCAATTCCCATACAGCCGAATTATTGGGTGGTGAAAACGATTCTAATCGCTACATACTCTCCCGTTGATAATCCCTGGACACGCCACCGATCCCAACGCTATATTATAAAATACGCAATCAATCAAATTTTCATAAAAAATTCTAGAGCGGAGTCAAGACCAACCCTTTCAGTCGTCAGCTTAGATGCGTGTAAATTATTATTAATACTGAAATAATGCTAATACGATCAATACCTATTCTCACCGAGCAGTGTGTGTGTCGTGTGAACGAGTGGTGAAACGTATTAAAATACCACCGCACATTAAGCCTCGTTTACACGATAACACATAAGGCCCGTTCTCACCGTCATCGACATTCGATTATCCACTTGGGCACATGGGCCAGTTCTCGCAATGTCCGATCAGCGCTAACCGACAGAATTTGGCCGGTTTGCGGCAAATATAATCGCCGCCGGTCGTCGCTAATATTGGACATTGTAAGAACGGACGCATAAGTGCCTTGACTTTTCGCAAGCACGCGGCGTCGCATACTATCGACATTTTGTATAATATTATGCGGCAAGTCACGTCGCTCCGATTGCACTACGGCATCGGTGTCAACGCGTGAACGAGGCCTTACCGCAATGCGATGGCACGCGTGATAATGGCGACGATTGATAATGACAGTAATATTATCGGGGGGGAAAAACGCAGTGGCGACGATGGCGCGGCGCGGCGGGGACGAGTCGACGTGTTCTCGGGAATTATAATTTTGTATTATTATTCTCTACGACGGCGCGGCGTCGCCCGCGTGACGGCGGCCGACGAGCCGGCGCGGCGACGGTCGGTGGCGCGACGAGGGGGTCATGGGCGGCGAGGGGAGTTTCAGTGTTTGTCGACGGCAGGACGGCGGCCGTATAATAATACGAGACGCGGCGAGAGCGGAGGAAACGCACGGAAAAAGCGGAGAGAAAAAAAAACATAAAATAAAATGAACAAAAACCCGAGCCGAAAGGAACGCGCACGGTATTAATGCGGGCTTGGCGAACGGTGGGGGGGAAGAGAGGAGGGGAGGGAAACGAGAAAAAAAAAAAAAGCTAGCCGCCATCGCGCTTCGGTCGCTGACGCCGCCGCGCAACAGTCTCCGTCCGTATTCTCCTATCGGCGGAACGGAACACGCGATCGCTCGGCCGCCGCCGGAACGCGAACGCCGCCGCGGTAACGAAAGCGGCCGGTCGTTATCTGAGCCAGCGCAGCCGCCGTACGCTTCGACGGAATTTCACGACGATCATTATAACGCGCGCGCGCGCCCGCACGCACGCACACGCACACACGCACGCACACACGCACGCACACACACACGCGAACGCACCAACACAACGATATTATACGACACCACTACAAGAACAGTAGTACCCCGCCACCGTCGCACGAACGCAGTGTTACGCTACGCTCGTTTCCGTCCCGTTTGCGAACCGCTGCGCTACGACTGATAACTGCTGGCGTAGATAAATGGAAAAAAAAAAAGGAATACGCGTGAGCGCGGTATTATTTTAACATGACGTACGGACGTTATAATAATAATATAATATCATTGTAGTAAATATCGTAGTTTGATACGCGATACGTATCGCTCAACCGCGTACGTAGGTCAGACTCGTTGTTACGAGTGCGGTTGCGCAGTAGCGCGGGCGCAACACGCACACACGCCGCCGCGGCCGGACAATTAGTTTTCATTGTTATAAAATAGCGATTATTATAATATATTAATATTATATGCTAAGCGTCGTGCGTTCCTGGACGACGAGTGCGGTGTGCGCGCGCGATATAGAGAGGGAGCGAGTAAGAGGGAGAGGGAGCGAGAGAGAGTGAGTGAGAGAGTGGTGTGAGCGAGAGAGAGGGTTGACGGGCGAGCGGACGGAGCGACACGACAGACGCACGGCGATAGCGCGCCGAGGACCAAGCTAGCCCGAGTGTCGGCGAGCGGGGACGTGGTGTCATTACAACAGCAGCAACAACAACAACAACAACAACAACAACAACAACAACAACAACAATAATAATAATATGCGATTGTTATTATTATGCGCGTATCGTGTCGTCGTTTTGTTATCGGGAAACGGTTTTCGACGAAATGCGGCGTGGTGAACGAGTGCTACGGACGACAGCTCTTCGCGACGACGGATACGACGACGACGTATGACGAAGATTCCGACGCCGACGTCTGTTGTCCGCCGTACGGTACCCGCCATCCGGCCAGACGCTCTTTCGCCGCTGCTGAGCACGGTCCGCTGTCCGCCGCCGACCACCTAGTCCCGACGACCCGCCGTCGATATTACACCAGACTTGTCTAATCGCAACACCCAGTTTCGTAACCGCCGTCGATAAACGAAACCGGATCGGGGAGACTACCATTGTACCCACACCGGCGAGTTCACTCGTCGCGGGCGTCGCATTACAACGGTTAGTAAAATATTGAACGGACGTTTTTAATAAGACAATGCCAGTGGTAACCACTTGTTCTCTGACGTACACATCGAACTTGGGCGCCTGTAATATTTTACCGCAACTCGATTTTCGACTCCACTGCGCACACCGTCGTTTTAACAGCCGCGTGCAATTACAGCACCAATCGGGTCAATTGAAACCGGCGGTAGTTTGGCTTAGGCGTTTTAGGTAGGTACCTACTTAGTTTATGTTACGACCAACGCGAACGATTTATGTACGATGTTCCATGTTCCACGAGTAGTAACCAACACGCATCTGTCTAATGTCAATATCGGTGTGCGCTTTTATAATTATTAGTATATCGGTTACCTATCAATGTTGTAACGTTAACTATATGAAAGTTTCGACCCGGTCGATTGTTCGCTTTGTTGACGATTCGACCATTTTTAAAAACACGTTGGAAACAATTGTATTCAATCGGGTACTTGGCTATTCCAGTGTATTTATTTTTACAAATACCTATCGCATTACGGCTTAAAACAAATCTGACATAATTTAAACTGTTTGCTTGTTTTTACAAATGGAATGCCGTTAATTTGTATTATAAACGATGTAGGTATTTGACGATGTTGAATTTCAAATGTCTCATGCAGAACAATTCATTTTGCAATACCCGGCCATTTAGCAACAGTTTATAATACATTATGCAAGTAGGTGCATACCTATTTTGCAAAATATATTTTAAACAAATGAATGGTACCTAAAACTTTCCTATTTGTCTTATTTTTTTTTTTTCTTTGAGTCTATAGTAGGTAACCTATCTATTGTAAAATATGTAAAATGTATGCAATTTGTATCTGGTTAAAATGTGCATTCTAGTCTTGTGTATAATTGAAAATTGATAGTAAATAATGGATTTAAACAAAAACTGTAGTCTACTTCCTTATGTTACTAATATTACTACAATTACATAATTTTCAGCAAGATTTTTTATTTTTTTATTTTTTATTGTATACATGTTTATAAATAAATATTTCGTTGTTCATATTTAATTTTTTTTTTTTTTATATAGATTAGGTTGGTATATATTATTTTACATTCTAAGCTAAACAAAATAAGACAGTTATTCATATTACAATGTTATGTAGATTTTTTTTATGACAACACTTAAATATACCTAGTTAAAATCAGTAGCGGGTCCAGGAGTGGCGATCACCTCCCCCTCCGCTTACTCTTTAATATATCCTGATTTTATTATATTTATGTGCCTTATTAATTTGTATAATTATAATATATATTTTCAAAGTATCCCCTACCCGTTTTCTTGTCCTGGATTTGCCCTAGGTAAAAACGCACAATGTGTTTTGTTCGTAGCCATTGTTGTAGGTTGAATTATGATAAGTAGGAAAGGTTAGATGTATCGAGTAAGTTAATTTAAATACTATTATAACGATAAATTGTTGTAAAAAAAAACACCATTCTGAGTTCAACTAAATATTTTTTGATAATTTAAAATTTTAATAATTTGTTATAAGGTTTAAAATACAAATATTTTAAAATAAATGTTGAATTCAAAACGATTAAAATCACCTCAGAATTTTAAAAATATACCTAAAAACTTATTATTTTTTTTTTTTTGTTCTGTTCAGTACATTATTTACGAATTATTTGTTTGTATTTGACATGGTTCAGAAATTGATTGGCCTTCCTACAACTGGTAGGTAACCCCAACATACTGAGAAAGGAATGGTTATAGAAAAACTTCTTATAATTTGCACACAGAGATACCCAAATTAAACTGAAATCTCCTAAAATACTAGGAGACTGGGTAAATAGGCTACTTAAGTTACTAGTTACCTTACGACAGCATAGTTAAGTATTTTTCAGTTTTTCGTACGATACGTATGTACTAATAATTAGAATAATAAAATTAATATATTATGTATATTTTTTATTATTCGCAGTGCTGTAATAAGATACTTTAAATTAGTATGTAGATACAGATACAAGTATCTTAAGAGTATCATAAGATATATTTTAAGAAAACAGATACATTTTTTATAAATACCTATTTAATTCATTAAAAATATAGAATTACAAAATTATAAGAAAACAAGTAATGGGTACATAATTTATAATACAATAATTTTTATCTACATTTTAATGTCAGTTTTCAAATATAATTTTATTTTTATAAAGTTATAAGTTATAATACAATTGTTGTCAGTTATAATACATAATATATAATAATATTAAAATATTGGTTAATTATTGGTAAACATAAAATTAGTAATGGGTATTATCTACTTGTCAATACACAATAATATTATAACAATAAATTGTTGATATTTTTATTTTAAAAACATTAGATTTTAGAGTTTTATGTTTAATTTTTGTATTATTTTTTAACAAAAAAAAGTAATAATTGTATCTTAAATACTTTAATTAAGATTTACAATATTTTCTATCTAAGATGCAATTACAGATACATTATTTAGAAAGTATCTAGATACAGATAAAAAACACAAAAAAGTATCTAGATACTGTATCTTATGCACATGTATCTAGATATATTACAGCACTGATTATTAGTATGTTAATATTTGTATTGTACTATAATTGTTAGTATTTCATAATGTCTATTAGTGATTCTAGTAGCACTGAAAAAATTATTTTTTATACACATCAAATTTTTAAATACCACATGAAAAAACGCAGAAAATAATGTTTGTTTAAATCTTATTTCGAAAAAAAATATTATTGCAGACTATTCGTCGCTGCTAAGGAAATGCAAGAAAATGATTCCCGATTTCTTACATTCTATAGAATGAGAAAAAAAAACTTACCTTGAATTAAAGAAATTTGTCCTGCTCTTCATTATACAGACAGTAAAATGAGGCAACTCAATCAATGTCAATTTACATGTCTACTTACTAATTGACTAGTTGTGTCGGTTTATCAATTGCAACGATTTTAGTAGCCCCATCTGTTGTTTTTCAGCACAGTTGTTTAGTTGCCTAGTCTCTTAGTATCTAGGCTATTTCAGTTTCTTCTGAGTATCCCCATGTGCGTAGGTCCCTCCTAAAGTTTCATATTTATCTATTTTTGCTAATGTGCAAAACAAATATACAATTGCTACAAGTCTTCTGCCCTACTCATAATTAAATCCATTTTTTAATAATGGTGGAGATTTTATTATACATAAGTTGTTTAAATCTAACAGTGATTGAATTAGATATGTCAATCAAATTATAAAAATAACATAAATAGTGCTTGACTAGCAAGAGTAACACATAGTCTATAGTCCCTGCATAGTAGTTTAAATATAATATAGGTAGACCAAAACAATTTTAGAATGGTGTACTAAATAGTGAAGGTATTGGAAAACCTAGAATCCAAAAAGGAGTGACCAGTGTTGTTGTGTTCCTTAGAAAAAACTCTGAATATTTTGAAAGTATACCATATTTAGAAAATTGTATAATAAGTATTTCGTGAACATAATATTATGTCTTCAATTATTTTTCACTGAATTGCTCACAAGTAAACAAAATAGATTTTACTAGAAACCTTACTTGCATTAATGATTGTGTTATTTTCAAGGAAAACAACCACTTTCTTAATGTACTGTATCAGTCAACATTTTCTAGAAACCACTCTGAAAGTTGATGATTGGAGCAAGACAATTTGTTTATTGACATAAATAAAAAAATATATTATATAATATTAATACATTTTTTGTTTCACTCATAATCAGAAAAATATAATCAGTTTTTAAATGTCTGTAAATAATTATATATACTTACCTATTGAAGTCTTATACAACATTGCAAAGTACTTTTTAATTTGTATTTTAGTAATCTTGATTAGTGATTATAAAACCTGCAGGTACATTGATGTATTTTATAATACAGCTTAAATTAATTTATCTTAAAACTACTATTCTGTCTTAAAACCTTGTAATATATAATTATATACCTATATATAGGTATTTTTAGTTAATTGTGTGTTAGATTATTATTTGAGTAATAATCAAGGTACTTATAACTTATAAATTATTATAACTTCAATTAGGTACCCAAGTACATATATTTATGAATTCTTGACTAAATACATAAAAAACATTTTTTTTTTTAAAGAAAATATTTATATTTATATTGTTTAATAAATACATAATAAGTAATTATCAGTGTGTTTGAATTGCAGTCCAAAAATAATATTTTGTTCAAGTTGCTTCCCCAATTTTCTCATGACAAATTTATGTTGTGGCTCTATTTAAAAGTGATACTTACAAATTTTCTATCTTAAATTATTTCATTATTTTCATTCAATTTAAAATAATTTTTACATTAATATTTGGAACACGATTAGCTCTGAACATTACCATTTAAATGTTTTTGGAAAGCGGATTGTATATTTATACAATATTACTTTTAATTGTTTAATTTGTTCTCTAAACATTTTCATTATTTCTAGGTTGTCCAATATTATATTGTTGCAAAGTACATATTAAGTTTAAATGATTATATATCACAGTGTAATTAATGTTAATATGAACAAAATTAATTTCCAACAAATTATTTATTAGTTTAAAAAAATTGAAAAATTTTGTTAAGTGGTATTCACTGATAAAGTATTGATAAAACTGGTTAATACTGAAATATTTAAAAATATTTTTATCACCAAACATATATAAATAGAATAAAATTTATTCATGTGTACGCAATTCGGAAACAGTTATTGAAAAACCATGGGTGCAAATATTGCTGATGCAATTCAGTTGTCATAACATAATAGATATTTTTCTTTTTAGGGACGCAATTCGTATGCAGCAGTAATTATTTACTACATACTTAGATAATTTTAATATTGTCAAATTTGTAGGTTAGCTACTTATATTTGTATTAATTATTATTTTATTCAAAATTTGATTTTGTATAAGATAAAATTAATACGAGGTTTGGTTATTAAATAACGAGACTGCGCGCGCAGTGAGCGTCCCAAAAAGGTTAGGGGAAAACCGAATACAACGCTGGTTAGCTGGAAGTGTCTATTATGCCAGTACAAAATTGAGTTTTTGTTGGTGCATTAGTATTTTTTCTGTAGCGTTTAGAAACGAACATGTTTTTTTGTCTTGCCGAAAACGATGTGTGACGAAAAACATGAGCAACGGATAAACGTAAAATTTTCTCGTTAAACTAAAAAAAAACTCCAACTGAGTGCTATAAGTTGTTAAAAGAGACCTATAGTGAGGATTTCCTATCTCGGGCGCGTGTTTTTGAGTGGCATAAATTATTTTCTGAAGGTCGAGAGTGCACCGGAATCCAATTCAGTCGTAATCCAAATTCAAAACCATGCTGATNGCAACATTGCGCGAATGAGTTCGTAAGAAACGGTCGATATTGTGGAAAAACAAGTCGTGGATCTTGCACCAGGATAACGCACCTGCCCATAATGCGCTGTCTGTGAAGCGTTATTTGGCCGCTTAAGGCACTCCAGTACTCGAACACGCGTCATACTCACCCGAATTGGCACCCTGCGACTTTTACGTGTTTCCGAAGATAAAGTCTGCCTTAAAAGGAATCCGGTTTGAGTCGATGGAAGAGGTGAAACAAAAATCGGCGGAACTCCTGAATGGTCTTATAAAAACAGACTTCCAGCACTGCCTCGAGCAATGGAAGAGACGAATGAAACGGTGTGTGAAGAGGGGAGGAGAATATATTGAAGGGGAACATTTGGTTGTGGAATAATTTTTAAAATAAAACCATATTTTTCATAAGCAGTCTCGTTATTTAATAGCCAGACCTCGTACATACCTAGTTAATTTATATTGAACCAATTGTTAGTAAAATTTAATTTTCAATACTATTTGGTTCTAGGTATGTGCTTAACTATTTTAAATTTAATACATATACATTTTCATTTTTAAATCTTGTTTTGTGTATTAATATTTTTCTGGTATACCTAAACCTAATTATTAACTATATCTAGTTTTAATAGTTTAATATATAAATGTCTTTTAAATACTCTATGTTGATGGAAAATGCTCTAATATATTAATTACCTATTAACCAAATTATAAACTATTCAATTTTGAATTGAAGTAAAATTTGTCATTTCAAATTATTGTAGGAACTTATTTGGTTATTATTATGATTAGTCCACTTAACTAAGTAAACATGTTTTTTTTTTAAGATCCAACCAATTAATAATATTCTAATAAAAAGATATCAAAAAAAATTAAAATACTAGATAGTCTACTATATTTGATAGCAAGTGACCTACTGTCAGTGTTTTAAATACACCTAAACAATAATTGTATGCTCTCTAAATTATAATTAATGTATTGATTATTATTTATTTTATTAAGTATTACTATGTTTTAATTATGTATTACATTTGTTTTAGGTTTATGGTATACCTAATATGATTTAAATAATAATAATAATAAAAAAAAACAAAATGGAAGAAAACAAAAAAAGGACCATAGTGTCTTCTGGTAATTCCAATTCATCGTTAACTCCAGTTAAAATTCAAAAAACTAAAGGTATCTATGAAATTAATATTATTAAGATAAAAATATTTAGAATACAGTAGAATAAATATAGATTTGAATGAAAATAGAATTGTTGTTTAATACAAAGGCTATAATTAAAAATTCTTATTTTGCAGACACCAATGAAAAAGTAGAAAATGATGATGATTGTAACATGTCTAAAGTTACTAGAGCAGCTGTTGCAAAAAGCTCTAGTTCCAAAACAGTAATGAAACATGCTTTGCGCCAACAAGCTAAACGAAGGCGCAAAAACACTACTATTGCTGCTGGAAATGTCGCTCCTCTTCCAAGAATTATTCTTCCATCAAACCAGATTACTAGTAATTATATAATTATAATATAAAGTAATAGTTAAGTATAATATTTTATTTATTTTTATATTACATACTAACCTAAGTCCAATTACAGTTATGTATTTTAAATAATTAAAGTATTTCCAGTAAACTATAAACTAATACAGATAATACTATCCCATATTACTGAACATTAAATATTTAACTTAAGACAGTTTTTAAATATATAGACTGTTTACAAAAGGGCCTATCATATATTTATTTGCCAATTGTAACTTTTGATTAATCGGTGAATTTTAATAAAAAAAATGTGGTAATATGTTTCAGTACTATCAAATAAAATATTAATTATTTTACATTTTCATAAATTACATTAATTCCTTATAAAATGACTTGTATATTTATTAGAAATTAGCAAACTTTGGTTGTTATTTTTAATATTAAAGTGAATTTACCTATTATAGAATTTAAAGATATGGATGTTATCTGTATTATTTTGTTGTTTTTCTCTTGTTATTTTAATTTTGAAGTGAGTTATAAACATTTTACTATTGTGATATTTTATACAATCATATATCCCACTTTAAAATTTAAATAATGTTCATATCTTTGAGTTTGATAATAGATAAATTCACCCTAATATCAAAATTAACAGCACAAAGTTGTTTTTGTTAAACCAAAATGTTGTTTGCTGTTATACAAAATATGAAAAATCTTACAAATCTTTGGACAATAAATAGTAATTATAATTGACATTATATTCAAAAACAATTATATTTCTACCTGTATAAATTTTGATTTGTGATTATTGGGAGTGATGCATGATAAAAAGGGTTAAATAAGGGTTAAAAGAAAATATATGCAATGAAATTGCTGAGAGTCTAGTGAAGATTAAATAAAAATGAAAGTTTTAGAAATGAAAATGTTGATGGTAGGTAGAGGATGTAAACTGGACACTGCTTATAAGATTCACAGATGTAAGGCTCAGTTGCTTATTAGACTCAAAATCACTTGGAATGTTCTAGATATATCCAAATACATTCTATGCATTCTCCACTTTGCCTATTAGGTTTATTTGATTAGAAGACTTATTTTGTGCTAATCTCAAAGTGAGTCTTCCAAGCAGTGTCAACTGTATATGGAATAGATGGAAAAATATTAATAGGAGAGCGAGTATCTGACCATAACTTGTATGGCATTAAGTCAAAGGAAAAAGATACATTTTACTTCTAAGTGTAATTTTATTATCTATTTGGTTAATCCTTGGCCTTAGTAGCCCAAGAGAAGTCTTTTGAACAATTAGATGATACCCCGAATAATGATTTAGTTGTTTTACAAAATTATTTCACAAATTGGTATACCTAACTAAAGGCTAATAAAACAACAACAGTGGCCTTTCATTTGAACTTCCAGGAGGCAAATAGAGACCTTTAATTATAAATTGACAGTCAATATTGAAAATGAAAAACACCCTAGGTACCTTGGTATTAAGCTTGACAGAAACCTAAATTTTAGACATTTTAGAGGTGTTGTCACACCTTGAAACAACTAAAAACATCATATTAAAATGTAGGACTAGGTAGGGTTGTAAGGCAACCACTCTCAGTATTATCCTACAGTGTAGTTGAATATTGTGCTCTCCTATGGACAAGGTGTACTCACTGCAAGAAAATAGATGAAATGTAGCAATGAGAATAATCATAGGTACAGTGAGAAGCACTCCAAGTCAATGGTTTCCTGTTCTCTTAAACAATGCCCTTCAGAAATCTGCAGACAAATAGCTACACAAAGTATGATCAGCAAAATGTAAGGGAACAATAACCTGCCAATCTATCATGACATAGTACAACACCCAAATAAAACTCTAAAATCCAGACGCTCTATATAGGAAAGAGCCACAAACGATAGCGACTTATAGGATAAATGGAAAAGTACATGGTTAGGTTGTGAGGTATGAAACTTGTCCCTAGTTGGAGATCTAACAGTAAGCGGTTCAGGAGTCAACTTACCATTTGCCTTATAGACCACCTTAAATCACATAATAACTGAGCAGGGAAAATGCAATTACTTATTACACAAGTGGGAAATGGTGGGGTCTCCTCTATGTAGCTGCTGAAAAGTACAATCTCTCAGAAACATAGTCAAGAATGCCCATTAACAAATTTCACAGGAGGTTTAAAGAAATCCACATAGCCAGCATGGATGCTATAGAATGGATGAAACACTTAGGCTGTGACCAATTTTAATCAAAACACTGAAATATCATGAGCTACCAAATTATTATCAATTTATTTATTAATAGGCTTATTATTATTATTATTATTTTTTATTACTGTGACTATATTATTATTAATTATTTATTTGCCATTTGCGCTAACCATTTCATCATCTTGTTTAAAATAAACAAAATGGATAAAATTGAAAATATTTTTAAAAAATTACTAGTATTTATTGTTTTAAATTTATTTAGGCAATGAATTCATTATCTTAACCCATTTACGCCCAAGATTAATTTTTGTATGTGTACAAAATGTTATACAACTATACAATGCAAAATAATATCATCGGGTCGATTATTATATTTTCCAACAGTCTAAATCAATGTGGGGAAAATTCTAAAAATAAAACTGATAACAATAATTATTTCCAGTGTCCTACATATAGGCCACTGGGTTTATGTGGGTTAATGTTTTAAATTATTTTGAATAAATATGGGTTGTTAAATAATAATTCTAAATATTATATATATATATATATATAATAACCCAATGTAATTGTGTTTACAGCTGATGAAACAGAATCTAGAGTACCTACAATGTTGGAAGTGTTATCATCTATTCCGGGATTTAGTTTAGTTAAACCACGCAAACGTCCTGGTTCTAAACGGTTATCTGCAGCTGCTCAGTTGCAACAAGCAAAGGCTGATGGATGTGTTGATTTAGAAACACCAGATTCTGTTCTTACACAAATAAATTTGAGATCACTTTTGAATAAACAAACATTTTCAATGCTCCCTCGACTCTATCAACATAAACTTGTCCAATTGTTACCACATGTTGACCGAGAAACTTTAAGTGATGCACAATCAGATTTCAGGTTTGCATACATATTATGAAATATATTTTTATATTATGATGCAATTACAATGTTATTAACAATATTTTAATAATTTAATCTATTTTTCAGACCATTACTAAACTCATCAGTTTTAAATAATGAGTTTTTTGCACAAGCATGCCTTGAATGGACAGACAGATTAGCAGAAGGTGAATTCACTCCTGAAAATCAGCAAAAAATGAAATTGGATCTTGAACGTGAAAAATTCAAACTGGATCCATTTAAAGTAAGCTATATAATTCAATAATAAAATTGATAATTACATACAGAGAAATTTAATTGTATGAATATCTTCAATCAATTATTTATAACTCCTAACTAAATAATTTATTTAGGCATATCTGATTAGTTTATATCTAATATATAAATAATACAATTAGGTAATATTTTACTTTTCTTTTAAGTTTCATCTACATCTGATAAATAGCTTCTCACAGCTTTTCAGAATAAAGTAAAAATAAAACCAGAAATATTTTGTATGTGTAAGTAGGTCACTTAAATGTATTAAATATGAAAAATTGTAATTTGTACAGTACAAATATAATTAAGTTTTTTTTAAACAACTTGAAGTATAGTTGTTACCATCAACATTTTATTTAAATTTATAATAGTTTCAAAATATAAAAATGATTATTATGAATAGAATTTTATGTTACTAAAAAAACAATACTATTTATTTTAAATATTGTAAAATATGAGTATTGTGCAAAAGTTATTATGCACCATATAGTTATTATTTAATTGTTTAATTTTATATTAATTCTATACTTGTTTGTTTATATGTTAATATAATGTATTTTTAATTTCAGTTGAAGCATTTTGAACCTATTTGGGGTGACAGTAAAGTATCACATTCGAGTGTGAATGCGCCAACTCCTCCTTCAAATTGGAGTTATCCTAAGCAAAAAGTAACATCAACTATCACTGCTCCTGTAACTACGTCTCCGATTACAACTGATATTGAAATGAGTGTGACAACAACATGTTCATCATCTGGTGATATTAAAACTGCTGATAGTCATACTGAAAGTATTGAAATTAAAGTTATTGAAACTGAAGATATTAAAGTTGAAGATATTACAACTGAAGTTCTTAAAACTGAAGATATTACAACTGAAGATTTTACAGCTGATGATATTACAACTGAAGTTATAACAACTGAAGATATTACAGCTGATGATATTACAACTGCAAATGTGACAACTGAAGATACTGAAGATATGATTGATATAACTGAAAATATGAAAACTGAAGATATGATTGATTTAACTGAAAATATGACAACTGAAGATGTGACTGATTTAACTGAAAATATGACAACTGAAGATGTGACTGATTTAACTGAAAATATGACAACTGAAGATGTGACTGATATAACTGAAGATGTGACTGATATAACTGAAAATATGACAACTGAAGATTCTGAAGATATAACTAATTTAACTGAAAATATGACAACTGATGATATTAAAACTGAAGATATCCAATTACAACTACCATGGGATTCTGTTGATTCCACAATAGATTCTACAACAAGCCCAATAATAAAGGATGTGGTTTTACCAAATGTAAGTGTTTTATAATATATTTAATTTAAATGTTAATATGTTAGTTGCTGTTGATCATGTAATAGTGATAATTTAGTCAATTTTTTTTATTTACCTAATTTATTCTCTAAACTATTTGTATATATTCCAAATTTAGTTTGTTAGTTTAATTTATCCAAGTTTTAGTTCATCAAATCTTAAAAGTTGGATATTTTAAATCAACACTTGATTAATAGGTAAAATTTTAAAACTGAATGAACTATAATTTTTTTTTTAGATCAGTATTAATATAGTTAATATAGTCTTCTTAACAAATTAATTCCTATTTTTGTTATTCAAATGGGTTGTGTGCTGGGCTCAATCGTTTTCCAAAGCTTCATATTATAAATTGTATTTATTAAATATCAAAACTTAATTACAATGTATTTTTATAATTAAAAATATTTTTCAATGTGTTCTTAAATTTTTCAATTTTCAGTTTAGGCTGTTATTATTTGTGACTTATTTTGTTAAAAATAAACAATTAAATTTAAACTCTGATAAGTATATAATATTACAAGCTTATATATAGGTCTACAACATAGTATATAAAAATACATTTTTTAAATTTTATTTAAAGTATAAAAAAAAAATATTTTTTTACAGGTTAGTGAGATTGAAATTGATGACATACCGGATTGTGAAATTCTTAATGAAGAGGAAAAAATGGATGATGTTAATTTAGATGAAACCTCTTCAGTAATTAAAAGCTGGTCATCCTTAATAAATGAAGATTTGGAAACATTAATACCAGAATATGATTGTGTTTCTACTACAAAAGAAAAAGAAAGAAATGAAAGTGAAATTAAATTGGAGTTAGAAGGTATAAATTAATTATTTATAAACATATTAACTGGTGTATATATAAACAAATTTGTTTCAGTTACTCTAACTCCAAAAATAGACAATATAAATTCAAGAACAAATCAAATTTCTACTAATGATGCCAGTGATAATGCTATTGGGGACATTGTACAAAAAATTCCAAAAAGTGATTCTACTCCAGTGGTTGTTCGAATGCCTAGTGTTATTCAGCCTCTTGTTATTACTTCTTCTAACAGTTCACCATTGCCCAGTACAAAATCTATACTTATATCTCCATTACTTCAGTCATCTTTAGAACGTAGTATGCCAAATGATTTTTCATTCATCAATAAAATTTCCAATTTATCTACAGCCCCTTCTGATCGGCCAATAAGTCATACCTATGTGTCATCAATCAAATCACAAGTAAGCATTAAATAGTATAATTCATAAATATTTTAGTTGAGTCATAAGACTCGTAACAAATATAATTTACTAAATATGATTGTATTATTTATACTTAAAGGTTAGCTCAAGTAGTTGTGTAACAAGTAGGACTAGTAGTAGAGCAACATTGAAGCAACCACCAGGTGCTGTTAATTTAGAAAGAAGTTACCAAATATGTCAAGCTGTTATACAAAATAGTCCTAACCGTAATCAACTTAGGTGTCAACTAAAACCACCTCCCTCAGTGTTGATGGGAAAAAATTCTATGTATGTATATTATAAAAATGATATTGTTTTTATTTATTGAGTTCATACTTAAAATGTTATTGTAGTATACGAAATGGACCAGCAAAACCTATACGAAACATTAATTTAACTAATAGTTCTCAACCATTGGTAGTTAGACATTTGTTCACATCTTCTCGTGGCATTCCAGTAACTATGTCTGTAGTACCTCCATTTTCATCTGATGTAAGTTTTAACATTATAATATTATGAACATGAATAACAGTGTAAACTTAATAATATATTTATTTTACATAGTTGATAGTCATTATATAAATACATTTTTTTTCCTAAAATAAACTAATGTTCAAGTATTTTTTTAAACAAAGTATAATCCTAATCATATTATTATTTACCACTGTTTATTTATATAATTTGCAGCAACAACAACAACTTACTGAAAAACAAATGGGGCAATATCTTTTGGTTCAAAGGTCAGGTGGAATAACAGGTATTCGCCGGTCATCTAGTGCACCTCCTACTAATAACAAAATATCACCTATTATAAATGGTGGTCGACCAGCAAGTGTTGGTATACAAGTGTCTACTTATCCACAGTCCCAGCCTACAAATGATTGTTCTTGTAGTCTTAATGCTATGGTAGTATGTAAAAAATGTGGAGCATTTTGTCATGATGACTGTATTGGTCCCTCTAAACTTTGTGTAACATGCCTTATTCGATAATTATGTTTTTTTGTTCCAGTTAAGTTATAAAATATTCAACAAAACCTATTGTTTTAATAGAAATAAAGAAATAATTGAAAATTAAAATGTACCAAAACATTTCATAAAAAATAAATAAATAATAATTTTGATAATATAACGAGTATTGTACTTACTCAAAATATAATTTGTAACCATGTGTTATTTATTTTTAATTTTTAAAATATATTTGAATTCATAAAATAATTTAAATCAAACAATTTTTCATACATAATTTATTACCTTTTAGCTGTTTTGTTATTATTATTATAATTTAGATATGTATTGTGTTAATATATGCAATATTAATATAATAATAATAATTTAAATAAATTTAAACATTTATAATTCATAATACAATTGATTTTTTTTTAAAAAAAAGTTAAAGTTAATATCTTATTAAATTGTGTAAATAAAATTTATTCTTGTATAATAATTCTAAGACATTCAATTATAAAATCTGCCTAATGTTTGACTAAATATTATTATATATATTAAATTCAATAATAACTTATTGGTTGTCACATATATAATATATGTTTTTATCAGTGTTACATTTCTTAAAATTATTGTTGAAAATACTTAAAATGTTTATCAAGTTTTCAATCACATACTTATTTTCTAAAAACAAAAAAAATTCTTTAAATTAATATATTTTTTTGAATTAATGATATGTTTAATCCTAAAAATATTTAATTTAAGAGCTTAATGCAAATTTTGCACAATGTATAAAACTATGATTCTAGATTTTGATCCAATTTAAGTATTTGGAAATGTTCTTGTATTTTGTATAAAGCTCAAATGTATAATTTTACCACTAATAATATTCATATTGTAAAAAATTGTTTTTTTTTATGGTATTACAAATATTTGTTAATGCTATTTCATCACTGGAATTCAACTAAAAATAGTTATAACCATTTTCATACATAATAAAGAATACTATACTATTATAGATATAATGATTATATTTTGTAATTTATACAAGATGCGACACTGTTTGTTTCCTTTTGATTATTGAATAGTTGTGATTCATAAATTCATATTTTTTGTTATTTATATTGGATACTACCTATTCAAACACACACACACACATATATATATATACTTCTATAAAGTTTAAATTGTATTACTTGTAATTATCTCTTAAGTCATAAGTTTAAGTATTGCCAACTATTAATCATCCATTATACCAACAGTTATGAATGTATTTGTTAAATGTAAGAATTACAAGTTTCTTTAAATAAATAGCACATGATCCATTATCTACTGATATTTTGACAATAATATATTTGCAAAATATCTTTTGGTGATAGAATTGTATAATCTTACTTTGTTCTGTTAAATGTAAAGTTAAATAATAATAATTTGATTTTGTATACAATGAAATCATGTCATTAAATTATTATTTATTATATTAAATTAATATTGTCAGTTTATACAATCACTTGACAAAATTATCAAAATTAATATTCTTTCTAAAATTCCTAATATGATTAGAAATGCTTTGTATTACCTTCATTGATTAAAAAAAAAAAAAACGAATATTACATTTTTTTTTTATCTTGATATTACTTTAGATTTGCTTAAAATTTTGTTAAGTTTGTGTTTTTATTTTAAACATTTTTTTACCTATTTAAATGTTTTTTATTTTCATTATTTGATGTATCCTATATATAAAAAGTCTAATAAACAAATATTTACTTAAATAAAATTAGTGATTTGTTTCTTTGTTTAAAAATTATTTTCCTCTTATTTTATTATTTGTATAAAACATTTGCATGTATCAAATAATTTTTTTTTTAATACTTAAAAATATTATTTGTTTATTATTTTTTTAATGTTCATCTTATATAAATAAGATATCTAATGTTATAAAATGAAATATATATGTTATTTCTTTTTATTTAGTTTTATAACACTACCTATTAGCTACTAAAAATGTAAGGATTTATATAATAAGTATATATAATGTAAACTCTGTAAATAGATATTACATTGATTCTCATTCTGTTTATGCTATTGTCATAATATTGTTAACCAACTTCATTAAATATAGACATAATTCATATTCAGTTGTTGTATCAAAATTATTTTAAAATTCATCCTGCATTATTTCTACCTATTTATCATTGAAAAACATAAAAATTATAATAAATTTTAGATTATATGATAACATAATCATTTTAAATATTGCATATTACTTTCATAATGATAATAATTAATCATCCACTTATCCCAGCTCAGATACCAAAATTAGGAAATCTATACGAAACCCAAAAAGTCTGGTGTTCAGAAGATTAAAACCTAGTTAATTGATTTTAAAATAAAGTTATATTATACTTTAAGAAGCATATCACTGTTCTCAGGTTTGGTAATATAGTTTATAATATACTATATTATGTAATGATAAATCATTGCAAATAAAAAAACTATTCTGAGTGGAGTTTGATTTAACTTGTTAAATGGTAATTTTAAATTAGAACATATTTTATAAATATGGAACAATAAAATAAATTTTATTTTGAGACTCAAAAGGAGACTATTTCACAGGTAAAATTTATTGATTAGGTTATCATAGAATATTTATTGTGTATTCATATTTTACATTAGTTTTTGGTGTATGTTTTACTGATAGTGACATGTTATGTTTGTTTTATCCAATAAATATAGTCCAGATTGGGATTCACTTACATCATCATCATCATCATCATCATCATCATCCGCTTACATCATTTTCATGTTTAATTGATTAACCTAATTCACACCCTAATAACTAATCTACCTACCAAACAAATGACTTAGATATGTAAATAGACTTAAGAAACTAAATAGTGCCTTAAAGAGTTGATGGATAATATATTGTACATATCATACTCGTTTATTTTCCGTAGTAAAAATATACGTTAGTATTAAATATTGTTCGTACAATATTCGTGTGTTTTAACTTGTGTAAGGTATAAATATACAAAGATGGTGATATTTACACTATAAATGGCGTGACATAGGAATATATTACGTCCAGTCCAACCGCTCCCATATGTATACATTACATAATATATCTACACAGTTACGCATTAAACGAAACACGTGGAGTCACCTAGATACTTGGATCGGAATGGATATCTTTCACTGGCCCAGATAATTGTTCTCAAGTGATTTCGGCTTCTTGAGGGAGGGGGACGCTCAAAAAAAAAAAAAATAAATAAATAAATAGGCAATAGTCTTCACCATTCTGTATAAATACTAGAAATAAACATGTATATACTCGTAAGAAATGTTCACTCAAATTACTAAAATGTACAAGAGTGTCGCAACGATAGCCCCGAGGCCTAAATATCTGTACTTGTGCAGCGGCCGCATGAAGTTGGTCTGCGATTTTGTTTGCTAGAGGTTCAGGCTTGTTTTTGCAGAGAACCTAGCGGCTCGTAGAGCCTAAATCCGTCGTCCGAACGACGACAGGCCAAATATCTGGTATAATACCATGATACCTACTCATATATACATGAAATACGTATACCGTCGCATTACTCCGGATATTTAGGAATGCGACATGATCTCCAACGAGAAGCCGAGATAAAAATTAGTATTCCTTAACAGATACCTAGGCTGTGCAAATGCCGGATGGAATACAAGGTACCTTTATACCTACACAGAGTGGAATATGCCGAAACTATAGTTTCGAGCATACCTAACTAAGTTTAGACTTGCTGAAGTTGTGCAGTAGCCATGTGAAGTTGGTGTGCGATTCCGTCTGCTGGAGGTTCAAGCAATATTTTTACCGTACTATTCAAGTAATATTATTGTAATATAATATGTGGCATTGTGGTTATTGTGATTTTATAATTTTATAAACACGACTAATCATTGCTAACGAAAAAATGATTCTAAAAGGAGTTCAGTTGATAGTGTAGTTGTTTTGTCAACAATTTATATGTCATATCATTTTAAAATAATTGCAATAGGGAATATATATTTTCTTTAAAAATATTTGTTCAATATTATACCTATTTTCCCGTTTTTCTAATTTATCGAGAAAAATAGTGAGAAAATAAAAAATGACCTCTCCAAAGTACCTCCCTAGTCAAATTTCCTTTTCTATAAAATGTTATTAATATAAATCAGAGTAAAATTGCTGGAAGAAAAGTTGTTCATAAGAAAACAAAGGCTGTAATATTTTTTTCAACTAATATCTACATTTTGTACATTGTCCTGTTTATCCTCAGTTTTTTTTTTTTTTTTTTGGTTTTTCATATTTATTCACAAAACCCTTCAGAAAATCATTTCCGGTAGAAAAGTTGCACAGATAAAAAAAAATAAATAATACTAAACATCATTGTAAAACCATACGCTTATTGGCTCCACTCAAAATCTAAAACACAAGATTCCACCTAAAAATAATGCTTGTTGGTTCTACTTTGACTGTATCAAGACGAATAAAATTGAAATGTGGGCTAAATGTTAAAAATGTGACCATGAACTGCAGGTAAGAGAGGACCATTTAAGTTGACATTTATATGTATACATTTCTAATGGAAATTATGATGATAAATACATAAAAACAAGTTTACACAATTATTAATTGTTTGTTACGAACATATGATGTAAACATATTTAGTTTATTGTTTGTCATGCAATGTCATGCAATTAGGCTTACATGTAACAATTGCAAAAATAAAAAAAAACAAAATCATGTTGAAAAATCAAATAAATAAGATCATAATATGTTTGAACATATCGGCACGTCCTACAAAGAACATAACTCAATTTTGCCAACTGTTTAGTGTAGCTATTTTAATTTTTAGAATTCAACAATTATTTAGATAGGACATTTTATCCTGGAGTTATTAGCCATAGGACGTTTGGTCCCCGACATATTTTGATTATAGGACATTCAGTTCTCAGGTTTTTTAAATCGTTATTATTTATTAATTTCTTTAAAGTTTATTATTTTACTAATAATTAATACATTTTTTTTGAATAAACAATTCTGTAATGTCTAATACAGTACATACTACATAGGCTGAAGATAAATAATTAAGATTTTACGTGCATTATACAGCCAAACAGGTTTGTGAGCTGAAATTCTAAATTTATATTAATACATCAAATTATGGGGTTTTCAAATAGATATAAAATACTTAGTACACCAAAAGTTATTAAGATAAATCTATCCGATAAAATGTTTTTATACTAACTATTTCAATAATTCTACACACTTACTGTACACAGTTATATTTTGTTCATATTGTAATGTGTATATAGTACAAATATGGAATATTTAATTACAAAAAGAAATAAATTTACTAACATTTTATAATTTGAACAAAAAAAAGTAAAATTAGGAATCCGGTGGATGTGTGTTCACAAAGACTTGTGCAATGGAACAATTTTAACAGACAATGAAATAACTACCGTTTTTAAATTTGGAGCTCACAGTCATGAAGGTGATACAGATTTTATTAACGCAGAAAGAGCTTAATGTACTGTGAAGAACACAGCAGAGTAAAATTAAGATTTACCATTTTGAATTTACGCATGGAATGTGATTAATTTATCAAACAAAAACAAAAAAATGCATAAAATGGTGTTTACGGAGTATTCACAGCAGTATCTATCTAGAAATTTCAAAAATAGACAATATTTTACTGGAAGAAACATACTGGAGTATAACTGGTTAAGAAAATGCAGTCTTTTTTATTTTATGGCAATAAAAATAGTGAAAACGTGTTATAATTTTCATTTCACAAACGTGCATTGATGTATTAAAAACATACCAAAATGATTTATATGGACAGAATATTTTCTATTTGCCCTTCTGGATTTTATTAAGTTTATATTTTACATGCAAGAAAATATTATTCCTGTGGTGTACGCTTTGCTTCAGCATAAAAATAAAGAAACTTACATTGAATTAATGGCTGCTCTAAAAAATAAATTTGAATCACTTTCAATAATTTCAATCGATTTTGAACATTCTATGATATTGGCAATTAAGCAAGTAGTGTATTTTGATTCAAATTATGTCAACGGGACACATAAATCCATAATAACGGAGTACAGCACAACTCGCTTTTTACGACATCTACCAATATTTTCACCACACATATGGAAAGTGTACAATGCCATAAAAGAAGGCTATTGTTGGACCAATAAAAAGTCAGAAGGGTTCAACAATAAATTAAAAAATATTGTAAGAATTAAACATCCTAACATATATATATATTTATTGAATCAATACAGATGTGCAATGCGTCTGTAACTACAGTATTGATACAAACAAAAAAAAAAAAATGAAGTAATAAATGTACCGAAGATAGTTAGATTTAAGGATAAGAATCTACAATCATATTGTATAGGTTTTAAATATAATGAAGATAATGACATTTTATACTATTTAAAAAACATATGACAATTGACCTAAAAATAAATGTATAATTTACCTTAGTATTATAGTATTTGATTTTAATTTATTCATTTTTATGACATTTCGTGTTGACTTAATATAATTGTAATTTATTTAAATCTTGAATACTTGTAATTATATCACATTAAGTTGTTCATTAAAAATGTATGTATTTAGATTATCAAAGTATGCTGGGGACCAAACATCCTATAGCTAATAACTCTTTCTATTTTATAACCCGATAAGGTTAGGTGATGTTAGATTCTGAGTGTCGCGAAGGACTAAAAGTTTCATTAAAATATGTGGTTTGAACCAAACTGCCTGTAGAGTTTACGTTCGATCTAGTATAACACTCATATATTATAGCTACATGAGATACGTATATCGTCTCATTACCCCGGATCATGGTTACCTACTGATGTAGATAACTTCGGTCCCCGGATACATGGGAATTAGACGTGTCCTCGATTGATTGCGCGGCCTCCCGGGAGGGAAGCCTTCACAAAAATTTATCTAGAAGCTTATTTGCTACATGTGCAAATGCCAGGATAAACCATTATATATACTTGCACAAAGTATCCAATGTGCCGAAACGATAATTTTGAAGCCTATTTATATCGTTTGGACTTCTTAAAGTTATGCAGTAGCCGTGTGAAGTTGGTCTGAATATCCGTCTGCTGGAGGTTCTAGCCGTATTTTTTCCGTTAATCAAGAGGCCAATAAAGTCCGTGTCCGTCGGAAGGCCAAATTTCTGGTTAGGGGTCCACCAGTGGCCGCACAGGTCGCGGCCGTCAGTGGCCGGCGAAGCAAGTTTCCTACTTAACGCTCTCTACCGGCGCCATATACCGATAACGAGGAATGATTCGTACGACTTTCGCGCCACCAGCGACCACCAGCGGTGGTGTCACGCGGTTTAGCATACTCTGGGCACAGAATAAAACATCGATTTTCTCTCCCCCTTTGTAGCGCCATTTCTCTGTTCATAGTTAATCTTCTTTTAAACTGCTGTTTTCGCGATAAAGTTCTTGGGTGACATTTTGTAACATGTTAATATCGACTTCTATCGTCGGTTTCTTATACCGAATAAACCTTACTGAATAAAAATTACGTTAAAAAATCAAATAATTTATATATCTATTAATAACTCAAAGATAGCTCAATGTTTTGAAAATTTTACCATGTCTAGAATAGGCAAAAATAAGGTTATACGAGTACAACACCCACCAAGTAGGCTTTTATTGTACCTAGCTACCTTGGTGTGATCTAAATCAGGGGAGGTGCGAAGTGTTTTTACATTGAATCATCGATTTAATTGATTACGATTTGTATAGACTATGTTATTATTTGCTTATTTGTGGACCGTCTGTTGCCCCAGTCGATTTAAATTGTTATTCAAAATTGTATTTTAAACATATTCTGCTAGAAAAGTTAAATAAAATGGTTTTAAAAAATAAAACTATTAATGGAAAATTATTATTTTACAAAAAACAAAACAAAAAATATAAATAGGTAGGTGCCTTAATAAACCATGAAGTTAAACAAATTTACTTGATACTAACTAATACATTTTACAATGCAGTTGCTCTTATTTCACTCGATACATCAAATAAATTAACATAAAAACGTTTTCCTGCTGCGTCGTATTTGCTATTTTAGTTTTTGATATAACACGACGTGATTGACCAATATTGCTATCTGCAAATAAAGCCACAGAGACATTATCATATATTTTAATATCATACATTATTTGTTTGGCTTTTTTACGGATTTTATTAAACTTTATGAACACGATTAGATAGTCGTGATGTTAGGTTCTGAGTGTCCCGGACGATGACAAGCCAAAGATCTGGTATAATACGTATAATAGGAACCTACCTACATATTACTCATACCGTCTCATTACTCCGGATGTGTTTAAAAATGTGTAAACAATAGTGTTTGGGATTTTGATTTCCTATCGGCACAGGACAGGAAATTTTTATTGAATAAAAATGTCAAAACATATAAATATTTAAGTTAATTTTGCTAAAATATGTAATAAAAACATATAGTATTTAACATTAAAATTGGTATTTTTAATTATTTTTATTTCTAAAAAAAAGCACCTACTGTAGATATAGGTTTATTATACAAATTATTTTAATTTTATTTATTTATCTTCTTCTTGGAAACAACGTACATTTAGAAATTTTCAAATTTAAAAAAACGGTGGTTAGGTCTCAACTCTTAAAATTAATTTGTAGCCGCTGAAAAAGCGTTCATTGTCGACCGAGGATAATTGGGCAAATTTCATATTTGACATGTCGGATGGTGTAAATTCAATTTTCATTTTTATTTAGAAGAATATTTCTAATAGTTTTTATGATTTATAAACTAGCTAAGGTGGACCGTCATCACTATCATTATGCTCTACCGATATGCACAAATATCATCAATTCTTTCGTATTCGCGGGACTACGATGACCTTTATTCGTGCAATAGAGTGCGCCAATAATAATATTGCGTAGTATACATTTATTTTTTGATCTTTCGAAACAAGATTTATCGTAATTTAGTGACTGAGTGGGATTATGTTGCTTTGATGGTAAAATTTACGGCCGAAATGGTTTAAATGACCACCAGAAAAGAATGTAAGTATGCCGTAATCTCGGTTTAAGCCATCAGCAATTATAGTATTTTAATAATACACGAGGGTTTCAATTTCCTAAGTATTTATTTGAAATACGAACGCGTGTAGTAGTACGTACATTAACCGTATGGAACCGCCACTATAGTGTGGAGAGAAAAACGTACCAGAGAGAAATATTCCTATTAAATTGTGCACGTTAATATAAAAATATTGATTACTATAATATTGTTATAATATTGAACATTTTAGTACTACCTATGTGTCAATGTCAAAAATAAAGGGGTTTTAGAGGTGAGTGGTCAGGTAGTGTTCAGGTATTTGGCAGCTATATGCGAATTTTTGGGTATATTACTGAATTCTGGTCACCTGTGGTACCAGGAACTCATAATATAAGAAGGTACCGATTTTTCTGTTCGGCTATTCTGACTTTATCTCGGTAACCGATAAATGTATTGCTCGTGTAATACGTGTAAATGTGGAAGAACACCTCATATTATATTATGCGATCCTAATATTACTGTTAACGGTCGAATGAACACGTATTAATCGAATTAATTATACATTATACATTATATTACACTGTTCAATGTCCATCCCATAGTTTAAATATTTAAAATTATATATTTTTTTTTTTATTTGTACAGATTATAAAGTGATCGATTAATTTTAATTTACCAATTTTAAATTATCAGGCTATATCTGCAGAATTTGGATGATTTCATAACAATATTTGTAAATTTGTGTTAAATATTTATTTTTGTTTATTATATCATGTTTATCGCAATTTTTGTTTTATATATGAATATTTTTAAACTAAAAGATCAATCGTTACATTTTTTTTTTTTTTTTGTTAAATATTCGTAAGTTTATTTAAGTAAAACACTTCAATAAAAAACTATATATTTCTATTCAAAGTTCAAAATTTAAGTGTAAAGCTTAACTGAAATGTTTGGAATGTAGAAAAATGTTTAAAATAAAGTTCCATTTCCACCGATGGGCCGAAAATCCACATTTATATGCAAACTTTTAAGGGTTTTAAATAATTGCAAGTTATGAATTTGTTTTTATTAATAGAATAGGTGAGATTAAAATTTTAAAAAAATCTCGCTCTACACGGAGAATGTACAAATTTAAATTAATATACATTAGTTTTTTAATTACAATTATATTTTACTATCTGTGGAAAAATCAAAAAAAAAAAAATTGTTTATTTTAAGTATTGAATGTTGGAAAACTAAAACACGAAAACTAATATTATAGGTTTTGAAACAAACCAATTTCAAATAATTACGGCTCAAGATATTATTATTTACAACAATAATTATTAATATATAAGTACAGAATACACCAATAGCGTATTCAAGAGGAAGAGGATAAAGGGGCTTCAGCCCCTCCCCCCGTTGTCGAAGTGGCAGATTTGGGTAGGCGAAAGGGGCAATTACCACGGACGAAAAAATTGTATGTGGTAATTATTAGGGGAAATAGGAAGCAATGTTACGGTAAGAATAACAAAGCAAATGTTTAAGTATGGATGTACCAATGTTTTAGGTAGGAACAGATATTTGTTTTACGCCGTGCCCATTGGCTATGCTAAAGTACAAATATTAGGTATAAACTATTCAACATTGAAAACTTATAACTTATCAAACAACGATGAATGCAAATTCACACTATACTTACCAAACTCAACTAAGTATACACATACTAACACACAGTATACATTAAATACTATAAACTATTGTTTTTTTTTTCACATTTATCTCAAAAAAAAAAGAAAAGAATTTACATACCTACTAAATGAAAATATATTTTGAATACATCATTATTATTTATTATAATATATAATTTTTCCCCACCCCAGGGTTGAAAAATCCGGACGGTATAAAAGAACAAAATACTACCGCAATGACCTTTAATATTTATCTTGGAGTAAACTAAATTATAACCCTACACTTACAAACTACAACACAATAGTATAAGTATACAATGTTATAATATTATAAAAGACATAATTTGTCATGGTCAGGGTCTGAATATAACTGTGACAGCACGTGTACGATAACGTAGTACTACGTTCGGTAATTCGGTTTTATATTTTCAATTCATATCAAATGACCCATACACAGGGTGTTTATTTTATTGTTATTCAGAAATTATCTATAGTCGAAGAGTTTGAGTAAAATATATTTTATTTTTTTTCGGTCATTATACATATAATATATATGCATAACAGAATCATTATAATAGTATCTTATTTACAATATTTTCAATATGTCACCCTTATTCCGTACACCGTAAATATCGGCTATTGATTTTCAAATAAAAAAGAAATATTTTTTTTTTAAATCGTCATGTACACTATACGCATATTATATTATACATTGGATTAATCGTCTATGAGTTATAAAACAGTTTTAAATCTGAACCGTAATAGTATTGCAAAGGGGTATGAAACGCATTACCCTTATACCTATAACATAACCTAGGGTTCAAATTTTAAAAATTGGAGTTTTAAAACTCATAAACGAAATAAAAAGTTATAACATTCGTGTATGGGAGTAGTACAGTATATTGAAATGTAAATTTTAAAATTGTATATGAATAATAATATTCCATAATAAAACGATTGACAGAAAAAAAAAAAAAAAAAATTAAATCAAATACATTTGCTTAAAAAAATCAACCGACAATATCGCTGGGTCGTTGAAAAAAAAACTACCCTGTATACATTCACACGAAGAAACCATAATTCTCGGCATATGTTCAACTACGCCATAAAACCACCGTACCTAAATACGTATATCGTGGAAACCCTTGTAAAGGCGTGTTGATTGTGGTGACACTATCGCCGAATGCTCTTTATTGTGTTCTAATGTAAACAAACAATTTAACGGGTACTCGCAGGATGCATTTTAAATAAGACCGCTTAGTAGCAATTTACACACCATTACGTCGAGTAGTCTGTAGTAATCTCGGTTCAAGTTTTGTCGTGTTCACAATATTATTATTATTAAATTACAGTAGTGCGTATAGTACTCGAGGAGACAGAACATTTGATTCGCGAGAGGCGAATAATTTATTATTGTTTGATTGTGAACTTTTGGTACGTTCGTTGTGGTAAACAGTACAATGTTATAATATAACTAATAATTGTTAGATTTTTATTTATTTATTTTTATTACTTATGGTTATACGTAATTATTATGTGCGAACGTGAAAACCGTACCCGGACGTTATCGAAGTTACGCGGCGAGAGACAGCAATAATCAAGGTTTCTAAAATATATACTTCTAAATTATCACGTAATTATTATAATATAACAGCTTTTGATGATTTTGTTATCGCTACGCTTACACATTTGACCTGTTGACTGAGACGTATTTAGATATTTTGCGTCATAGGTAAGAAAAAAAACTGCCCCCCCCCAACCTAAATTTCTTCAGAAATTTATTTGTAAAACACATCAGTTACTATTATTATTATTAATAATATATTATGCAAAAAAAACAACAGGCAACACAATTAATAGACATTACACATAAATTAAATTGCAGCACCCCTTCTATAAGCCAAGCTTGTGCTGGGGGAGCGGTTCTTATCAATTAAAATTATACCTACATAAGACAACACGTTGTGATAGGTAATTGATATTAGAATATAAAAATATAGTATACAATATTAAAACTAGAAAACAGGCTAAAATAATATAACATAAGTAAACACGCGGTATTAAAAGTTACTAATATAAACTATATATTAGATAAATCAAGAATCTTGAAATAACTTTTGAAAGACTTCAAATTACGAAAGTGATTTGTATTAAAATTTAATTTTTGGCATAGTTTTTGTCATTGTGAACACATATTTGGCCAAAAACTTTATTAAAACTAGGTAGGTAAACGTAAACCAATGCATTTTTCGTTATATTCGGAATCTAAAAGGCATATTAGGTATATTACAGGGGATTGGGGAGAGATTTCGGCCCGAAAAATACAAAAGTACCGGCCCAATTATTAATTTACCAAATACTGAATTACAGTTAACATGTATCATCATCATTTTAACATAACTACACTTTTTTTTTACACATTTGGAAAGATATTTTGCACTGTTAAGTTCTGTAATATGTAATTTGTCAATCATATCTGTATGTAATATTTTATATACGAATAAACAAAAAAGTAATAACAATAAATCAGAGCAAAATTTTACTAAAAATTAAAATTAACCCGACGCACTATTTGCATTTCGAAATTAATGCGTTATTTTTTAAGTAAATAAAAAAAAAGACTGATATACTTTGTAAGTTGATGGGCCACTGTTGTAAATGACAAATTGAGAAGGTTAAGGGGAAATTTAATGTAATTTAACTGTATGCAACAATTAATCATTACTAAAGAAAAACTATTCTAAGCAGGTTAATGGTGTTACTTTGCAACAATATAAATGTCGTATTATGGTACAATAATAACATAATATACATTATATATTTATATATTTTCTTTCATAATATTTTATTTATTTTTCCGGTTTTCCCATTTATTGGGAAAATTCCTGGGAAAGTCAAAAAATGAACTGCCTAAAATACCATGTAGATAAAATTTTTGTTAGAAATGTTTGCACAACAAATCGAGAGATATTTTTAATTAAAATAATTCGAGCTAGCGATAGCTGGGGTCTATATAGGACCTATAATAAAGGTCGATAACTAATATAACGCAAAATACTTTTTTTTTCCTGTTTAGGTAAAAGGGAAAAAACAAATGTTAACAATATTTTTCGGAACACGGGTTTGATGACAATAGGTAAGTAGTACCACTTGACTACAACAGACATAATATAAAGTTGAAAGTGTACAGTTATTTTACATAACATATAATATCCGCATAATATTAGAACTTTAAAAAATTATAATTTCGGAACTAAGCCAGTCCGGTCAATTCTGGCTTATCATCGTTTTTAAATCGGCAATTAACATACCTATGTTAAAAACAAAATAATTTAAAAAAAAACCGACGTACAAATAATTGTATCAAAGAAAGACCATATATGTCATAATGATATAAATATGTAGTAATAAGAAACATTTTTCAAGTCGTATAAACATATCATATTTAATTTTAATTAATTACAACAGTACGTAGGTATACCTATGTGGTATTTTATTTTCGTTCATACACAAGGTACCTAATCAATTATTTAATTAAAATAGTAAAAATAATAAAAAAAAATATATAGAACAAAATCAGTGAGCATTAGGAAAAAAAAAAAGAGCGATATTGAGGATGGGGGCGGCCACTTGAGAAGTTGGGAAGATAAGATACATACGGTTATTTAATTTATATCTGTAAGCAACGATAAACCATTCCTTGACGAAAGACGATTTCGAAAACCGATCGGTAACATATAATCTGAACTGTCGTAATTTTTTTTGCGATTTTTGTTTAAATTTGATTTTAAAACGTTTATTAAAAAAAAAAGTCGTTTGATAATTGTGAAAATTTTACCACGTCTGGGTAGGTCCAATATAAAAATGGATCAAAATTGGCTTAAAAGTTTTGGCAATGACACCATAAGAAATGAAATCAAAAATGCAACAAAACAAATATCTTGTGATTTTTCGATTAAATAATTTTTTCTGGTAGAAAACGTCTTCTGTGTTTTTATAAAATAATGAAATCCTGAAATTGTACATTTTCTGACGTTTTTTTCCACTTAAGTGCTTTTATTTAAAAAAGGAGAAATCAAAAATGACCTCTCCAAAGTACAATCTAGACAACTTGTGCTTTCAAAAAAAATTACTATACGTAAAAATGGGAGCAAGTTTACTAGGAAAAAACGTGTCCATAGACTAGAACAAAGAACAAAGAAAAAAAATAAACATCTTAGTATAACCAATAGGTCCCTCGCTACGCTCGGGGGCTAAAATTGAGTTTAATGTAGTATTTTATTTTATAAAGGAATTTTAGTGTCAAATTTAAATGAAAATAGTTTGAGTAAAAAAATTATGTGGAACAAATTTAATTTTTCAATATTTTTTTTTTAACTTATGTATATTGCCTGTTTAAAAACGATGGTGAAGTTAGAATTAAGCGGACTGACTATGTTTCAAAATTATATTTTTTTGAAGTTCCGATATTATAGGTTTATAACTCTATATTGTCTTTCTTAAAGAATATTTATTGTGATACAACGGTTATACATGTCTATTATCATCCTGGGGTCCCCAGTTCAAACTCGGGTTTCGAACAATTTGGTTGCATTTTTTTCCCTCTTTTACCTAAATAAGGAAGAAACAAATGCATTTCGGGTATACCTAGAGACCCAAGCAATCGGTAACTCGGATTATTTTAATCTCAAAATACCCCGCGATTTGTTGTGCAAACTATTCTACCAGAAATCTTGCCCCGATGTATCAAGTGTAACTTATTTTCTGAAAGGAAATTTTATCTTTATGGTAATATAAGGAGGTCAGTTTTCGATTTTCTCGAGACTTTTCCAAGAAAATTTGAAAAACCGCGGAAAAAATATGGGAAAATCGGTAAAATATTAAACAAATATTATTAAAGAAAATACATAATGGCTTTATAATTATTTTACCATAATATGACGTATATATTTTTGACAAAGCATCACTATTAACTGAACTGCGCAGAATTGTTTTTTCGTTAGCTGTTTATTGTTGCTTACATTAAATTACCTATATAATAGTGGCAGCATCCGTTTCCATTATCCTAGGATGTCTTTTTTTATTTCTGACTCATTTTTTCAAAATAATTAGAATGACCTTTCTGCACTAAGCTACAGATATATGTATGTATATTTGCATATAAATTGATGTCTGGTTGATGCCGTTGCATGTCTGGCCAGATTTACCATACCCGTGTAAACACGCTTGTTACGAGCTCTGCTTGTAATCATATTATACAAATAGCTGAGCAATTGTACTGCTCGATAATAATAACGTATACAGTATTTTATAATAATAAAATAATTACTATAATTATGAGCCATTTATCCCGACGATAAAACATATCGCTCCTGTAACATATTGGAACCTGGTAACTGTGTATAGGTGTTAACTGTTTTTAGTATAGGTTTGACTTCACTACAATATGAACGGTTAAAAAAGGAAACAAGTTTGTATATCTAATCAATTATGTACACCAGACAAGTGAATTTGGTTTTTTTTTATAAGCTTTTTTCGAGACATGTTATTTTGGTAGCTACGTATTTATAGGTTTTATTGTGTAAATTTGGATTAAGTATACCGACGGGTTTGATTTTGATTGCTTGTTATTGTTTCTTCTCTCGGTTTATTGGGTAGATTTATTAGATTCTGAATGAAACTATATTGTGTGCTAATTTTGTTGTGTTTGTTATCAACATTCTACCAGAAATCTTGCTCCAATCAAAAAACAATAAGAGATATTTTTATCGGATCTACATTGCATTCAAAATGCAATTCGAAAAGTCATCTTTTGATTTTCTAAGCGGTTTTCATAATAATTGGGATAAATCGGAAAAAAAAACATATAGGAAAAATGATTACAGCATTACGATGTACTAATGTAAAAGAGTTTTCCGCGAACGAACGGGAAAGTTGATACAGTAATAATGATTTTATTTATAGACATTTTAATTTTGTAAGTTTTTTACGTAATTTTTATTTGATAGGTACCTAGGTACTTTGTGTATAAAATTGTTAGAATAAACAGAAATACTTGACAATTTGATTGAAGGTTCATTACAAGTCGTACTTAGAGGTCAAAAAAAAAAACATTTAGTGTAATGTAGTTTTTTTTTTTTATAAGAGTTAAAATCAAATTTTGACGAAAACCGTAAATTTTACTGCCTATCAAAACCGTAAACTTCGCTTCGAATCGTTTTTTGGTAGCAGTGTTTTATCGGTTACAGGTATAAATTAAATAACTTTATGTGTCCCACCTTCCCAAATACCCACTTACATTAGTGGCTAATATTTGCTCTTTAACAACACAATTATTGTCCCTGCTGACTGCGAATTTGGTAAGACGGAGCCAATTCGTACGACCCTCTTAAGAAAATGCATACATGTCATAGTTCGTGACTTCAATGAACCAATCGTCGTTCACATTGTAATTTGTTCACAACACAAAGATGGTTATGAAATTTACACAGTTGTAATATTATGTGGCCATATTGTAAAATAATTTATCTTTTATCATTTTATTATAATAATATCCATATGTAATAAACAAGCATTGTCAAGGGGAGTGGGTGGGTGTTTCTGAACCTACAACGCCCTCCATCATTATGCGCCACTGGTACTATAGTAATTATTTATATTGCTTTGGGTATTTTAACGAGCCGCTTTTTACCGGCGAACAATGCGTTGCTTTTTTATTTCGGGTTTTTCATGTGCATTCAATTTGTAATAATCCCACGGTATCTGCAGAATACCGATCGATATAACGGGGAAAACGGATTAATTCATATTTTTTAAGCTTTGGAGAATTATTTTTTTTTTTTTAATGACGTATATTTTTCATTATAATATCTTTATCGCGGTCTGGTTGGACTCATTATATTATGGCCTGTTTCGTCGATACAATCTGTCTGTGGTCTGTCGTCTGTCAATTGTCATTATGATATAGCCGCGCGCGGTCGATAATATTATGGTGGTGTGGAATCGTTAACCATTATTATATTAGACTCAAACGTCGTGGCGTTATTGTGACGTATTCCCTGTCGGTCGATCTTGCAGTTATTGCCGAGTAAGTTTTATTGTGCACCGTGTATGATAATAATATTATTGAGGCGTAATATTTTTAACGTAGATAACTTGACGCGCAAAACACTCACGACTAACACGATCGAATTTTCTATTCGTCCCGTCGTTTTTGAAACGATAACCTATGATTTCGGTGCAGCGGGCGCTTGCATCTTCAGTACGCTTATATTATAGTACTGGATCATCAATTTTTATTTATTTATTGTATAACATTGTTTTTTTTTTTTTTTTTTGTTCGTTTTCCCAAGTTGATCCGAAGCCGGCCGTTTTCACTCCCCCCGAAACAACAAAACAACATTCAGGCCACGTATACAAGTTACACCTATACGACAGCGTAGTTACTGTATGTGTTCGTACTATCATGTATACTCCGCAGCAAGAGAACCGCCGAGAAATTCAGAAGGTCGCGCAGCCTTTGCCGCCGCAAGACCGGACCCTCGTGCCACGGAAATCGGTCAAGTGGCCCGGTTCGCCCGAAGTCGTCGTTATGGCCAGGAAGCCACTCGCGTCGTCACGGTTCGTCGTCAAGGTCCGAAAGCGGGTGGCCTTCAGTGCGCGGCCGTTAGACCTGAGGTCGACCGCAGCGATAGCGCGCCACGTCGCCGAACTGGGCCGTTTAGGAGAGACGGACAGACGCGGTCGTCCTGTCGTCGGGACGTCCGGGACGTCGACAAAGCGGTGGCCATTCAAAACCGTCGTGGAGTGGCACACGTGTCCGTATTGTTGCGAAGTGTTCAGAGAGAAACTAGCATATGCCATTCACGTGATAGGTTATTATAACCGCGTTTGATACCGAAAAAAATTATTATTATTTTTAATAAATTATTGTTTTTATTACTATTGGTATTATTATTTTTTGGAAATTTAAAGTGCTGAAAATTCATTGCAAGTCCTAAAAAAATGTTTTAAATGTACGAACAAATGGGTTCAAATTGTCGAAACATGAATCTTGAATAGTTTGAATACATAATAAATATTAATATCTCAATACATCTCAATGAATAGAGACATCATAAATGATTTTCATTGCAGTTTGTTAAAAAAAAAAATAGCTTATACCTACTGGATATTGGTATGCTACTGTTGCAGTAGATGAAAGGTGTAGAATGGATAGGATATTAGCATTTTAATTTATATTTGTACCAATGCAAAGATAAATCGCTAACGCAAAACGATTTTACGCAAAGTTCTGTTAAACGCGTGTTGAATGCCATGATTTTTACGATTTTCGTCAAAATTTGAATTCGAAAACGCTAAAAATAGAAATACGATTATTACGGTTATAAATTTTTTGTTATCTATAGGTATAATTTTTCAATTTTATCAGTCGTTTTCTAGTTTTAACAATTTGGGAGAAATAAAACAATTTACCCGATAACGGTTTCTGTTAGTTTCGATTTTTTTTTTTTAGTGTAATTCAGTTAAAAATTATCGTAGATCTACCGAAAATAACAAAATTCGTTATTGGGTTATTTCCCAATTACTGAGTAAACTTTAAAATACAAATATCGTAAAATGCAATAAATAAACCTATAACAGAAAAAATGACCTCAAATTAAAAATCAAAAATGTCAAAAAACTAAAATTAAAATTTCAAAACTCAGTTTATTCTTATGCAGATATAGGTATACCCATTAAAGATTTAATACAAACCAAAAAAAAAAGAAAAGATTTGCTACCAATAGAAAATTCTCAGTCCTACAATACTTGTCGCAAAACTCGCGTCCTACAATATATCTAATCAAATAGGTATGAATTTCTGGGGTGAGACTGCCGCTCCCGTTTTACTCAAAATTTTAAACACTTTGTTTTGCCCCTCTCTCCACATTTTAGATTTAAGATTTTTTTCACGCAGTAGGTAGGTAGAGTTACCTTAAAAGATGCGAAATTTCATGTTCAGAACTATTTCAATTCGTACAATATATCGAAGTTTTCAACAGTCCATCCTTCGGTCCTATTTTCGATTTTCGTTAATTTTCGGATTACTTAACTTGGCAACAAGGGAAAAACATAATAATACTACTGTTCATTCAGAATTTTCGTTTTTTCGCAATAATTTATTCGTTAAGTACATACCTAATACCTATAGGTGTGAACTAAATATTTTTCTATATTACGTATCTTACCTTTTAAATTACCTACTCACCTACAACAGTGGCCTACCCACGGTGTTAAATAAAATGTGCTCATCTTAATATTTCGATTTAATTTTATAACCTACACATAAAATCACAAATATTTTAAAAAAATCAATATTATTTTGATTTATCTAAAAAACTTAATGAATATAACGATTATCCACTGAAACGTGACATAAGTAAGTTTATTAAGGGGACTCGAGCTGGATCGATTCTGAGGAGTGAAAATTAGGCAACTTTTATGACAGTTACAAACTGGTCATGCAAGTGTGTGAGAAGTAAATGAACATTAGTATGAGTGCAGTCAACGCGTGTACCGCCACCACCATCTTAACCATCATATCATGTAGTAGGTATCCTCAAGTTTTGTATCCTATCGCAGTTATTTTTGTGTTTATTACAGTACAATGTATCATAATGATGATTTTTTATTCTTAAAGTTATATGAATATAATACTAATTACAACAAAAACCCTTCGTAAACTTAGTTTAAAAATGGCTAAGTAAAAAAAAAAAAATTAGATCTATAAGCACTATAAAGATGTGATATCATGAATTAATGTAAGTATACTGAATTTAAGTAAACGTATTTTGTTTCAATAATTTATTTTCTTGGTGAGGAATTATTTCTTAAACGAAACAAAGTGTGACGAAAAAAATAATTAAACGGCCAGTGCCGTATTTCCCAGTAAACACTTTAAGCTAATGCTTAGGGCGGCAAATTATTTTAGTTTCTGAGTGGAGCGAAGAAGCTTATAGTTTTACAAGGGTGTTTATTATTATTTTTTTAATATTACATTTTCATTATGTTACTAGAACTGAAAGCAATGCAACTAATTATAAAATGTTTTTAGATCAACGAGATTGTGGTAATAATACTATTATTCTAAATTTTTTTTTAAGAAATAATTCCTCGCCAAGTAAATAAATTATTGAAACAAAATACGTTTACTTAAATTCAATATACTTAGCATTAATTCATATCACATTTTTATAGTGCTTAAGATCTAATAATTTTTTTTTTACTTAGGCATTTTTACACGAAGTTTACGAAGGGTTTTTGTTGTGATATCACTAATTTGTATGATCAATGCAAATGCAAATAATAATAATGATAATGTATTTGTATCTTTAACTTTATCTAAATAATGTATCTATAATTGTTTTAGTTTTGTTTTTCTAGAATTATTATATACACGTCTTTGCCACCACGAGGCCATCTTTCTTTATTAGAAATAAGATCATTACACCTAAACCAGATATTTTAAGAAGGTAGTTTTTCGATTTTCTCAGCAATTTTCTCATCAAATGTGAAAAACCAATAAAAAACTGAAAAAAAAAACGAGAAAATGTACGAATTGTCTTAGTAAATAGTTTTATTTTTGCTAAATTTGTCTCAACCTAGGGAGGATACTTGAATATTGTACGATAGGTACTCACCGGCGTATCTATTTAGGTATGCAGTATACACGTTGAATTTTTCAATTTTTCTGAAAATAATATATATTTCAATGTACTATAATAATATTATATCTAAAACGGTTAAAACGACAATTATTTTTGTTTTCGTTTTATCTCAAATAATAATTCACTGCGTGAAAAACCAAACAGGAAATTACTATCCTCCATTTATTGTCTGTTGCATTGCTGTAATCATCGGTCTCGTTCGTGTCGTAGCGGTGCGCAGTTGGGGTTGGGCCGAGCGTACCCCTTCAATAATAATTTATACGGACGGATGTGCGGCACGGTGGTACCGCGGAACAAACGCGAGACTGCCCAATTCGTTACGCTTCCGCATACGCGGGCCAAACACACACCAAAAGTGACGCACTGACGCTGCGTCAGTCAGTGTAGGTAACCAAATAAGAATACTTTAAAGTTTAAGTACGCGTTGTGTTATAGCGACGCCACGCCTCGCACCGAACCGCGGCGGCTGCAGCAGCTAGGCGTCACCGGTCACCGTCGGGCGTCGTCCGCCGCCATTTCGCGGTCACACAAACACCGCGCCGTCAACGAACTGGAAGTAGCATTTTTGTAATTTGGTTTTCGGGTACCGTTTGTTGGACTACCTACCGCCAAGTAATACGATCTACTCAATTTAATCTCTTTTTACGTCTCTAGAGGTCTGCCGATTCTATAATTGTTGTTACTTGTGTAAATATCTAGGTATCGATGTCAACGTCAACAATGAAGTCCGGTTCACGCGAGTTGTAAATACGTCAGTCAAATTGCCGAACTACTCGCTCGTTTATACTTCAAGGGTAGAGTGTAAACGAACTATCAGCGGGATTGTTAACTTAATCTACCAACATAATATTTTGTCCAGAAAGTACGTATTCGTTTGTTACAAATGTGTCGAAATGTTTATCTAAAATTTAAGTTAAAATTGAGGTTAAAATCTATAAAACAGGTACCTACATTACAAAGCCATTTTTCTAAATTTATTTTAAACAGGTAAATATAATTTGCTGGTACTTCATCGGTCATCGGACTACATTTTCTATTAAACTTACAAAATTTTCTTGACCCGCGTATCGTACGTCTCTATGAATAAAGTGTTATACATCGTCACTTGGACTGGCAAACAAAACCACTTAGTGTTGCACCTGGTTATCACACACATACCAGTAAAACTTTAAAATTAAGTATAATGCATAGTTAAGTTTTGATTTGTTGATGGATTAAGCATTAAATTACCATACATTTTGGCAAAACAATTTTATGAAAATACTACTTTTAAAGCAGGCACAACAATTTTAAAAGTGTATATTATGATAGGTGTAATTTTATATTTAACTTTTAATTTGGTTTTAATTTTGTATTAAATCAGGAGTTCGGGATAAAAAAAACATTTGGAGAAATGTAGTTTTGATAACAAGAAAGTAGGTTTTTTATACACCTATGTATAAGTCATTCACCAGTACCTATTAAACGAATGGTTATTAATTAATCTGGTTATTAATATTATTATTATTATTATCATCCAAATTAATGTTGACCATAAATAAGAGCTATCTACTCGTCTGACTATTTTGTAACACTTCCATTTTAATATTATTCTTCTTTATATTTAGACATTTAAGCAGTTCATTTTTGGAAATCTAATTAGTATCAAAATAATTAAATTGTCTTTATTCTTTATATTATACAATCTCTATGTTATAGGTACATGTTTTCCTACACTTAAATGTATAACAGTTACTTAAAGAAATTAAATCTATTAATAATGTAGTTACTAATGAAATAGATAGTTTAACTGATATTGATTTTAACTTTAATGATGTCTCAGTTTTTCACTATAATATTTATAGTATTAAATTACATTTAAATGAAATTTTGATTTATTTGAATGCGATCCTACAATCATTTGATACAATTATTTTAACTGAAACCTGATTAAATAGTAATTTCAACTTTAAAATAAATGATGATAATTCATATCATTCCTTGGGAATTATTAATTAAGCCAATGGTGTAATAGATTTTATTAGAGTATTAATATTTTACAGGCTTGCAATTCTATTGTAATCAATTATAAATTTGATTTGAATATTTTATAAATAATTGGAATTCATATTTATCTAGTTTTATATTGTTGTAACAGATCAAAGTGATCTGTGTACTGAGGTTTATTTTGAGCTGATAGTATCAATTTAGCTTTTCTACAATTAAATGGGTAAGTAAATTTATATCTACTCTGGTATGTTTACGATTTCCTCCTGTGGTGAAGGGAGGGGGGGTTGATGGTCAAAATATGTTGAAACAGAGTATTGAGGTCAAGGAATCTTTGCCACCTCCTTATTTGATTTCATATATTGATATTTAGTCTTCCATATATTATATTATTATATTTCATATATATATATATGTTTACTTATTAAAGGTTTTTCACAACACTGGGATAAATGGCACACAAGGTACTGTCACAATAAAATTTGCTCATGGTTTTTATGGACCAATTTTATCTTTACTATACCACTTTCTAGCAACAGTGTATGGAGGGTATACAACTTCTTAATTAATAATGACATTATTAGATACACATTTTTACATGGTATCCATCAGTCTATAAACCATATTTTTAATTTTATCTAATAATAGAAATACATGTCTTAGGAGAATGTCAGAGCTTGATACTAATTAAGCATGTGTGTTTTAGGAAAATTAATTAATTTGAATGGACACATGAAAGACTCAATGAAAACATCATCAAAAGTTGCAGTTAGTAGAAATATGAAGTGTTTATTTCTACATCTGACAAGGAAGTATGAAACTATGAATTGATTAAACCTGATTGATCATAATATTGATAATACTGATCAATTCATGATATTAATAAGCACTATTTATATTATCAAAACAAACTACAGTATTGTACTATGGTTATATTATTTTATTACATAGTTATTAGTTATTTAAAAATAATTAACATATGGTTATACAACCAAATAAAAGATAAACCCAATACTCAAGAAAAAAAAATATCACATCATACTATAGGGTAATATTCGTTATTTTGGTTGGTTTAGCTATTTTATATTTAATAATTAATATTCAATGTTTAGTTTTTTTATTGTTAATTGTAATAATGCAACATTGTATTATAAATCTATGATTTAGTATAATTTAAAAAAAAAATATACTTATTACTTTATATTAATAAGATAATTATGTAAACATTATCTACCACGTATATGAAAACATTAGTTAGCTATCTAGTCACTCGAATCTTCCATTTTTATTCTTCATATTTCAAAAATGTCAATGCAAAAAAATAAATAAAAATAATGCAGAAAATAATTTAATCATAAATGTTATGATAGGTTATGGTAATTGTATAAGAATGTGATACAAGGTGAATGATCATGATGGGAACATTAAGAATGTAGGGGATTATACTAGTATACAATATTTGGTCTGTGTCAGGAGGGGGTCAAAAAAACTATATCGCTATAATAAAAATGTTGAACCAGTATCACTAACAAATTTCATTTTAGAATACAATTTTTACCTTACTATGTATGCTGTTTTTTTCTTCTTTTATTAAAATTTAATCTATATTTAATATTATTATAATTTAATGAAAATTGCTGTTTTTAAAATAGTTTTTTTTTTTTTTTTACATACAGGATACTTCAAATGATAATAGTATTCATACAATTTTATAGAAATTTGATTATTGTATACAATCTTGGTATCTTATTATTGTATCAATCATTTTATTACATTTTACAAAATAAAAAAATGAATTGAGTATGATTAGGTATGTAAGTCGAATTATTAAACACAAAGTATTATATTATATTCTATTGAATTATATGGTTTACAGGTTTAAAGCAAATCTGGAAAAGAATATAATAAACTCATATATTGATGTCCTATTAAACATACATAAACAAAAATGTAGCTATAATATGTCAATTATTCGGAAGTATAAAAGTGATAGTAAATCAACACCTCAAATTATGTTTATTCCAAAATTATTCAACAACATTATTTATGAACACAGTTATTCAGTCATTTTGTAGGTAAGTACCTAAGAATTTCTAAGAAAAAATATATCTATATTTTTTCAAAAATGTTAAACTCTAACATTTGATTTTAGGTTATGAATCATTAAATAAATAATTCAAGTCCTTAAAAGAAACTGTATAAGAAAAATCGTTGTAATAATAGAAACACCAGTTATGCCTATAAAGTAACCTACTGATTCACAAATATTGATGAAAAAAATAATAAATTCAACAGTAAGAGAAATAATATACTTTATTTAATTAAATATTTTTAAAACTAATTGCAGTAGTGATTTATTATACATATTTTATTTTAGTCGCGATTTGTTTGTTGAACTGTGTTATCATTTTCGAGTGCTGTCATTCACGTTGTTTTTTCTTTCAGTAATTTAATAACATCAAAATGCTTACCACGCTCGTCGGAAATTGGTAAGTGTCTACATAATAATATTAAGTAGGCCATACGCTCGTGCAACGGCGTTCCCACCGTCGCGTGACACGTACAGCCATGGACGGACCTATGTAACCAGATTTGCCGACCTACGCAGAAATGCAAAATATTTTAACCGAACTAAAACACGTCAACGAACAACTCCGCTTCCAAGTAGCAGAACTACAAGCAAGTCAAAAATTATTACAAATAAAAAATAATGAATTGGTACTGGTAGCTAAATCGTCAATCAATTATAAAAATAGTTAATAACTTAGAAAGAACGACCCCTATTTCTAACATTTCAGTTTCAAAAGATATTAACGTAACTTCAAAAGTTAAACAAAATAGTAATAAAAACCCGACTAATGATAATACTCAAAAAATATATAAATCTCCAATAATAACTATCAAAGATGTTAAACAATTTGATAAATTAAAACAATTATTAACGTGTGAATAACCGGTAGGAAACGAACAACAATTCAAAGTCCTATCAAATGACGAGACGAGAATCTTAACAACAAACAAAATTCAATTCAGAAGTACAATAAACATATTGGAAGAAAATAAAGTTGAATACCATCCGTACCAATTAAAAAGTGAAAAATCATTTCGAGTAGTATTACGAGGTATAAATCATGATTCCCGATATGGGAATAATTACTAATGAACTGTATGACCAAGGCCACAAAGTAAGCAAAATAACCAATGTATAGATCAAGAAAAAATCTGATTCTAAAAACAAAAACAGCGGAGTGGAAATACATAAGGCTACCATTATTCTTTGTAGATTTAAAACCACGGGAGAATAATAAAGACATTTACAACATAAAACTACTATGTCATCAGATATTAAAAATAGAACCACTACGTAAAAAAAAAGAATCATTGTAAGAACTGCCAAGCTTTCGAACACATACAAAATTATTGTCACAAATCGGCTGTATACGTGAAATGTGAAATGCGTGAAGGATACAGAACCAAAAATTGCCCAAAATTTAAAAAGACAAAAGCAAAATGTGCAAACTGTGGTGAAAATCACACAGCCAACTGGAAAGGTTTCTCTGCTTACAAGAAAGCAATAGAAAGAGCACACCCAACACAAGTCTCTTTTGTGCAAAGAATACAGTAGAAACCTGTCACAGCAAATGTTTCATACGCGCAGATGGCTCAGACTTCAAAAGTCGATCTAAAAACATCTCAACCAAAGGGAAACGAAGAATCGATCACTCTTAATGGTATTCTAGTCGCATTAACCAACGTAATGCAGACACTAGTACATATTACAGTAAAAATAGACAAACTGGAAATAAACCAGACAAAGTCCAAAAATACCTCGCAGAAAATAAAGAAATGAACAGTATACTGCGGATCATTGCATAGAACGCCAATGGGTTAGTACAGTGCAGCCAAGAACTTGAAGACCTTTTGCATAGTGAAAACATTGACATGGCCCTTATTTCGGAAATTCACTTTACAACTTGGACCTAAGATAAGGAATTACAGAATATACACGACAATTCATCCTAGTGGTAGAACTAGGAGTGGTATAGCTGTAATAATAAAAGAGTCCATAAAGCACTATGAACTCGAAGAATGCTCTATAAATCATATACAAGCGACAAGCGTCAGCGTTAATAACGGGAATAACGATTTCACCGTTGCTGCAATTTATTGCCCACCGCAAGGATGTGCAGATGAAATTAAGTTCGCTGAATTTGTCTATACGTTAGGTTCTAGATTCATTGTTGGAAGTGATTATAATGCCAAGCATACTCACTAGGGATCGAGACTGATCACCCTAAAGGGACGAGCCTTGTTGAAAGTTGCAAACAACATCAATTCTGAAATCATCACTACAAGTAAGCCAACGTATTGGCCCACTGATCCGAACAAGATTCCCGACCAGATTGACTTCCTTATTATGAAAGGTATATTTTCTAATTATATCGAAGTTTTAGAACTTATAAAATAAACGGCAGATCATAAACCAATGCTTCTTACGTTAAGTTCTAATGTTATACATAAACAACAAGTTGGTAGACCCCCTCTGGACTACTTACAACAAATAATGAGGGATGTAGACGTCCCAGGCTATAGACACATGAAGAGGAAAGCGGAAAATCGGGAAGAATGGAGAGTTGCAACAAACCAACCCCACGGCTGCTAACTAAAAAAAAACATAAACAACGAAAGATGTTGTTAATCAACAAGAAAACAGATTGGAGCCACTTTAAAGCGAATCTAGACGAAACCTTAACCCTCATAATAAGACAAAGAACACCTATTGAAATTGATACTTCTGTTGAACAACTGACTAATAACATCGTGAAAGCGGCAACACCCATAACACCAACAGGTGGTAATCGTGAGATTATCTACCCAATGGAAGTTAGGGAACTAGTAAAACAAAAACGAAAGGCANTTCGGATAAAACCGTCTGGAATTGTACTAGCAAACTTTTGCATGAAAAAATTAAAAAAGTAAAAAACGAAACGTTCAAATCATACTTAAGTGAACTTTCTGCAACGAATAACACTGATTATTCATTATGGAAGGCTACAAGACACATGAAGAGTCCTAGAGCCTATGTACTATCAAATGGAAAGTTGGAAGGTGGATCATGAGCACCCTGTGAAAAAGATAAAGCAGATATCTACGCACGTCATTTAGACCGTGTATTTCAACCAAACGAAGTGGTTTCCAAACTCGACATAGTTCAGTATCAACAACTAAATGAAATATGCGATAAGATAAAGCACTTTACTCCAGTTGAAATCGCAAAAGAAATTAATATGAATATCAACCCAAAAAAGGCATCTGGGTACGACCAGATTAACCCAAAAATACTGAAAGAGTTATCTAAAAAAGCTATGATTCATCTAACACACATATTCAATACCATCCTACGTATGGAATACGTTCCTAAACAATGGAAACGAGCCCAAGTGATCATAGTACTTAAACTAGGAAAATCACCAGAAGAAGTAACTTCATATAGAACTTCCAAGCATCTCAAAATTACTCGAAAAACTACTTCTAAAACGCTTTAAACCGTTAATAGAAGAAAGACAGCTTATACCGGAACATCAGTTTGGATTTCGAAATAAACACTCAACAATTGATCAGGTCCATCGTGTCTCCAACGTAATAAGAAAAGTGTTTGAAGAGAATAAGTGTTGCTGCGGAGTATTCTTTGGTACAAGCTTTCGATAAAGTTTGGCACAAAGGATTACTTATAAAACTACGTTAACAGCTGCCAAACAATTGGTGCGCACTTTTAGAATCCTACCTGGATTCAATTCAATTCAGGGTCATTAATGAAGAAGCATTAACTGATTGGAAAAACATATCGGCGGATATACCACAGGGAAGCGTTATTGGACCAATCCTGTACTTACTCTACACAATAGATATTCCAACCACCAACTATTCAATGACAGCCATGTTTGCTGATGACACGGTAATAATGATAACGAATGAAGACCAGCAGATTGCGACTGATTGGCTTCAAAGGTCCATCTACAACGTTTCCAACTGGACGAATATAAACCGGTATTACTAGATCAGCAGAGCATCCCACAGTGTGACTCAGTAAAATATCTAGGAATGCACCTGGACTCTCGGCTCAACTGGAAGTACCACATTAGACAGAAAAAACTGAAAATTAAAAAGAAAATGCGACAACTATATTGGCTGGTCGGAAAACATTCCAAACTAGATCTCACAAGCAAACGCCTCTTGTATGTAATGATAATTAAACCAATATGGACTTATGGAATTCAACTGTAGGGTTGTGCCAGCAAGTCTAATATTGAGATTATACAACGTTGCCAGAACATTGTACTCCTTACCATTGTTGCAGCATAGCGGTATGAGAGAAACGACATTATCCAACGAGATATGATGATCACCTTCGTCCAGGACGAGATTACTAAGTTTGCCCGCATGAGAAAAGACTGGATGAACACACTAATCCAGCAGCAATTCAACTAGACAAATCTCTAGACATTAGGCGTCTCAAACACCGAAGACCATATGACTTAGTATAAGACTCTTAGACTAAGATTAGTGACACTCCACTGGGAGTGAGATTCCACACATGTTTATTTTTTTGTATATAAATACATCACAAGTATTTATGTACACCTTTGATAATGTATTGTTAAAGATTTATTTTGATCGTTACAATAAAAGCTTTCGGGCGGTTTGAAAAAAAAAATTATTTTATATATGTTAAATAGAATTAAGGAAATGGGACTAAAATTAACCTAAATAATAAAATAATATAACATCCAAAAACTATTTTTGGGGATTTTATTGATTTAAAATATAAAAAAAAACATGTTAAAAACTGTTAATTTTAAATGGGTAGTTTAAACGTTAAAATTATAATTAAAAACACTTATAATTCGAGGAATCATAATAATTATCAAACAATTACAGAGTAGTAAAATAATTCTTTTAAAAATTCTACTTGTTCTAATATAGAAGTTACAATCATTATTTTGATATTTTTTAACCGATAACTCAGATAGTGTTTTACCTAGGAAACGTTAGTTATTCAACTACTTATGTATGCCATCATATTCGGTTGCATAGCATGAACCAGACAAATGTGCCTGTAGCAGACCAAAATCTGTTAAAAATTTAATGACTCACTTGGGCAGTATAAATAACAGTCTAAGGCGATTTAAGTACCGTTTCTTTTATCCACTAGATATCTTAACTTCAATGATAAATACATACTTTTATCACCGAGATTTGATATCCAGATTTATTTTTTTTAAATTATTATTATTGATTTATTTTTTAAAATAAATGTATGTATAAAATAGAAATAAAATAAATTATTATTAAATATAAAATAAATATACTTAATAAATGAAAAATGCATTTCGTATGTATACAATTTTAAATTGTGCTCAATTCATGTTAATATTATGAATCCCTGTTATTTTACAATATAAATGTATATCTTAAATAAAAATAAATAAATATACCTAATAAATGAAGAATGTATTTATTATATATACAATTTTAGTCTCGGCAAATACTGAATACATTATAGAATACGTATTTATTATCTATTAAATGTATCGTCCCGAACAGTTATAAAGATAAGTATGATCAATTTTCCAACGTTAAAATGTTATATATTCGAATAATATAATATCTGTATACAATCTTTAGAGATATCTAAAATATTATTACGTATATACATTTATTTTGAAAAATAAATCAATAATAATAATTAAACAAAACAAAATGCGTGGAATTGTGCGTCGAAATGACGTAGATTCGCTCACAACACTTATTCAAGCAGCGTACCTATATTTTATAGTACAGGAAAGCACCATTAAAATCGTTACAGTTTTTATATTCTCTCCCCGTCTATGCTATTCTATTCCCCGTCTCAGAAATCAACTGCATCATTACCAAATGTCTACCTTGTCGATACCAGTCCATATTATCTTAGTGAGGCGAATACTAATTATGAAATTATAATCAAATAATTACTCGGAGCTTTTTGGCTACTTAAATTTTTTTATTTTTACACACAGTGACAATGATAAATTATCCATCAACTAAATTTACGTATGCCAATTGTCATAGGCAATTAATAATTAATAATTTGACATTACTAAATTATGAGGTTTATAAGGTCGAGTGGAGATTTGTCAAAACTCGAGTCTCTAAAACTAATGAAACTCAATAGACGTTTTTTAAAATAACGTAGATACATATGTCGTATCTTTATTGCGGCGCACTGCTACGCCGACGATCAATATTGACACTAAAAAGGCAGAAAAGTTTTCGTAATTCAATAAACAAAGATCACAGATCACAGGTAAATTAATACCGATCAGTTAATCGAGTGCCATTAATACCGGACTCGGAATGTAGGTCCTCAACTTCGCATTCTCCAACTGAATATTGAAGAGATAAGCAGAGCAAAAACAGAGTACCTTACTAAACTGCTATCTATACATAAAATCGATGTGATATTATTTGAGGAAACATGCCTCAAACGAAGAACAATTACGAGCTAGAGGACACATATCAGGTTTCTTGCTAGCCGATGCGACCTACGATCGCAGG
>CABPRJ010000514.1:375674-418719 GCA_902439185.1 Cinara cedri | reverse complement strand
TGTGATACGAGAAACAAGTGAAATAAATTAAATAAGCTCGTGAGAAATAAAATATTAAAAAAAAAAACCTGATACTGGGCACGGGTTCAGCCATTGTTGTAGATGGAAAATTGAGAATATAAGATACATAAGATTATTTCATTTATATCTGTTAGCAACGATAAACCATTGCTGACAAAAGATAATTCCGAGCAAAAATTCAACAAAAATATGGTTTCTTGTTGTTGAGGAGAATAAGACACTATGTTATATCATCCCTTCAAAGTTTTCTCCTTGATCAGTATCAACTTTTTTTTATACTTCCGATGGTTGCATAATAAATATAATTAAAAACTTTTCCTAATAATAAACATTTTCTGTATTAATGTAAAATAATGATATCGTGAAATTGTACGTTATTATGAAAACCAATTCGAAAAAAAACGAACTGCACCATTATTAAAAACAAAATTAATAATTTAACAAAAATGGTCACTTGTCAATTGGAGCCATATTTGTGCTAAAAAACGTGGTAGATGATACTTATTTAAAATATCGAAATTGTGAAAAAACCACATTTTTTTTTCGATTAATAGTTTATATTCTAAATACCGTTTTGAAAACCAAAAAATAACCCATGTATTTACCAAGTAGATAAAATTGACTTTCTGAAAAAATGTTACATTTATACATCGGAAAGTTTTCTAGAATAAAAGTGGTCTACAGAAAAAAAAGTATTAAAATTACTCAATGAATATGATTAATATTGTATTCTATTTGGCTGGTATTAACATGAATGCCTTATTAAAATCATTTTGTAAGGAATATTGTGCATACATGTGTAACAACATAGAAACTGAATATAATCTTCCAGAAAAATATTAATTCTACACAAAATCATTGAATAAAGGAGGATTGAAGGAACCATGTGTAAATGTTCAAACACATACCTACAAATATAATGTATAAACTATGGTCATCACGAAATTGCTAACTCAAGGTTGTTAAGGGAGATGAGTGTAATGGAAATATGGAGGAATATAGTATAAGTCTAGTAGCTAACCCTACTTGTGTAAGATAATGGCAAACATAAAAAAAAAAAAAAAATCATACCTACCTATAATATATCAAATTGTATTTTCTTAACAAATTATTACAGAATATTTGGTAACAAAAATCCACTGATTACTTTGAATATAATTTAAAATAAAATAAGTTAACAATTTAAACAAAAACATGGTGATACATTTTATAGTAAATTTAAAATAGTAACTTATTATATTTATATAAATATTAAATAATAATAAATAAAATATTTGCAAAAATATGATTTATTTATTATTTTATTACAGGAAACTAAATTAATAATAAAACTTTAATAAATTAGAATTAGACTCAGATATAGAGAATGTAATTTCATGTTTCTTACACAGGAACTTATTTTTTTAAAATATAATAATGACCAAAAAAAATGACATTACTAATTCCATCCAAGTGTTACATGAGTAATGAGTAAATATGCAGTAGCTATAATAACGCTACCTAACATTACCGGATATCCAACTCTAAAACAAAAATATGTATTATATAGTTAGATAATATGTTAAAAGTATCATTAAAACATTTAATATTCAATATTATATTATATAAATTCAATATTAATTACAATGGAGACTTACCCCAAGTCCTAGTAAAACTGAAACCACAGCTTTCCATCTCAATAACAAAATGGCAGACTATAACCTGGAAATTACCTACCGAGGAACCAGACTAAAGCATGTTCCCCACCCAAAATATCTGGGCGTCACTCTGGACAAGACACTGACCTTTAAAACCCACTTAACTAACGTTGCATCTAAGATTGACTCCCGCATCAATATAGTTCAAAAATTGACAGGTACAGATTGGGGCGCTGACTCCTTGACGCTGAGAACTTCCACTATCGCTTTAGTCTACTTTGTCGCTGAATACTGTTTTCCGGTATGGTTAAATAGCACACATGCCAAAAAGGTGGATATCAAACTCAATCAAAGCATGTGCATTATATCAGGCACAATCAAGACTACCCCCCTCGACTGGCTACCCGATCTCAGTAGCATCATCTCTCCCCAACATCGACGGCAAACAGCGTTACTTAAATTGTGGTCAAAACTCAATAACAATACCACCCATCCAATTCATGAACACTCTAAATTCTGTAACAACCTATGCATACGCCGACTTAAGTCACGTAAACCTCCGTGGGAAACTGCTATTAAACTTAACACTGCCAAATATGACGCAGTACAATGTTTGAAAGATGAATGGGAAAAATCAGAATTAAGTAACTCATCGCTCATTAAGAACCCTACAAACAAACAACCTGGCTTCAATTTACCACGGAGAATCTGGAAAACCTTAAACCGATTACGTATAGGTCATGGAAGAGTGGGGCATTTTATGCACAAATGGGGCATTACTCCTAACCCAGGTTGTGACTGTGGTGCCCCCAACCAGAACATAGACCATATCATACGAGAGTGCCCTAAGAGAAAGTTCGGAGGAAAGCTCGAGGACATTTTTTAATGCGACCCCTGAAGCTATCGAATGGGTGAAAAGCCTGGACATTATTCTATAGTCATTATACTTTTATACTTTTATACTGTTGTTTATACCAGTTGTCATTATATTCTGTTTTGCTACCTGCTTATTACTATACATAAATTATATATATATTGTTACATTGTCTATGCCATACGAATAAATAAATAAATACCATTGTCTATAACTTTTATTAAAATTAAGAAGTGTATGGTTATTTTTTCCCGTTTTTGTGTGTTAATATTGGTATTGATAGTCTGTCACTGGGAGCCGATTTTGTTAGACACAGCACCGCTAAAAATAGTATTTAGCTGATTTCACGCTATGACTATTTGATTCGAACACGCATTGACTCATATTTTTGTCAAATAGCATAATATAACTACCTCGTATAAGTTCTATGGTATTAAGGTTGACTGAGTAAATTGTTGTCTATAACGATACACTGTGTTTTATTTAAATTTTTATCCCACTCTACCACAAAAAAAAAAAAAATAATAATAATAGTAATAATAATTTGTAGTATCTATTAAAAAGATGTATAATAAAGACCCTCAAGATTATGGTTTGCATATAGGCTTCAGTATAGTATACTTATGACACTAAAAATATTTATTTTCCATTTTAAGTCCATTTAAAAAGAATTTAATTTAATTTATCTGCAAATTTATTAAGAACAAAAGTAAACTATTATATAACTATAATAGGTATATATAAATAATACAAATTTAATTATTTCAAGTATTTTCAAAAGCACTTTTAACGTCAATAAACAAACACTTTCTTCTAAATTAGTAATGAACGAATACTCTTTGATAACGAAATGTTTATGCATTATCGGTACTACACAATCAATGCCAACTATGGATAAATGAAAAAGGAAAAAGACGTTCCTAGGATAATAGGTACGAGTGCAGCCACTGTTATAAATAATTTGATATTTACATGTAAGCAACGATAAACCATTGATTACGAAAAAACGATTCTGAGCGGAGTTCAGTGAGTTCAGATTATGATGCTTTATCAACAACATAAATGTTATTTTATAGTAATATAATTAAATAGGCTTTGTACATTTTCTTTAATAATATTTGTTTAATGTTGAACCGATTTTTCCAGTTTTCCTAAATTTTTTCCGGTTTTCTCATGTTTTATCCAGGTTTTTCATTTTTAATGAGAAAACTCCTGAGAAAGTCGAAAAAATTGCCTCCTTAAAGTACCGTTACATATCGATTTACTATCAGAAAAGATGCTATACTTAGAAATCAGAGGAAGTTTTCTGGTAGAAAAGTTGTTAACAGATAAAAAATGTATCATATATTTATAAATCCATCACACAAATAGCATTTGGACGACTGTGGAACAAATTATTACCATCAAATTAAAAATTTTCCCGGCTGGAAGACTTCGTTCATTACAGTGCATAGTTTCGGGGTGCACCCAATTCAATTATAAAAATTGTATTTTTCACATTTGAGGTGAATATTGATGTAAGGTAATATTTTGTATGTATGCAAATCATTTTTATTTTTTTATGTACACATAATTTAATTAGGTGTTAGGTATTTTTTTAAATTTTAGTAGAAGTAATAACTATATTTAATTAAGTTTTTATAGAATAATCCATTTAGTAGTATATTTTTTAGATCAAATACCCCAAATAAATTTTTCTTATTTAACAACACTTGTTTCTAAATTCAAATCTCATTACAATTTTAAAATGTAGTAATTTGTGTAATTTTACTTTAAAATAATTATAAATAATAATATACCCAAGTAGGAATTTAGGATTATTTAGTTCATTTTTCTTTCAATTTTATAAAGGTAGTGTAATGAGTGAAATTAAAAACCCTAAATCGAATATTTCAATTACAATAAATACGGCAACAGATATCTATGCTCTAAAAAAAAACCATTTCTTATCCAATATTACAAAAATAAAAATTTTAAATCTACAGGAAATACTTCCAAACTAAAAGCTAGACTAAGTAAATATTTAAGAAGAACTACAACTTTGAAAGACGTTGACGATTTATTAGACACTGAGAAACGTAAAATGATTCCTAATAATTCGAAAATTGATAAAATTGATGTTAAAAAATTACTATAAGACGTCGAGCTATTTAATTCAAGTCCTGATCAAATAAAAAACAACAAAAACTCATCAACTACTATCTCGAAACTCTTAAAATTATACGAAAACTTAAGTAATAGTATACATTTATTTTTGTCAAACGGTATATTTTTGATGCAATAATATACAAAATAATCGAAAACCTCTATAAATCGAATTTTTAGCTCGGTTCCCTGAATTTCAAATTATCGAATGATTACTATACATACATTTTATTAAATATATAAAGAAGAATTTCAAAACTTTTTATTCAGCAATAATAAAAATACTACACGGGCGTGTGATTATTTAAAAGTAATAGGGAGATATTTTTCTATTAGACAAAAACTGGGCAATGGGCCACTGCGTCAGCCAATATGTTTCACAATGTTACGGGGAATAGCATTAAAATTTAAAATTAAATTTAATAATATAAAATAGTTGATTAATCAAAATAAAAACGTTAGCGAAATAGCTTACTTAAACCAAACAATTAATGGTTATTATAATTTATTACAAAAGACAATTATAATGTTAAACCTAAACTCTAATATTTCAAAACCTTAGAAAATATAAAACAATGTTGCGTAGAAAATAAAATAATAAACTTACCATTGCCTAAAATATGTTGAAGCTTGGACAGCAAAAAAATGTGATATTGTTTCTAATATGATCAATTTTATATTTCAAAATACCTCTATGAAAATTAGAATACTATCATAACTCGAGGAAAAAAATGACAACTTTTTTAAAACTATGAAAATATATACCCTATTAATGACAATGAAAACGACAGTAGTACGGTTGAAAATAATAAACCTTACAATACTAGAGTTTTATCAATAGTAGAATAAGAAGGTACTGAAAAATACGTAATAACAGACACCCAATCAAATATTTTTTGCATAGATTATTCTTTAATTAATAATATGGAACGGATTAAAAATGAGGTAAAGGTTATTATAACAGGAGCAGATAATACAAAATTAGAACAGATAGGCAAAAAAAAATTAGTGGTTAAATAAATAATAACAAGTTCTCTATTAATACGTATGTAATCAAAAGATTAAACTGTAAAATATTGCTAGGAAACAACTTCAACATAAAAATAACTTATACATTTTAAGGGCCGCTTTTCTTGCATTCTCTATTTATTGCATTTTTTAATTTCCTGTATTTTTCCACCCCTCTTTTGTTTGTAGCATTTTGATATCTCCTCCTTTCATTAATCAATTCCAGTACTTCTTCCTTAATCTATTCTTTTCTTTTAATTCCTTTTGATTTTCCTAAAGTTTCATCTGCATTGTTTAATGTGCATCGTTTTATATTACCCCATTTTTCCTCAACGCTTAAAGTACTTAGTTCGTCAAAAATTCACAAGGAACAGTTGTGTTAGATTTTATCAGGTTAGGCTTCTTTTTCAAATCATCAATCACTTCTCACTGATTTGGTCTTCATTTACATACTGAAAAGTAATGTCTAATAGAATTTCTCAGTCTACCAAGTCCACTTTGATAACATCCGACTACCCTTAACTCAAATGTCTTTCCTGATCAAACAATAATTTCAGGTATACAATTCAATTGTATTTTAAGCAGTGGAATAGCTTTTGTACTACAGTCAATAAAATTATCTAATATAAAATAATATGTTCCCATTAGTTATTAATACTAAAATTATTGGCATGTAATGGAATCTTACATTTGATATATTTGTTTATGACCTCCTGTTTCAGATAGTTGTGCACTTATTAGTTAAATAAAATTAGCAGTTAAATTTTTCAAAAAGACAGTATTAAATACATTAATAGTGTTTACTTATTTTGCTCAAAGGACATTGTTGAAGTGCTGATGTACTTTTTGATGCGTTAAATAATTCTATATTATCAAAAGAAATACATTGGTTTTGTCGTTTTGGTGAATTTGGTAAAGAAATTGATATATTGGCAGAATCTGACTGTGTGTATGGTATTGTGTTTATTAATTCTAAACTATTTGTATTGTAATTTAAGTCTGACTTTTCAGGTGAACTTTGATTTGCATTTGTATAAGTACTTCCTCGAATGAGTGATGTTACCTTTTATGAAATTTTATGATTTTCTAAGAAGATTTCAATATTTGTTGTTAATGTAATATTTTTAAATGTAAAAGTTTTTATTTTAAAACTAGACTCTAAAACCGCTGATGTAGCCATTTTCTTCTCAAATAGCATAGCACATATGGAACGTTTTCGTTGCCCGCAAATATGCGTGCATAGCAGTGGGGTTTAGCAAAGGGTTTTCAAATAATAAAATCAAGTTATTTTTTAAAATTTTTTACCAAAATATAAAAAACTAATTATAATATAAATATTTGTAGTCCTTATTCCTAAGAAGAACATAAAAAAATAACATAATTTGATTCAAATAATGAAAACAGACAAATTTACGGTGTTAGGATTCCTTTATTTTAAATTGCCATTGCTTATATTTTTACCAATAATTTGCTCTAATAGAAAAACAGAAAGATATCTTTTTTGTTTTTTATCTTTTTTGATTTTTTAATCAAGCTGGTGACTAAATAAGTCGTTTATCAATTTTTCCTGTATTTTTTTTTAATAATCGAGCAAAATCTAAAAAAATACATAAAAAGAAGGAGAAAATATACAAAAATAATTCTATTATTATTTTGATTTTTGTTTTTTGATGTGGTTATTTAATTGAAAATATTCGTAGAAACTTGATTTTTTTTTTTATAAAAGTATAAAAACAAATTTTAAGGAAAATTGTTATCATTACGGACTTTGAAAACACGTATAACCGAACTTTATTCCGAATTGTTTTTCGTTACTTAAAAGTATTAATTAAATAGCTTTTTGTATCATACCTTCGTAACTTATCACCACAATATTGGCGCACCCATCCTCAGTATCAACACTTTTTTTTTAAATTACCTTTGCGTTTCCCTAGAAAAAAATCTGCCTGTGTTTTGTGCCTATTATTCTTATTATAATAGAAAATATATTATATTTGTTAACTTTAAATTAAACATTTAAATCTCGTTTGAATTTGTTATTTCAAAAGTCAAAACCATAATAATTTTATAATTTAATTTTGAAACAAAATGTTGATGTTAGGAATGTTTATAAATACTGAGTCTATTGTAAATGTTACATATAATGTATACCACAATTTTTTAAATTTTTTTTGTTTGTCAAATAGGTATTCGCTCCCTAACGAATGTAATGATATATACAATATGGTATATATCATAATATAATATTATCTACACTACATTTTATTATAGTGGACACCACTTCATTTTATTAGTTTATAAGTCAATTTAGATTAATACAAATAGTATGTATTATAGTTAAATATCTCATATAATAATAAAACATGATGATGAGAACCGGACAACACCCCTCCAATATTTTCCCCTTTCTTTTTTCATAAGAGACTCCTCTGTTCATTTCGGTCACCGGATCCTGCCTTGGCGACTCGTCTTTTTTTCGTCTTCCCGCGANATTCCTACTACCTATTGTCATCAACATAATAAATAAATATAATTATACCTGTATTCAAACTCAACATTGTTGCTGAGAATACTCCGTTCAGGATAGGTAAGTATGTTATTGTTATCCTTCATAGTGTATATCTTATGTTAATTGTTTCTTGCCGTCGTAGGCTGTAATAGGTAATCTAAGTGTATAGTGGGTATACATTAATTTATTTTGTACCCCTATATTCACATTATTACACGAATATCATATAAATACCACCGTATCATCGCAGTGTAATAATAGTCGAATGCCATGCATCATTTATGCGGGTGATCTGTAAAGCAGTTGTATTAGTACATTTAATTTGATTGCACCGTTTTATTATGCACATCCCATTAACCACAATTAATAGTTGCGTATGTTGTACATTATATTATCCCAGCAGAAAATTAATTTTGTACATTGATGATATTTTCGACCTCTCTGAGCACGCCGCAGCGTATATTCTTGATTAAAGTCCGTAGGTACCCAATGCAGACTTGTATAGAGATTGGGTGAAATAGTTTGAATACAAGCGAGTATTCTAATTACTTCTATAAAAATAATTCGGTATTGTATTAAAAATATTTTTTAAATTATTTGTTCTTAAAATCGAATACTAACAGTTTTTGAAACTTATTGTCTACACACTTTGAATCTGTTTATACTGAACCAAAAGATATACCAACTGTTTCGAGTTTTCAACAATTCTTTTTGACCTCCCATAGAACGCTTATTCGTGGTTGACAATGCCATTATCCGTAGGTACAACTACACCACCATGTTATGTATAGGAACTTACCTATACAAATTTATTTACGGGGGTCTTTTTTTTTTTAAATTTTAGGTTATTATTGTTTTTTGCCCTATGTCGAATAATAATAACGGTAACTATAGACATATACCGTGTGTATTCAATATGTTTACCTGATGTTACATAATATACCCCCTTACTTACGTTACGTTTACGGATCGCTTCAATTGCATTATGTACGGTAAAAATATTTTTATTTTATTTTTTCACAACTACCTGCTTGAATAATACAAACATTTTCGCGTACCTACGAAACGGTTACGACTGCATTTATGAGTGTCAAACGACCACAAGATGTAAAACAATCTAATATAGGCGCCGACAATTCATAGAATATTTTATGAGTTTCGACACGGCTCAAAGACATAAAGCTGCGTCTTTATGGGCTTTTTCAATTTTGTTCCCCGTCAGATGTTAAGTAAACAGGAATACCGCGTAATGTTACTGCAATATTTATTTTTAAATGTCTGCAGGTACACCAGTAGTTACATCAGCAAATTATCGTATATCAAGAATATGACTCTCACAATTGAAATTATTTGTTTTGCTATTGTGGTATACACTTAAAATAATTTATCCAACATACAATTAATGGGGTTCAAATAAATCAGATAAGGCCAACCATATGCAATCAAATATTAATTTAGTTTTGCCACGAATTCAAAACTTGTAAACGGTATTGCTGCAGTTATTATTTTAATTTTATTCCCTGTTGTACAATAATACAGTAAATATTAGACTGTAGAACCGTTAAAAGCAAATAAAAATGTAATCCAACGACTAACCATCCCGTACACATTTAGCTAGGTAAATGTTTTTTTATTTTACAACATTCTAAAAATAAAAAGTTGATAATAAAATCATATTTTCAGTATTTAATATCTTAATTTTTTAAATAGGAAAACGGAATATCGTTTTTTTAAGAAAAAAAAAAAATAATAATAATAAATAGGTACTTACATTTTGCATAGAAAAGGATCGCCGCAGATTTTTGTTATAATCGTTGGAAATTCAGGTTTTGACAGAAATCTTAAGAATCATCAACATTATTTGCATATACCTACTATTTTTAGATTCTGAGTATAGCAAAGAATGTATTGATTTTACAAAAATGTTTATTTTTTTATCCTGTGTACAACCAGAAATTGAGCTCCAATATGGTACGTGCGGTACCATTTTGAAAGAAAATATTGTCCAGATGGTACATTTGGGAAGTCATTTTTTGATTTTCTTAGCGGTTTCAATAATATCCCGGAAAAACTAGAATAAAACGTAAGAAAACGGGAAATGTATGAAAATAATGCTTTTATAATTATTTCAATATTTTTATGTGTTGTAAGTCAGTTAAAAATATTTGTAGGGACTTGAAATTTGAACGAAAACTTATATTAATTTTTTTTTAAATATAGTAAAATTTTTAAAAAATTAAGGCCATTTTTGAGTTATTTATAGTAATTTTAATTTCTCAAATTTTATGTTATTTTTATTCGGTAGATATGGTGTGGTAAAATTGTTAAACTAAATAGAAGCGCGTGCAAATTTATCAGGAGGTTAATTAAATGTCTTACTTTGTCGTCGAAAAAAAAAAATTGAGTTTAATGTAGAATATTTTTTTATAAAGGAATTTCAATATCAAATTTTGAGTGAAAAATCAGGTGGAACAAATCTTTTTTTTTTTAACAAAACGGCTGGTAAAAGGCAAAAGAAGCACTCAAAGAATTTGTTCACACGGGCACTAGTGTTCCTATGACTATTTAGTAATGTGATATTTTATTTTTATTTTTTGGTGCAAGCGATATTTATTGATAGAAGTGTACAAATATAGAGGCCAAGCGTTTTTTTTTAGGTATAAGAGACACTAATAAAGAATGTATTCGCCAAGCGACAACCACGTGGCGCTTGAACTCCACTATTATCGCTTATCGCCTTTTCGAATATTGGTATCAATGTCAGATCACAGAATCATTATTTTTTTGTAGTTTGACATTATTATTATTATTATCAATAATTATTATAAGATAGGTATCGAGTAAATTCATCTGTCAAATATTTTTGTTTATTTGTTTTTCACGGTGGGTGGTGAACAACGAAACAATAAGGAAAGGTAAACATAATATTAATCATTAGTACTGTTGCAGTTTAATTTATTTATACCTGCATATTTCACATTGCTCATTTAAAAATGGCAATTTATATTATTTATGATTAGGGCTAGGATTTATGTGTATTGGTTTTTTTTTTTTTTTTTTTGCAATTTTTTATTACTACTTTTGTTAATTATGTCCACGAATCAGCTCATGATGAAATATATGGTGAATATTTTTGAAAAAAAATGAATACTATTACATATTTTAACTACAAAAACGCGAAAAATGCATGTTTGTGTAGTATATTTCGTTACAATTCATTTCATCGATGTACAAAAATACTCAAAAGAAATTTAATCTATCTTGTCTTACCGTCGCAAACTCGTACGCTGAAGGTTACCTATTGTACTATTAATATATGAATAGCAAACTACTGTACTGGATTATAGACTAGTTAGTTGTCAGTTAATATGTTTTTTGACCGAGTCATTGTCTTATATCGCGTGTGTGGAGATACTTTGCCGTGTTGTTTGCAAAGTGTATTGGTTTCGTTAAATTGCCAAAAATGCAAAGTGCCAGTTTAAAACTTCGATAATACGTCGAAGAATTTTCTAGCACAGTTTTCAAAACTGATGAAAAACACTATTTTGTATCAATCTATGTTAAAATTAGAAAATGTCTCATTTTTACTCGATGAGAGTTTAGTAATCGTTGAAAATACTAAATTTAAACATAGCCAAAACAAAGGACCCATTGCTGAAAAATTGTGTTAAAAAAAATACCGGACTAAAATCTATGTTTACGACACGTAACATTTTAAATGGCAACAATCTAGATGAAGATTTTTCAAATATAACTCCTGAAGAAGTAACAAAATTTAAATATGCAAAAATTACGTCATGTGATCTCAAGCGAAGTTTTAGCAAATATAAGAATTTATTAAGGTCAAACAGAAGATCGTTTACTTTTGAAAATTTAAAGCACCTTGTTATTGTTTAATGTAATTAATTTGAATAGCTTTAATAAATTTAGAGATAACAGATAAGTTTAAAGATTTTAGAATTTTTTTAATGTTTTTGTATTAAGTGTTCATTTTATCATATTTTATTGGCGTATTATAACATATTTATTTAGAGTAATTTAAAAAAAAATGTATAGAAAATGTGTTTATTTAGTAATATTTATGTGGTATATTTTAGTGTATTTTTATTGCATGCTTTTAATAAAACAAATGCATATTTCATCATTTTTTATTGCATATATATCCTAGCCCTATTTATGATCAATGGATTATGATTTTATTAATTAGATAAATAAATTAGTTATTGCATATAATTATAATTTTATTTTTGTTAAAATATGATTATACTTTGTTAATTGGGTGGATGAACCGTCATAAAAACTTCAATATCGTGAGTAATATTTTATGAACTATAAATGGAAGGTCAAATCTATTTAAGGTTTATACTTTATTAATGTCACTTATACTGTAGTAATATAAATTTTATGATATGATTAAATATTATTGAAATATTATTTGATCAATCATAATAATAATGACATAATATTATTATTATTTGTGTAAACAAATTGCTTAATGTCATTAAAAGTTAAAATAACATTAAATTAGTCTGTCTAGTCTGTAAATTTATATTCACGGTAATTTAGGGAGATAAATTTTTTTTTCAAGCGGTTTTTTTAATATCTGGGATAAAATGTCGGAAAACGGAAAATGTATGAAATGTAAGTATTAGTAAAAAAACTTAAAACTTAAAACTAAACCATAAATATATTATCCACCTATTTAGTTCACCAATGTATAGTTGGATTTCAAAAAACGAAAAATTAGTGAACGTTAATATTTTGAAATTGCATTTTCCTATTTTAGCCATCCTGCACTATCTGAGTTTTTGTAATCATTGATATTCCCCAGTAAATTAATTACTGTGAATGAATACAACAATTAACTATGTGGTAAATCAAATAACAAAAATTAAACTATTTATGAATAAAATAAAAATTAGTGTAAAAGCATGTTTTTAGTATTTTCTACGAAAATCATTTATCCCCATTAATATTACAAGGCAACAGGGTGATTATTTTTAAAATCTTGTATTCTAAAATATTACATTGTTTTTAATATTGAGCGCGAAACGACCTACTTTTGATTTTCAAATGGTAACCAGTGTTGTGTTCTATATTGATAAATGTATTTAGATAAATAATGTAGATAGGTATATTTTTATCTTTAATCTTTATCCAGATAAATGGGAATTATATTATCTTAGACTTTATCTGAGATAAATAAATCATCTCCATAAAATTTAATATTTTAATATTTATATTACAAAATATGTTTACTAGGTAAGTATTTTTATTTTCTGATTATAAAATATTAAATTTACATTTATACATTATTATTATTGTTATTATTTATTACATTCTAAACTATGCGCGGCCCCCCCCCCCTCCTTGATCGTATCAAAATGTGTTATTTAATTTGGTGTATATTGAATTGCAATGGTTTGTGTTATCTTATGTTAATATATTGTTATATTATTATTCAGTCAGAAATTTAATCTTCGTCTTTTATTTGTATAACAACTTAAATTTAAAAATTGCTGATTACAATATAATTATAGTGACCGACTGAGCGACGACGACCATCAATTGCCAACCGGGGCGCGATAGCTCATCTCGTGGGTTTTTGTCCTAAAAATATCTTCTATCTTCTATTTTCTATATGAAATGTCTTCATATTCGTCTGAAATATATATTTACTGCATATCGTTGTTATATATTATGATTTAAATGTTTTAACTTTTAAATTTAAATTTGTATTCGAAATAATTGAGTAATGAAATTCGATGCAGTTTATGAAAATAAAAGCGTTCATTATAAAATAATAAGGAATTATTGCATTGAGTACTCGTATTTACCAGTAGGTATCTAAATATGTGTATCTATAATCCGCCCCTCCCATTAATGTAGGATTTCCATGTATTTATGTTTTTTTTTTTACGGAGGTTTTGTTAATAATTTTATCCTCTCACGTTAACTGATTACCATCAGAGGTAGGTAATCTATTTGCAGAAAAAAAAAAAAAAACATTAAATCAGTGAAAAGAGATATGCAATGATATTAAATTGTTCGCTTCGTGCAACTATGTAATAAACATGAGATCGTTTCGGTATTCCTTTTATTTGCTTGTGTGTTATCCGTGATCGTTTGTGCTTTTCTCGGGCAAATTTTAATTATGAAACAATTTATAACACTGACATTTTATTTTACGTTTTATACAAATGGGTACGAAATACCGAATAATACAGAAGACGATCTAAAATTCTTCAGTGTGCAAAACCCCTGGCGACGGCGTACAAAGGCGTACCTAATGCGTAGGTAGGTGAGTTATTACACGGACTGTAGACAGTATCATAAGCGCAACGCCGTGTAGTGTCGTCGCCCTTTGTAACTCGCCGTATAATATTATCAAACGTAAAATATTATAATGCCTGCATTACTATAAACCGTTTAAGTATTCTCACTAAATATTCGCCGTTTGAAGTACAGAATGTGTATAATATTATGGCAGACACTGCGTTTATAATACTATATTATTATATTCACCGGCACGCGGCGCTATAAAAAACATAGCGATAATATTATGTACGATTTTGTTTGCTTACCGTGTGGTAAAGTGAATATAATTGTTACGCGTATACAATAAAACGAAACGAGCAAATATTATTACCGCGATTTTTGTCGAATATTCATGCCTCACGAATAATATACGCAGACAATAATAATCGAATAGACCCTTAAGCGTCTATAGAAATATTATACGTAACTAGAGATAGAAATAAGCGAAATCGGATTAGGATACTTATCATACGAATGTCCCTCGTTTTTTTTTTTTTAAATCAGTCGTGAATTAATGATATATTCCATATTTTCTAGGTATAATAAATAGCGCAGGCGCCTAATCGTGTAAAATAACGAAATGCTATTCGCGCTGAGACATTTATATAATATTATGTGAAAACCAATTTGAAATAGTACTCACATTCTACAATATATTATTGTTTTAAAATATTTAAATGATATATGACCTGGTGAATATTAAAATTATTAGTGTTTTTCAATAATTCACGCGTAGGATTGATGATTCACGCATTCGAATCGCGTCCTGGCAGCTTGCACGGCAAAATTTACGTGACGCGCACAGGATGAAAAATGAAAACTACAAGAACTCATAATAATAAAAAAAAATACAGGTGAAATTTTCCGTAAAAATATTTTAGTACCTCCAGGCTCCATGGTTGCTCCTTGCTACAATAATAATATTATTATTTATATGTATATATATATATATATATATATTTAGTATCTGTGTCTGGTAATAATATAATACACAGAAAAGAAAAATTGTTAACAGATTAGAATCCTAACTAGAAAAAGTTTTAAAAATCCTTTCTTAGTGCACTCTTACGGCCTTACATGGTGGTTCGAAGGTACCATGAAAATTTCAAGTCTTTAGCTATCATAGCGTGATATACTTAACCAGTCAGCCATGATACATTTTATTATACATAGATAGTGAATTCGTAAACTTGTACGACCGTCCAACTATTTTCATATATCATCATCCAGCTCGGTAACTTCTGGAGTTATTGGTTTTTGTACACGATTATTCAGTGGCCTTCTAATATCTTCTTTCATATAATTTAGTATATTATTATACTCAAAGAACAATCTAAAATAAGCTTTGAATTTTTATTCATTATCAATTAAACGTTTTTGAATAAAATTATTCAAAGATCTTTATATCTTCCTTTCATTATACATATCATTACTTTTTCTCTAAAATACAAAGAAATGAGTAAAAGTTCATCATCTGCACCATCTTCGATCAAATTGTAGAGTGCCGAATCTGTTTCGTCCATTTTGTTCGACTGTCTGACGCTAACTGATTAACTTTAAATCCTAAAGTCATAATCACGCATAGTGAAGCAAAACACCTATATCACGCATCACACAAGTGTGAATGAAAATTCACGAACGCGTGATTGTAGGAAACTAAGGCTTAAGAGTTTTAAAATCAAATTTTGACGAAAATCGCAAGGCCTTTCTGTAAAACATGTTTAACCGAACTTCGCTCCGAATCGTTTTTCGTCAGCAATGGTTTATCGTTGATTACAGATATAAATTGAATAACTTTATGTATCCTCCACCTTTCCAACTATCCTGCACCTACAACACTGGCCGCACCCGTCCTCAGTATCAGCTCTTTTTTCACTTTTAAATTACCTAATTACCTTTTCCTAGTTTAAATTTGATAATTATTATTGTAGGACTCAAAATTCACAAAAAAAATTAAAACGTCAAAAAATCCTTGGAAAAAAGCACTTCGAGCAAATATTATTAGACCAATCGATAGAAGGGTATAACGATCCCTGACCTAACGACACGAATGATTAACGAAAAGTTATTTTGTTCAAATATTATTGTACGTATATTATATCAAAAAAATAACTTTGGGTTATAACAATTTGTGTAAGTAGCGTAAGAAAATCGTATCTAATAAGTTGAAGTCGTTAGATGCGAAACATTTAAACCCATATACCGTTTTTTATTTTTGTTTTTTGTTTTTATATTTTTCAAGTGCTTTTTTCATTGGTTTTTTTTGATGTTTTCAATCGGTTTTTTGTAGATTTCAAGTGCAATAAGTTCCGAGCCCTAATTATTAGGTATAATGTTCGTTTCACGGCTTTATTGCGTTATTTTAAGTGATTTTTTTTCCCCCTCAATGTTTTATCGAAGTATCGAGCTATTGAGTTATACGAACTCTGCATGCACGTCAGCACAGCGATATTCACAAAATAATATTATATGATAAAACTGAACAAAAAATATAACGCCGTGAACGAGTTAACTTAACTTACGGATACGAAATAGTTTGTCAAAAAAAAAAAAATCTAAAAATCACTGTAATGTATTAAAGTGGATAAGGATTTTTGTTTTTTTCCGCTCTTGTGATATTATGTTTGGCTGGGTAAAAAAAGGTTTCCCCTTAAATTTCCAAAACTTTAAAACGGTTTTTAAAAGTTGCGGTCATCATATTAATTGTTTTTGAATACATATATATATATATATATATATATTATTACAAATGAGTATTTAAACAGTAAAAAAACTAATAAAAAGATATTTTTGATAAATTGGATGCTCGCGAGTTCTATACATTATTTTCAATATTTTTAGACTTAAAAAAAAAGCATTTTATTTTGTTGATCGTATTATTATGATTGATAAACTGGAATGCTGTGGTATTAGAGGCAAAGCTTTAGATTTATTTACGTCATACCTAACGAATACCTAGGTGTATTTCCTTCGTACTCTCACTTTCGAATTTTGGAATCAAATCCGGGGCTTCCGATTGGTCTTCGTTTGTTCTTGTTTGTTCCGAAAACCTTGTTGTTTGTTCCGTCTCTGTTCCCGACTAATAGCCGATTTACGTTGGGGTGACTTTTGAGTTTCGGACCCAATGCTTTCGATTGTTCTTTGTTTGTTATCGTTTGTTTCAAAACTTCCGTCATTGCTGGCACCTGGCCCTGGATGTATTTTTGATGAAACACAAAACCTGGAGACTGATTCAACATTCAACGAAATTTATGCTTAAAAGCTGACATAAATCCAATATCGTTTGGTTATTCGTTTTTATGGGCTACCATAAATAATATGTCAAGAATTAAGACGACGTGAAAATCTAGTTGTAATCATTTTAGTTGTCAGTTGCGTGGCGAACAGTCATTTATTGAAGTAGCTGCCGCAGGGAAAATTATGTAGATATTTGGACGGGTGGGTTAGTAGGTGTGCCACTGAGCTAGTTGGATTGTCATATTTTAAGGCCTAAATTAAGTTATTAACATTTTGTAATAGATGTATAAATTTAAAAAAAACGATCAAAAATTTCGGCAATAATAACATTGATAAAATGATAATATCGATCTATAAATTGTTCTGCAATGTGTTACAGTTACAAATTTGGTTCTGTAAATTATAATAAATGGTAAGTTTGTAAATAGTTAGTTCACAGGTCTGTAAATAATAAAGAACGTTTGAGCAATCCGGTGTTATAGACGAAATTTACCCCATCGTAATTTTTATTTCAGGTGTACAATTTTTCGAGGTAAAATTTTTCGACGGTCACAGGCTAATTTTACCCCAGTTATATAAAATTATAATTAACATTTTATAACATGTCATTTGTCATAACGAATAACAATTTTCCGACTATTTTAGTCGTTAAATAAATTCAAACGATACTTCAATGAAAAAAAGTCACAATGCACACATGTAAAAGATAAAGAGGCGAATTTACTTATAGACGAGATAACGATAGCAAATAGATGGAAAGAATACGTAGAAGAACCATATGGAGAAGAAGAAAACATCGACTTACTCGTTGAAAACTCAACCGACGGTGACTTTGATTCAAATGTAGACACAATAATTCTAAAATCAGAATTTGAAGACGAACTCAAACAATGAAGAAAAACAAAGTTCCAGGCCCAGACGAATTAAACACAGAACTTCTACAAAAGACAGGAGATAAAATAAAGAATGCTCTGTATGAATTGTTATGTCAAATATATGAGACTGGGAAAATTCCGAGAGATTTTGGATGTAGTAGATTAGTTATCATTCCAAAAATACCTAGAGCCAACCAGTGCGAACATTTTAGGACCTTAAGCTTAATATCGCATACAGCTAAATTACTAACAATAATTATAAGCAAAAGGATAAGCAAGAGGATAGAAGCTAGGATAGCGAACGATCAATATGGTTTCCAGAAGAACAAAGGAACCAGAGAGGCTATTTTAGACCTGAGAGTAATACTTGAAAAGCAAATTAAGAGACAAAAAATCCTACTTATGTGGCTTTTGTAGATCTAGAAAAAACTTTCGATAGCATAAATTTGACAAGTATCTTTAAAATTTTAGAAGAAACAGAGATAAATTATAAAGACAGACGTATTCTCTATAAAATTGATGAAGAACAAAAAACCATTACTAATATTAATGCAACAGCAGTGGCCGCCAGAATCCAAAAAGGTGTGAGACAAGGGTGTCCACTTTCACCTACATTGTTCAATATATTTATTGAAAAAGCAATAAATGTCATAAACCTTTGGTTAAAATAAAAAGAAATTGGAGTGAAAATAGGAGGGGTACTAATAACAACTAATAACGCTTTGCTGATGATATAGTCGTTCTTGCAACATCTGAGGAAGACTTACAAGCAGCATTAAATGTAATGACTATTACGTCCAAAGAATATAGTCTGAAAATAAACGCAGCCAAGACCAAAGCCCTAGTATGCTTCAAGAAAAACATACCATCTATAAATACTCGTATAACGTTAGAAAACAAAGAAATTATCCAAGTAAACTATTTCAAATACTTAGGCAGCATTATAACAGACGATGAAATCAACCAAGGAAATCAAAAGCAGGATAAGTGAAGCAAAGAATACATTTCTTAAAAAGAGAAAAATATTAACATCAAAAAATATGAACATAGTAACGAAGAAACGGCTCATAAAAACATACGTCTGGAGTGTGGCATTATACGGAAGCGAGACCTGGACAATTAATAAGAAAAAGAAAGATATGTTAGAAGCTATGGAGATGTGGTGTTGGAGAAAGATGCAGTGAATAAGCTGAACTGATAGAAGATCAAATGAAGACATCTTGAGGACAATAGATGAAAAACGAACATTGATAGACAGTATAAAGAAAAGGAGATGGCAAATGATAAGACACACGTTGAGGCATGGAGTTGAATTGCATAATTTAATAATTGAAGGAATGATAGAAGGAACAAGATCAAGAGGAAGACCCAGGACGAAATACATTAGCCAAATAATGCAGGATACAGGATTCACTTCCTATAGGGAGTTCAAGAATATGGTGAATGATAGAGAAAAACGGAAAGGCGTTTATTGTGAAAATGTGTTAAAAATCAATCTTCGGGTTGATAAACCAAAAAAAAGTCATTAAATATTTTATCTATAATGTTATGGCCGGATATACTTGTAATGATCTCTGTGAAGGGTCTAGACTCGTTACCGTACCCATTACGTCAACTCACTATTATATTATTTTTCGCTGCAAGACCTTTTTTTTTCATTTAAAACCCAACGAAAAAACTCGGTTGTTTTTCAAGGCACGTGGGTAATATCTTCACCAGTATAATAGTATATTGATATGTTATAGGGGCACTTCAATTAACAGTACTCCGCCTTCTGATTTTTGAATCAAGTATATTTCAGTGGGATTTACTGATATGAGACTAGGAGAGTGGTTCTAATGTCAACAAATGTAGATTGGTCCTCCACACAAGTCCACACAAAGGAACCAGCCGGAAATTCGTCTTGTCCGCTCTGTGAACGAATAAAACTATAAACTGAAAAACTTAGGAAAAATCCATTAATCTTGATATAATTATTTTACTAAAATAAAAATAATTGTTTTTACCAAAATGACAAATTTCTAGAATACGATCGCTGTTTAAATTTTACCTGGAGGGGGGGGGGTTGCAAAGTAAAATTTCGACAATGGTATCAGGCGAATTTTACTCTCTCGTTATTTCTACCACGTGAGAGTGAGACTTAGAGAGCAGGTACATTTTATCCACCTAGTTATTTTTACCTCGTTCTGTTGTTCAGTTATTTTATGAAATTAATTTTTTTGTGGATTTTGTTGATAATTATTTACTTAATATTTTATTTATTGTTGATATAATTAAATGAATTACTGAAATGTTCTCTAAAATATTATTGTCCAGCTTCTTGTTTAGTATAAGTGTATATTGCTTTAAAATGACATAACACTGAATAGTATTTTTTGAAGAGTTTATTAATTTGGCAATTGATTATATTAATTCTGGATTGTTCTTTAGATTCTGAGCGTAGAAAGGAATCTATTGGTGTTATTATGATTTTTTTTTGTCCGAGCAACTTTTCTACCAGAAATTGTGGAAATCGATTTTGTTCCATTTAACATATCACACATAGTTTTTTGATGTCTAAAGTATTTTTCATAATAATTGAGAAAACCATAAAGACGAAATATACGTTTTTTTTTCTTCAAATTACGGCACAACGATTTTATTATTTTGAATTTTTACGGCTTATGTTTTCTACTATAAACATTGCCTTAATAAAAAAACATCAAGAGATCTTTTTGTTGAATTTTTAATCTCGTTGGTTAACTAGAAAGTCGTTTTGTGATTTTCTTTGTAGTTTTTTTAATGACTGAGTAAAACCGAAAAAAAAATTTCAATTTGTGTTGTTATCAATATATTATGTAGGTATATTGTCGATTTAAGAATAATAATGAAGTCAGAATTGAGCGGACTGACTTAGTTTCGAAATTATAGCTTTTTAAAGTTCTGATATTATGCGGATATTATATGTGGTATGTTAAAGAACTCGTGTCAATATTATAGTATGCTTCTAGTAGTTTAGTGGTGGTATATACCTGTTATCAACCCAGAAGTCACTAGTTGAAACCCGAGTTTAATCAGAATTTTTATTTTGTAAATCCACGTCGAGTAGGTAATAGGGAAAAACCAAATGAATTTTGTTTCAAAAAATAAAATTGAATGTAATGTAGTTCTTTTATTAGTTATAAAATCAAATTTTGACGAAAATCGTAAATATTACGGCTTTTCAAGACGCGTTTAACCGAACTTCGCTTTGAATCGGTTTTCGTTATCAATGGTTTATCGTTGGTTGCAGGTATGAATTAAATAACTTTATATATCGTAGCTTTCTCATTATCCACCTATAACAAAAACCACAACCACCCCCACTCCCAGTATCAGTTCTTTTTTTTCTTTTTTTTTGATATTGCAATAATTAAAGTAATCTATTTTACTTTACCGGCTTTGGATCCGAAACTCAAAAGTGAAGTACTGGCGACCACTACTGTAAATCGGCTAGAATTCGAAAATGAGGATGATACACGTACTTCATACACGTTTTTCGTACCTACTTCAATAAATCGTATACATACGATACTTAAAATGTGACAATCCAACTAGCGCTCAGTGGCACATCTACTATTTATGTTAACGGGTTGTTAGATCCTAATATAAATGAATTCATTCTTTCATACGTAGACGATACGGTCATTTTAGTTAAAGCAAACAGTGTGAATGAGTTAAAGGAATTGCAAATTTTTTGTTTAACAATAGTTAAAAATTGGTTAGACAATAATATACTAGAGCTCAATTCAAAATAATTCTTGGTATGTATATTACCTTTTAAATTTACAGAACCTCTAGTAATTTACAGACTTGACTGTTTACAGTCAGATAATGGTTCATGCTTAAGTATTTAAAATGCAGATATAATAAAATATTAGGGTGTTATGGTTGTTGAAAAAATTAAACGGTAAAATCATATAAATCATATTTACCGTCTCGATTCGTAAATTTGTTTATATTTTTAAAAAGCTAAGGTATACTGATTCCTTGACTATTGAAACTTGTTAATTTATCACTTGCACAATCTATAGCTAGTTATGGTATAGAAGTCTGGGGTGGAACATACAATTCTCATCGTGTGTGCTTAGAGACTACGATGCGTTAGTTAATAAAAATGATTTTGCAAAAGCCTAGGTTGCATCCGACAATAATTATTATTAATCTGTTTTGTGGTTTTAGAATATTAAATTTTGTAGTAGAATAAAAATTAAAAGTAAAGATAAAATAAGGGTAGAAAGAGGAAGGTAGAATTGTATGGTGTGAAGGATGAGAGACGAACAGTCAAATATAATAGAAATAAAATAAAATATAAAATAACAGAATAGAACAATTATATTGGTATATGGTGTGAAATGATATTGTTACTGCGTAGTATGTATACGGATACGCGGCGGTTTGTTCGTCGATGTGTGTGTGTGTGTGTGTGTGTGTTATGTGTGTATGTTTATTATACGGCCATCGTCGCGACATAATATACACATATAAACTAATGTAAAGACGTAGACGTATTATGTTTAATATTGACCGGCAGCTACTTACCGCACGAGATTATTTTCTTAATTCATTTATCAGCATCCACCTAATTTTTTACTTAATGTTCTACTACGAGAATATGGAAATAATCGCTTACCTCGGTACACCGCTTGAAGTTCGCAAGAAGTTCGTTCCTCGGAATCAAAATATAAGGAGCAGGTATAAGGACACGCAGGTTTCGATGAACTGTTACAATAAACACAACCAGGTTTTCTAATTGTTTTGTCATCAGGTCAACTACACATGTCGTTAGATATTTATGCGACTATACTCAAACATCGAGTCGAGTGACGACTTGCGGGAGATGCATCCGTTTAGTGTATCGAATCGCTAGCCAACGTATTATTGTGCAACCATTTTGCTTTAAAATGCTTGTTACAATACAAAACGTACAAACAGCCGTTTATCTTGATTCTTGAGTGACGACCACAAACCGCGGTATATTAGGTCTGTGCTCAAGACAGTCAAGCGTAATGTATTGCGTGTATGTTTATAATGTGTTATTGGAGAAATAAAATGACAAACACGTTTAATGTGTTATCGAAAACAAGGTGACAATATGTACAACTACCAGGTTCGAGGAGATGTGGATTAATCAAATACAGCAGCCCGTCTATGGTATCCGCAACTGCCGTATAGGTCTGGAAAGATGTAGGTAGTAAGGATTTTGGATGAGTAAAACAAGAGTGCTTCCGTTAGACGAACACAGAGAAGTAAAGATTCGACGGAAAAGATTTACGCGTCTTTCGTCTCTGTGTCTCTGTCCCACCCCGGTGGCTCCCATACGATCGCCGCAGTGGTTACGGGGGGGCGCCTGTATGTGGATAATGCGTGTAATTAATTGTGTAATTCTATGGCGTACTTATACGGCAACACTGATATTTTTTGTGATGGAACTGGTAATTGTACCTACGTTACTTTGCTCGTTTATTTCATAAATATTAAATATTAATGTATTACACTTTAAAAACCCTTTATTATAATAAACTAATCTTGAATCTATTTAAAACCACATCGTGTTTGCAATACACGCTTAAAAAATTTAAGTAATTTAAATTGTATAAAAGGTAATAAACAATTTGCAAAATTCAATACTGTTCATTTGAGAATCGATTTATGTAAAAAGTTAAATATGAATATTACTAGATTTAAAATGAAATCAATATTAGTTTACAATTTGTATACTTTAGATTTAAATAACTTTAATTTCTGGTAGTATTCGATTATTTGCTTAATTTAATTATTATAGTTAGCTTTAATCTGTAATAAATTTATTTTAATAAGGTACAACTGTTGACTTATTGAACTCGCTCACCCCAAATACAAGGCCTTGCTTTTTTTTTTGAGGGAGGGTTGTCATCATTTACTTATAAATTGTTTAAATTTGTTTAGTTTCCCTTAACATTTATTGTACATTTAATCTAAACTTGTATATAATATTTAATGACATAATATATTTGTACAACAGTTTTTAATATTATAATAAAACTGTTAACTATTGAATTGCAAAAAAAAAAAAAAAAATTGAAAATAATAAAAGCATCATTTTCGTAAATTTTACTGTTCTTTGAACTTTTATTCAATTACTAAAATACTTAGAGAAAAAATGAAAAACATTTAGATTAAAAGTTTAATAAAATAGGTCTCTTGCAAGATTTTTTATAAAAAACATAAAGCGTAAAAAGTTAAAATTTAAAAGCTAAAAATTTTAAATAATGGAAACGGTAACGTCGCGGCGCGCCGTGTATATTTGCCGTTTGCTTTTTAATTTTCTTTCGGGTTTTTCCCAATTGTTTTGAAAAGTCCTTAGGAAATCAAAAAAATAAATGACCTTCCCAATACTCCAACTAGATAAAATTACCTTTCAGAAGAGTGCTACACTTGATAGCTACTTCGGAGCAAGTTTACTAGTAGAAAATTTGCTCACGGACACAAAAAATAAAAAAAAAAAACACACTTCATAGATAAACCAATAGATTCATTGCTACGCTCCCAACCTAAAAAGTATTATAAATTAAAAATTAATATTAAAATTCTAAAAGACGTGAGTGAATGAGCATAAATTTACGTGTGTAACACGGGTTTTTCAAGTTTTTATAAATTCAAATATCAATATCAATTTTCATTGGAGTATTGTGTGAAAGCGTGTACACTTGAAATGGGAACTCTCGTCCATAACTAGAATTGAATGTTCCTGAAACTTAGCCGAGGGTATTTCTTAAACGTTTTTTCTGTTACGTATATTTTTCATTATTTTTTCTCCATTTTGCCTAAACAGTTTCGTTTGTCTACTAATTAAACTATTTAGGTACGGTTAGATAAAGTTAGGTACGATAAAAATAAATGGGAAACCCGCGGTGAATCGGGTGTGTAATGAAGAAACTGTTTAGTATACCCCGAACACAAGTATAATTATTATCCTATCCACTTAAAATTGTTATTTACGTACGATTTGTATAACCACTCGCCAGCCAAATTAAAAAATGTTATTCAACGAAGGTTTCTCGCAATAACCTCAAAAACCATCAAAGTTTCAATACAACCAACACAGACATCTCTGAAGTTCGCCGCAGACGACTCAAACAGCCAAGCGTCACGGAGTATTTTTTTCGCAACGTCGATACGAAAAGAAAAGAAAAATAATAACAGCAATAATATAATATCATAATCGAAAAAATGACAATCGAAACGAATAAAATAAAAAAGGTTGACTATAGCGGCCGGTGATCACTGTCTTTATCATATTCTCCGTACAATAGCGAAACATTTTTTTTTTTTCTTTGGCAAATTCACCGTGTCATTGTTCGTATTATATTTGTAGCAGATTGTAAACGATACACTACGATAAAAAAAAAAAATGTCAAATCCATTTAGGTAGCACGTTTAATCGATAATAACGAGAAAAAAAAAATGCGATACGTTGAACTTCCGAGCCGAACAAAATGAACGGCGAATAATATTCGCGCAGTCTAAAATACAGTAACATACCTACGAACTCGCGTGGTTCGTAACTAAACAAATAACCATCTGATATTATTGAATTACCGAGTGATCGAAATTAGCGCTTTATTATTATGTTTATTGCGTTATTGGTCCCGCGGGAAATTCAATTTCGGAACGATTCCAAAACGTCTCAAGACTATAGAACCGCGTCCGATGCAGCCGATGTAGATATAAAATGTTTTTCAAGTAGATATACCTAATCCGTTCTTATCAAATTATTTCTTCATCGCGATTTATCGCCGAATCTCCGCACAGACATATTATTACTGCGGCGGTCGGCGTACTTGGCGTAAACGAATTATTTACCGCAGCCACGGTTCGCATTAAACCTCGCACGCTGCAATCTATCCGTATCCTACGGCCGCGCCGAACGATTATAAATTATTATTATTATTATTATTATTATTACCTGCCATCGCGTTCCCGGAAAACGTAATCCGCAGAAAATTAAAAAGAAACTGTTCCGGAAATCTCTGTTGGGTTAGGGGGCGGGGGGTGGTGGTGGTGGTGGTAGGGGGAAATAAAAATAAAATAATAATGTTAAAACGAAATTAATCAAAACCTAAATTAGTTAACATCGCATGTTACCGAGCAAACCTCCGGTCGGTTGAGCGCGGTATATGCTTTCCTGTAAAATGTTATAGCCCGTTATGTATAACACTACGCGGATTATCTCTTCAATGGATTATTTTACCTATTGTACGTCGGTTCTTGTTAGACGTAGACTGTCGTAAACAACAATGGGATTTTTTTTTTTTTTTAATTTAAAAACGAAAAAGGAGCGCGTATTATCGACAGTTTCTATTATATTCGAGAGGGTGTGATGCCGGCGATTTTCCGTGGTAATAAACACGTTCGCGTAAACAATAGAAAAAGCATTAAAAATCGGCGTTTTCAGCGTTGAAAATCCCATTATAAAATTTCTAGAAAATAAATAAATCGTAATTTATGACGAGGCTGTACTGCGTCACCGGCGTTTTTTTTTTAAAACATCAACTATTAAAAGAATAAAAAATGGCAGTTAAAAAAAAAAAAAAAAAGGACGGACATACTTCGCAGGTACTGTTGCAGGTGGGAAGTTGGTAAGGTGGGATATAGACGGGAATTTAATTTATATCTGTAAGCAACGATAAACCATTGCTAACGAATAAACGATTCTGAGCGGAGGTCAGTTGATAGCGTTGCTTTGTTAACCGTATGTCATATTGTGGTGAAATGATTACGACAATGTGCGTTTCCATGACAACAATGATTGGTTAAAAAAAGTTTAAAATAATTAAGCCTATTAATAACAAAATATAAATGAAAACGTTTACCAATGACACCCTTATTTTTAATCTTTCAATCTTTTTTAACCAAGGAACCAGGTTTTCCTCATTATCTCCAATATTAATTATAATTTCAAAAAATGATCTCTTTAAAGTACCACCCAGAGAACATTTCCTTTCAGAAAAGGTGCTATATTTGATAATCGGAGTATACTTCTGGTAGGAAAGTGTTCGCACAGAAAAAAAAATTAACATCATTGTAAAACCAATACATTTCTCGTTCCACTTAAAACCTAAAACGTAAATTATGGGTATTTTTTTATGTACACTCGCGATTACTACCAAACTCAGAATACACCGACGAAATAACATTTCCCGTCGTTGTCGCTTAAAATACGAGCAATGCAACATTTTAGAACTGCAATACGAATTGAATACATTTTCCAAACATAGAATTATTCCGAAATGATTTAATTTGTCCCGAGAAAATACGAGTGAGTTTCGGAAAATCAATTGCCCTGTTTACAATAGTATTGAAATGTGTTTTCATTTACGCGTCGGGCAAGTATAAAATATTTGAATTTAAAATTTTTTTAGATTTTAAACGCAGCATGAAATTTATTAGGTAATGCATATATCATAGTTATATATGTATGTAAATTTGTTATTATTATTATTATGTTGTGCATACAAACAACTTTTATACAAGAAATCTCGCTTCGATTGAAAAACGACAGATTATTTGTAGCATTTCGAATCTTCTTTGTAAGGTCTTTTTTTTATTCTCGGTGTGTATCGTGTTGATAATCGGTTTTTTTTTAACAAATCTATAGGAAATAATTTGACTAGAAAAAGATTTCGTACCTGATGTCGGAGGCGATTCAAGTGAATATCTTTTCTAAAATCAAAAGGCTATTCGAGTAACAATTTTTTTTATTTTAATTATTTTATAGGAGGAAATTCTAATCGATTAACTGCGATTATATGAGGCCCGGTCGAGGAAACTCGGATTGTAGTATTGATCGAATACGAAATAAACTATGGATATGGATTTCTATATAAACGAAACTAGGTACGCTATACATATAATTCTGTCAGAGGCAGGTACGGGAATTTAAGTAATAACATACATATAGACTTGATTGAAGGACGATAAATACTCCTGCACAGTAACATTAAATTCATTAAATAACTACTGCAGAAGTCCATTGAAAAAATCAATATCTTAAAATACAACCGACGTCAGCGCCGAAGCAATAATATCAACACTCCTTCACCCATTAAAAACAAAAACTAAAAATATAGAGCCGATACCGGGGACGGATGTGCCACTGTTGTAGGTGGGAAGTTAGAAAGGTATATATAAATGTATTTAATTTATATCTGTGGGCAACGATAAAGTTCGGTCGAACTTAGTTTTAAACATTAAGTTTTCGTCGACATTTGAACTTTACACACTTATAAAAAAAACTTTTTTCGATGACTAAGCACAACTTTCTTTCAAGCAATTTCAAATGGTTTTATCCGAATAATACATACTGAATAAAACCTTATCGAAGGTCTCAAATGCCTTCTATATTGACTCGGCAAATTTCACCACGTCTATTAAAGGCTAATATAAGTATTATGTGTAAATTACGGGTCTCTATGAATATTTCTAATCAAATTACAACAAAAACAAACTTGAACATATTGAAATCGAAAGTTTATAAACTTTTCAGTTCTTCTTACGTTTTTTCCTGTTTTTGGAAAATTATCCAATTAATCAATAAACGACTTTCGACGAAAAAATAACACACGCACAAATATTATGTTACAATAATTCGGATGTATTTTTTACGGCGAAATTTATGCTATCATTATATTAAAAATAATATTATGTTTTCTTTAGTGTTGTTAATTACTATCCTTTATAATATCTAAGTATACGAGTATAATTAGTATATTATTATAATGTTTAAGTGAAAACCCGAAATCAATTAAAACCAGAATTTAATTTATAAAACCTACCTAAGGGTGTTTGTTAGAAATCGTTTAATTTGCATTTCTAGTTTTTACCAGTGGGTAGAGTAAAAATGTGGACTATTTTATTTTACACCTTTATGGTTTTTACTATATTCTCAGTCGAAACTAGATTTACATATGACCTCGTTTCACTGTAAATAGTAGTTTTATATTTATTCCTAGGTAGACAGCGATAATCTGATCTTTTATCCAGGGAATAAATTATAACTATAAATAAATTTCGAACATGTTTTAAACCGAGCAATAATACACACGTGACTATACGGTGATATCATATACAAAACAAAACTGATCACATATTCAGGGTTAAGCAGTATCACAGATGTATGCATGTATCGAAATTATTACAATAATCATATCTTCTATCTTTTTAGCTTATACAACATAATAAATATGTCGTTTATTATGGTATCAAGTATCTATTTGTGCTCAAATATACGCGATACTTAAACTTGAATGTTGTATTGATTAAAATTAATTAATTATTAATACAATTTATTATGTACTTTTAATCATAAAAATCTTCAGTTGCTATACACTTGTAATAATTTCATGTATTGCAAATTAAAATAAGTATCATAACTTATAATAAAATATTCACCAAAATAATGTGGAGTTATCTACTAAGTTCTAACCTATATTAGTAATAATAATAAAAATAATAAAAATGTATTCAATCAATTAATAATAACATATAATTTCATATTAAATATGTATCTTATATTATAATTTAAAATCGTATTTATCTTATATTTAATCTTAATTGTATCATTGTTCCTGTATCTTTTATAATTTTCTAATGCATCTTGTATTATTTAATATGATTTTTATTCAACTTTTTTTCTAAATAGTTTCCTAAATAAAAAATTGGAAGAAAATGGGGAAAATTATGGTATTAACTGTTATATTTTTTTAGATTTTGTTTTTTTTGTTGAAATTTGGCTAAAAATAATCGCAGATATGTGAAATATTTACTAAAAAGCCTTTTCTAGACGTTGTAAAATGTTAAAAACTTTCTGACGATTTGTGTGCTATTTAGAAGCATTTGACACTTGTTAGTGTTTTTAGTTTGTATCTGGATAAAATTATTTGACTGAACAGAAATACTTAACAATTTTACACGAGGTTCGTGTGTACTTAGTGCCTAGTGGTGAAAATAAGAGTTAAACGTTATGTAGTAATTTTTCGATATAAGCGTTTATATATTCAATTTTTATTAAATACTTTTCTGAATTTTCAATGTTATAATATTATTATTATTATTATAGCTATTAAAGTTACTAACCGGATCCGGAAAAGTGTCTTCAAAAGACGAAAAGACGAAAAACACGTCTCATGAAAATTTCTTTAGGTTTTCTCATTAAACCCACAATCTAAAACAATAATATGTTTTTCGCAATAACTAGGTACCTTTTTTCGGCGAGTTGTTATTTTATGTATCTAATAAATATTTTATAATATGATAAGTGATAGTTGGGATTGCACGATTTTTTTTCTAAGTTGTGTACGTTATTTCTTATGCTATTGGTAAAGTTTAATCCATTCTACGAAATGACGAGTCAAAAATAAACCAAGCATACGGCGGACTCATATTTGTCCATATTTAGGCGAGTTTTCGGTTTAAAAATATAGGACAAATAATTAGATTTTACTGTTGGCATCTATACACTCGTAAATTGTAAATACTACGAGGTGTGGCTATTGAATAACGAGACTATCAATTTAACGATAAGTCGTTTGTAGATAAGGGAATAATGTTGATATATTTATAAACTATGAATATCACTGCATCGAACAATACTAGTTTTGTTAGTTTCCGTTTCCGCGTGTGAGTGTCGTTTAAATTTACCTCTTACATAGTGAACGTCGAAATTATGACGGGCGGAAAAATTAAAAAACGAATTAATTTAAAATTTCTAGTGAAACTCGGAAAATCTACGACCGAAAGTTTTCTTTTGTTAACAGATGTATATGGAGATTCTGTCATTTCCCGACCACGTGTTTTTGAGTGGCACAAACGATTTCGTGAGGGTCGTGTAGAAGTTGAAGTCGAACTACGTGTGGGTCGTAGTATGCTCCTCACAAACCGACGATAAAGTTTCAAAAATTAATGAAATCATACTAAAAGATCGACGGCTTCGGTATTCGAATGATAGTTGAGGTGATTAATATCGACAAGGAGACCGTTAGACAAATTTTGCACAATAAATTGAACGTGAAAAAGTCTGCGCCAAAATGATGCCTAAAAACCTCTCTATGGAACAGAAAGATAATAGGCAAAAAATTTGCGTTGACCTCCTTGGACGAATGGAAAGTGAGCGAGATCTGTTTAAAAAGGTGATAACATGCGATGAAACTTGGATTTTTCAATATTACCCCGAAACTAAGAGATAATCCATTCATTGGAAGACTTCCGCATCACCAAAAATGAAAAAGCTCGAGCGGAGTAAATCGAAACTGAAGGCCATGTTGATTGTATTTTTCGATATTAAGAGTGTTATTATGACAGAATAGGTACTTCTGGGAAAAACTGTTAATCAACATTATTACCTTAAAGTCATGACAACACTCAGAGAACGATTAAGAAGAAAGCGACCTGAGTTGTGGGAAAACAATTCTTGGATTTTGCATCAAGACAAGGCACTCGGCTCACAGTGTTTTATCTGTTAAGCAATTTCTAGCTAAAAATCGAATTCAACACCACCATATTCATCAGATCTCGCTCCATGCGACTTTTAGCTCTTTCCAAAACTAAAATTGCACACATTTTGAGTCAGTTGAAGCTGTAAAGCAAAAGCGACGGAGGTGTTAAAAAACATTACAAGAAAAAGGACTTCTGACACTGTTTCAACCAATGGAAAATTAGAATGGGGCGATGCGTCAAACGTGGAGGAGAGTATATAAAAGGGGGAATATGTTAAACTATTAGAAAATATTATTAAAAAGTTTTTACAGAAAAAATCTTGTTATTTAAAAGCCACGCCTCGTATTTGGCTTCCAATAAAATGTGTCCTTATAAAAATCGTTTAAAACCATTTTACAGAGCACATTTTATAAGGACGTTTTTATAAAATAAAATTGTATTCATAAAAATAAATTATAAAGATAATTAGTTAATAATCGGTAACCGTCATACTTGGTTAATACACGGTCAACTTTTATGAATTATTTAAATGCTTTATTATTAATATTTTTTTTTTCAAATATATATTTTGTCGGTTTTTTTCGTGATAAATGACCGGAAATATTAGGTCTGGTATATTTAACGAGTGGAAAGTTTAAAAAAATAAAAACCCTTTTTTTATTTTATTTTTTCTTAAGAAATTCCATCGACTAAAAAAAAAAAAAATCGAAAATGTTAGACAGCAATTGAAACTTTTAACTGCAGTTTAGTTTTTTGTGTCAAATAATACGGTGGCTCAAACTGTTCCAAAAAACAATATTATATAATCAGACGGAAGTTATGTAAATTGTTTTTAGTGTTATTATAATACAGGTAGATTAGAAGAATATGTTTTAAACGTTTTATTATTATTTCGCGTAAACTCGCGAAACACCGTGGACTCAAGTAGGATAAAATTGAATGAAGTGCTAAAATCTTATATCCACGACAATAGGTATACAAATTTTAACATAGCTGTTTACTTTTTTGTGTCTTTATAAGGCTTTTAAAACCCCGTATTTTCTATGAAAACGTCAAATTTTAGCATAAAGATGGTTGGGGAGAAGGCTGAAGTTTGAAAATATCAAAAGGCACATTTTTGTTACACCATGGATATACAAATTCCAACCCTTTGCAGGCTTCATTTGGAAGTCTGTAGGGGTGTACAAAGTTAAAAAAAAAATACCTCCTCCGCAACCTCAGTTTATATTGAAATCCAATCAAAGTTTTATTACTTCAATCCACCTATGAAAAACTTCAATTTCCGAGTTTGAGCTCATTTTGTCCGGGGGTTACCGTAAAAGTGTATCGTAAAATAACAGACACAATACTGAAATATCAAAATCACGACCAAAGAAAAAAAAATGATTTGTTCAATTACGGTGTACACAAGTTACAAAATATAAAATTTAAGAAATCATTGACATTTAAAAGTTTTAATTCACAGTCTTTGCTAAACGGAGTTTTTTATTTATTTCAACCATCGATGCCATATAACTCACAGATAAACATTAAAATTCACGATCAAAAAGAAAATATTTTTTCTTCTTACAATAAACTTATATAGGTAATATCGGATGTATCCAATAAGAAAACTACTGCTCCAACCGCAATCGCCGGTACCAAATGACTATTGCACCACTATTTCAAACGTCGTCGATACAATTGTGTATTGTCACCACGCCGCATCGGTTTTTAAAAAGCTGTGTAGGTTTTTTTTTTGCTTATAAAAAGCTTATAAAACGCCTATTTTGATAATTTTACCATGTCTAAACTAATAGATACTGGATTTATATTCTTTAATAATTCACAAAAGGGCGCTTAAAAACGCCAAAAAAAGCGCTAAATATTTATTAGTCATTTTTTTGGTGTTTGAAAATTGTACATATAAATCAAATCCATTAGACGTGGGGGGTGGTTAATAGTCCTTTTAAATCCCTCTATTATTTTTGCTTTTTTAAATATTTTTTAAGTTTTTTTTTCAAGGTTTTTTTAACATTTTTAAGTACCTTATTGTGGATTTTAAGAACATATAAATCCGGTCTCTAATTATAAGTATTGTTAGATAAATGTTTGTTATCACTTCTCGTCCAAACATCTGATCGACCTAAAACTATGCATGGATGTAGTTCTAAACCAGGAATAACACAACACATATGATGTTATTCCCCCTTCCGTATTCATGTTCTAAAGGGCAGATGGCGTAGGGTTATTGGTATTTTTAACACGAAAATCTAATTAGTTTTGTTGATTTATGGGTTACCTTGAACTTTGAAGATAGGGGTGATAATTTATTTTTTTATTTTTTTTTTAGCACGGGCAATATCTAGCGGGATAGTTATTTTTCATATTTGAAAAAATAACAGATTTTTTTTATCCGTGTAGCCTTGGAAATCATAAATCAACAAAAACAATTTGGTGTTCGTATGAAATAATGTACTTACGGCAAATATTTACGGCGTGCCACGACGTTACTGATTTCATTGTTTTTAAATTTTTGCAATCTGTTTTCTACCAGAAATATTGTTTTTTTTTTTTTGTTGAATTTTGGATTAAAATGGTCACGAAATAAGCTGTTTTTTGATTTTTCAAGCAGTTTTTGTAATCATTAAGAAACATCAGACAAAATGTAAAATGAAAACTGATAAATTTATGGTGTTACAATTGCATTATTTTAACTTTTACGCTTGATTTTTTTACCAGAAATATTGCTCCAATAGAAAAACAAGATACTTGTTTTGTTGAATTTTTAATCCATTCAGTGAATATAAAAATTGTTTTTTTATTTTCTTTGTAGTTATTTATAATAATTGAACAAAACCGAAAAAAAAAAACATTGAAAGAACGGGAAAAATAATGTTCTTATTATTTTAAACTTTTCTTTTTAATGCCATTCAGTCAAAAATATTCGTAAATATTTGAAATTTCGACAGAAATATTATATTTGATTTTATTTTACGTGGTGAAATTTTCAAAATATTTAAGCCATCTTTGAGCTTAACTAGATATTTTAATTTTGCGAGTTATTTACGTAATTTTTATTTGGTAGGTACTTTGTGGATAGAATTATTAAACTAAACACCCGTAACATATCCCCAGTATTCTATCTTTTTACGTGCTTATTTTTAACTCACAATGATTCGTTTATAGTTTTAGGATGTTCAAATTTTCCGAGCATAATTTGACCGATTTCCTGCAGGTGTGGAGGCCTAAATTGTAAACAGTGGTACAGTTGGTGTGCAGTGGTTCGATTTGGATAATAATACAATAAACCCTTATCAGTTTTAGACTCGGACATCCATGTTTGAAAAACTGAATTGTAATAAAATATTTTAGTTAGTATATTCTAAAAGTCAAATTTCATATTTCCTCTTATTTGTATCATTTGCAAATTCAATCATCAGGGGATATGAATAATTTTTTTTTATTGACAACATTGACAGGCCGACGGCTTAATACTCCCAAAATCTTTTTTTTTTTCATCGTTGATAGAATATACTGAATATTCGTGTACAGTATTATTGTTATAATTAGTTTTTATTTTGACACCTCGTTAAACAGTATACTGCAGTGAAATAGCTAATAGATATATAAAACAATAAATCTAATACTTATTTGCATTAATTATTTTTTTTTTTTTTTTTACTCTAAAGGGGATTTGAAACCGACTTCCCCCCCTTCCCCCCGTAAGTACGCCACTCTCGTCAAATACCTGCTTATTTAATTTTTCGATAGATGATATGCCCGTTATCATTCTTCCAACTACCTATCTAAAATAATGGATATCTTCGTTCGTCTATTTATACTATATCACCGTTTTGACAAACCCGCAATCATTCAATTGTTATTATTATGTGTGTGCAGGGCACCAGTTCTTGGATTCACAAAGTTTTCTGCACGGTGGATAAATCCGTGGTCGATGCCCGCCACTGACAATTGCGAACGGTTGATCCTATTTCGACTGCTCTTTGAACGATATGTATAACAATATAGTGTCCCTAGGTCCCTTTTACAACAATACAAAATGTATACTAATTGTCATTTTCCCTCAGCTATGTCACACAAATATTAAGCAATCACCGTTTATCGTTGTATATCGATTATTGCTGGTAGATTACACCATATTATAAACAGTTACTAATAATATTACCAACGACACGATTCTATAATATGAAAAAAAAAAAACCAAAATCCAATTAATTCAAAATCTTTAGATGTTATTATAATCTGTAGATATTCGATCGTGATAAATTATTAATCGCGCGTGTATGTGTGTGCGGGGACTGTGGGACACATAATTTAGCGATGGCGAGCAGCTAATATAATATACAGGATAGAATAAACGCGTAACGATCCATGTGTAATCGAGTAGTACTAACTTAAAGCGAATGATATTCACTCGAGCAAACCAATCGAATCGAATAATTTTCTCCTGGTCGCTTTTACTTTACAACCCAAATGTTTTTTCCATTATTTTCCCTCGGTGATTCGTGCGCGGACGTATCATTATAGTGCAGTATTGTTCATTATTTTAAAACACATCACTGTGCGTTGATAAAATCGACAAAAGCTGATACACAGTCGTTTGATTGGTGTTGAGCAAATGTACATTTCGTTAGAGATTGCGCGTTTACAAACAGACTATATTATAATCTGCAAAATAATAAACCTAATATATTAACAACATAATATATGTACAATATATGCATAGTTTAGCGAATTTAGAAACGAATTATTATTCGTTTCTAAAATAGGTTTGCATAGTTATAATTTTTTTCTGTAAACCAGAAACCGTGATTTTGTATATTTTAAGATATATTTTATAGTCAGCCGCCATTTCCGATGAGAAATTGACGAGACGAATGTAATTAAATAATTATTTTAATTGCATCAAAGGAGCTTTTGATGCGACATTTGTTTTCTAAATTTTCGCAATAAAAGTAACAATAAGACATTCCGCACTTTTCAACGTTTGAGATTTTCCAGTTAAGCCTATAGGGTGTAGGAACCAATTAATATACATTTATACGGTTTTCAAAACGCAGTATTTACTATGTTTTGACCAAAAGATTTGTTTTTATTAATAATACGTGATTAATCGTTAAAATTAGGAGGAATTTTAACAGGAATTTGTCATGATCAAAAAAGAGAATATTACATAAATAAATAAATAAACCATTCTACAAAGACGTATTAAATACTCTTTTTTTTTTTTTGATAAATATAAAAGATAATATAATAGGTATAACATAAACTCGTCCAGAGAGTCGCAATATTTGAAGTGCGGAATGTCTTTGCCATTTCTATAATATTAGTTAAACGCGAGACAGACGAGATAAACAAATTTTGTGTTAAGGTCCCTGGTTGATTAAAAGAATGATTAAAAGAACAGAAAACAAATTCACTTAAAATCCCCCGAAAAAACTACTGGTTTATGATAAACAAATCACTCTGTATATGTACGTTAAATTAACTTCCCATTTTATTGTTGATCAATCAATGACAACAGCGTACAGAAGCGATTGTTTTTGCTTTGTATTTTTATGTACAGTCATTTTTATAAGATATTATTTTTACTATTTATTATTTTTATTTCTACCATTTGCGTTTGTCGAATATAATAAATAAATTAAAGGTTTATGTATTTGACGTGCACGTTCGGATCGTTAAATATGCCTAAGGGACCTGCAGAGCTGTCGGAGAACTTTTGCGCGAGTAAACAATAAGGACATGTTAGATATTTTTGGCTCTGAAAACAAACGCAAATAGAAAAGCACATAAATGGGTATAGGCGGTGACGTACGCAGAGGCGTGGCAAGGATTTGTGGCTAAATTTGTTTCCTATAAACTTTTAGGCATATTCTACGTAGATTTTACGTCATCTTTACGTTTTTATTGCAAAACTACTGAGATTGTCAGAATTATTATGTTACAGTTGTTTGTTTTTTTTTTTTCAAATTATTATGATTTTTATTAACTACAGATTAACAGTGCCGGTAAGGTTAGGTTATAGTAATCATCGATCGATTATTTTGTTGAAAATTGTTTGAAGATCTATTTTCACAAAACCATAGCGATTATCGTTTAATTATCGTTCAACATTTTGGGAACCATTTATCGGGAAATTATTTACGTTTGCTATTTGATATTGCTATTTATAACAATTATATAACAATCTTTTTTCCCAAGCTTTTTATTTACAAACGATATTGTCGTAATAATATGGGTACCTAAACACAGGTAGGTATTTAGGAATTTTTCGGGAGCGGAGAGGGGGACTTACTAAAAAATTGCCATGCTTTACATGCATTTACTTACATACAAATACAAAATTGCCAATTATTTTTAATAATATATAATTTTTATGTAGCGAATAAAAAAAATTAGTCCACCATTTTTAAGCAAAACTATGCTCATCCAAAAATCTGAAAGTTAATAATTATTCACGATCCTATTCTTCATTCTTGTTTTATCTAAAAACCAATATGTAAGCAGCATAGCAATTCAGACCATTTTTTTTTTTTTTTTGCAATCAGTCCGATCTATCTAGTGAAGCTAAGAGGAATCTAAAAACAGTTTTGAATTCAGCGTGCAAAGTACAGATGATCAGTTGGGAAACTCTTATCAATTTAATGAAATTTATTTATTTTATACATTTTTCATTATTCAAATCGAATTTTTGGAAATTAAGGACTGAAATTCGAAAAAGTGGCATGACCGGTCTTGTGAAGTATATACTTATCACGTTTAATTCAAATTCGTTTCCTTACATCGATTGGACTGTTTGCAGTAAATTCGGTCTAAATTGCTATGCTGTTTATATATTTTATGTCGGACAAAAAAGAAAATATCGGTAGGTATCCAATTTCCTAAAGGCATTAAGGAGATTCCCCTTAATATATCTGGAACGATTTTGTATATGAGGCACAATATTTATTGAATAAAATAAAATAGAAACTGTACAATAGATTTAGTTTTGTAGATTTAGTTGTGCAATATAAATACCTATACGAGATTTAATGTACTGAAAAAAATATATAGATTTTATCCCTGTGCAATGCAATATATTTTATAATGTATTGTGGTAATTGATAACATATTTTTTAAATTTTTTTTTTTTTGATAACATGTTGTTAATTATTACAAACTACAGTATAGCGTGCAACATCGTATTGTTTGCATATTTTGTTTATACTATATTATATTGTAATTAAAATTATTAATTCGCATAAATTACATTAATATTTCAATCGAGTTTACACAAGTTGTAACGTTATTATAAACCGTTTTCGAACTGTCGCGGTGTTGTCCTCGTTTAAGTATATCAAGCAAAAAGCGGCAAACAGAAAACTGTACAACTATGTATAATAATAAGCATAATATTAATATTTTAATTAGGTTCTTCAATGTTCAAATAGATACTTGACGTCATACCTAGACGAAACCAAAAGCTCGAATCTCACAAAGTTCTGTAAACGTATTTAAAACTTATTAATTTACAACTTTAAATTACAACTTAATTAAAGTGGGCTTTTGCGTGTAGATCCAAACGAAAAATCACCCACTATCTACTACATTATGTAATAGTAATTTAACGTTTCAATTTTAGTTCGTTAAAACCATACGATTTGGCAATGATAATAATATATGCAATGCGTGTATGGTACACCTGCAATCTGGGTGTACCTAAAAAATAATGTATTCGTTTTATTTGCCCACCGCTAAACGCTTATAACTGTTATTTTTAGTCATCTCACATCTTGAAATACCCAATCGATTTTTTAATATTATAACGTATAGTTTTAATAAATATGTAATAAAATAATAAATTAAAAACAAAATTATTAAAATGGTTAATACTCGTAGATAAATATATTAAATAAATATAGAACTAAAAAATGTATGCGTAAAAATAAAAAATAAACGAATGAATAAATGCGTTACCTTGAATATTATGATAAGTGCATTACACGACCAGTTTCAAATTAAAAATTCATAATCAGATATATTACAGTCAAAATGTAAAACGCGGCTGGATATAAAAAATTTAATGAAATAATACAAAGAAAAAAAATTATACAAATTGATCGTTTTGCGTAGAAATAATTTATTTTAATAGGGAAGATTATTTAAAATGGGTTATTATTAGACATAGATATGTTAAGAAATATAAATTATGTATTATTATGGTTATTATTTATTATATAAAATGTATTGATATTATTTTTAAAATCGGTTTGAACATTTAAAATATTATTGAAATTATTTTTCTTTATTTCATCGTATATATGTAATTCTTCTAAAACTGAATTAATGTAAATGATATTTCGGGTATTTAATATCTCCAAGTCTGTATTAATATCAAAGTTTATATTATGGTTGTTTTCTAAATCATATTTAGCGAAATTTAAATTAGGAGCAGTCTTTTTTAATTTTATTTCAGAAATGTGTTTTTTATATCTTGTTTAAAAAACTTTTATTTTTCTTACCTATATACAATGTATTTCAGTTATATTTAAATATATACACATACCAGCATTTTCAAAAGAAGGAGGATTTAATAGATATAATTTATGCGAGTCATCTATTCTTTATAATATGTATTGGATTCGTCGTGCATTCAAAACGAATAAAATTTCGAGCGATTTTCATACTGCAAATACTGCAAAATGCTAGTCAAATAATGATTTATGTGTTTGACGTGAAAAAACAAATTCTAATAAATTAAAGTATATTATTATAACCTAACCTATAGGTATAGCAATAAAGTTTCTCTACCGTTATACTCAATTATTCAAATGCCAGTTAGAATCGAAACGGTCAAGTCGAACTATTTTAATTAAATTTTTTCCATTTTAGTGTCATCGATTTTGTCGGTCGCGACTAGCGAAATGGGAATTTCTGATAGTTGTTGTGTGTAGATTATAACGCGAACCGTATAGACGCTTCCCCTTCGCTAACGGTATAAATTTAATTGATCGTTTCCGCACTATTATTAATATACTTATATTTTATAATTTTAATATATTTTTTTTTTAAAATTATTATTATTTATTTAATTAAAAAGTAAAAATTTCAGTTATATCCGATTTCGATTTGTAATCATTATCATTATGTAAATCAATATCATCGTTCATTTAAAAATCTAACGCTTTGGATGGTAATTTTTTTTTACTATTATCTTTATACATTTTTTTTTTTTTTTAATCATAATTATTTTAAATATCCAAGGAATCAATTATTATTTTGAAAATTTTTAAAACAATTTCTCTTTGATAGTTTTTGCAAACCGTTGAATTATTTCATAGAATATACCTTATTTAACCTTTTAAACGATGAAAAAAAAAATTACGCAATTGTATTTCTATCAGTTAATATGATAATTATTAATTCGAATTTGTCAACGGCTTTTCGAAACAATGACTTTCTAAGAGCATTCAATGTTGATATAATATGTATATACAATAGGTACTTTTAAATATTTATGACGTGCGCTGATTAACTGGTTACTATACTTATTACACGCGAGTAGCCTATTGAATTTATATGATTAGATGACAATCAGATACGTTTATAAATACCAACGAATTCTTGTTTGTTATTAATCAAAAAAAAAAAAAAAACTACCAAATAACTGTGAAACAAAACGCGAATTATTGTTTGCGTTAAAAATATGAGGACGTCGATGGTTTTCAATAGTAAAAAGCAAAAAAAAAAAATAATAAATAAATACCCGGTAACGTATACCGTTTTTAAACGATTACACGGTTACGCGGTAGTATTTTTCGAAGGAAATTCCAAAAGATTTATTGGCAGTCAACAATATAAATCCAGTTACAGTTCAAATTTTAACCGAGATAATTCGTTTTTCGACTTTAAACGACATTGAGTGTAATAGCTTTTAATATTATTGATTTGATTTTTGAAAATATTGCGATTGATGAGTGAGTACTAAATATTAAACGTGTTACACTTCTATGGTGTGGCAGTGTGTTACACTGTTACGGTTCTGTTGCAGTGTATCCTTTTTATTACTGCAAAACCGATCCATATGTATATTATCAGTATGCGATTTTAAATTTCTAGATTACTTATTGATTTTATGTCAATGTTTGTCATGTTTGACAAGGCGTCCAACACTTAGTATTTATATTTTGATCCCGGCAACAGCAGTCTTTATTTTTGTCATCGTGGTGGTTAAGCGTTTATCTTGTGGATTTCAAAGATTAATTCAAGAGATGTTCAATTTATACATATATATTTTCGTTTTTCGTTTAAATTTGATTTCAAAACGCTTATTAAAAAAAAAAAAAAATGTCGTCCGATAATTTCGGAAATTATACCACGTCTAGGTAAGTCTAATATAAGTATTATTATCAAGTTTTAAATTTCTACGTGTTCTTATAACTGAATTACAGCAAAAAAACTCCCAAAAATATTTCATTAAATTCATTAAAATTCATTAAAAGCTCAAATTGAGTTTTGGCGATGATACGGTAAGAAAATAAATCAAAAAGGCAATAAAAAAAATATTTTGTGATTTTTCAATTAAATTATTTTTTTCTGGTAGAAAACGTTATCCGTGTTTTTAAAACAATGAAATCGTGAAATTGTACGTTTTCCTACGTTTTTTCTCACTTCATGGTTTTATTTAAAGAACGGCGTCGAAAATAAAAAAAATAACCTATTTAAAGTCTAAATCTAAACACCAATCTAATCCAGTTTAAACAACTTGGACTTTCAGAAAAAATACTACACGTAAAAATCGGAGCGAGTTTACTAGGAAAAAACATGTCCACATTCTAGAAAAAAGAAAGAAAGAAAGAAAGAAAGAAAGAAAAAAATAAACATTTTAGTAAAACCAATAGCTCCCTTGCTACGCTAGGAATCTAAAATAGGCCAGTCTATT
>CABPRJ010000514.1:129397-375636 GCA_902439185.1 Cinara cedri | reverse complement strand
TAAAAATCGGAGCGAGTTTACTCGTAAAAATCGGAGCGAGTTTACTAGGAAAAAACATGTCCACATACTAGAAAAAAGAAAGAAAACATACTAGAAAAAAGAAAGAAAGAAAAAAATAAACATTTTAGTAAAACCAATAGCTCCCTTGCTACGCTAGGAATCTAAAATAGGCCAGTCTATTATTATATAAGGTGATTATTATATTACCTTTATTTTAGATTAAATAGTTAGTTGAAAATTTGAAATTTACCTAACATTTTTTATTATAATTTTGTGTTTTTTAATTTAGGTTAAATTTTTGTTAATATTTAATTAGAAAACACATCATACAATAATTTATTTTTACCTTGATCACTCTTGAGTTCAATACGAGGAGCTATTAACAATGTATTGCTTGAATGGCTGCATCATTCAAACAAGAAAAAATAGAAGAAATAAACATCATTGTAAAACCAACAGCTCCCTCGGAATCTAAAATTTTCATGCAAAAAAATTATAGCTATGATTTTGTTTTTTTTTTTAATTAGCCGTACATTGTTTTTATGAAATTTTTTTATAAAAGAGTTACGTACAGCACCTGAAAATATTTTCCATTTTGAAACTTTGTTATTAATTTGTATTAAAAGATATAGTTTCAACCTAAATGTCGCAATATACTAGTATGGTCTAAATAACATAATTTTGTAATGTTGTCCGTTACTCGTTAGTTAGACTGAGACGATAGATGAAGGTGTGACGTCCTTTTAAAGGGTGTTAATGATCTCAGCCATAGTAACGCCAAAGTCCTAAAAATGAAGTCGGACGAAATGCACGTCAAAAGACCCAAATAACTAAACACAGCCTATTTTATTTCCAAAATTTTAGTCAGCCTATAGGTTTTTATTTCTACAATAAAGTATTTATTAAATTTACTAACTAAACTTTACCCCAAAATGAAGCGGCCTTATGCTTAATTTAAGCATAAACATAGAGTTAAGTGCCATTAATCATAGGTATAATGGTTTCTTATAGAATTATAAGGACGACCGGAATAATAATGAAAGTCAGTATCACGGTGGTAAGAGACGTCATATAAATAAAACGATGATGAAAACTATGATAAAATTTTACCGGAACCGTCAGACAGTCGTGCACATTTCGAAAGGTTTAACATGCGTATCCAGTAATCAAAATGAAAACTCAGTCAAGACCGGCGATGGCGGTGGTGGTGGCGTCAAGATCGACAAGTATGTGGGCGAGTACTTAGATAGATACTTTTATCGACTAACCTGTCATATTGGCTGGCTATCAACCTGACGAAGTTTTTAGCATTCATATAATAATGTCAATATGCATATTAGACTAACCTGAAAAAATATATGATTAATAAATTCGTCGATGTTCCGTAATAATTCATTCGTTTGTCACTCATTTTTTGGTTTTTTTTTGTTTTGGATAATTCATAAAACAATCTTAACAAACAGCTCTAAAATATTATATTACTGTTATTTTTGTCATTCCTAATTTTTGGGAGCAAACTCACTTTTGATTTTCGAATAGTAATTTATATTAAAAATTCCATGTATAAATTGAAATTTTAATTTTATTTAAATTATTTATAAATTTTAATCTACACAATTTTGGAGACCGCGAGTGTTTAAAATTTAAGCAGTGTAAACTATTAAATAGTTTACACTTACCTGTCTTTAAGTCAGTAAGAGGAAAGTCTGTGGAGAGGGTACGGTGATTGTGCCATTTTCAAAATATTATATTATGAAACGACTTATTTGCATTTTAATTTTTACAACATAATTATAAAGGTAAAAACTAATTAATTATTGTAAAAGTAATATTATGATTTTGACCTATTTTATACAGCTGTATGAAACCATACTTAGAGAATACAATCCGGAAATATTTTTATAATCCCGGTATTACGGGATTTTTCGACACCAATCCCGGGTTTATTTTTTAAATTGATAAAAACATAAAACAGATTAAAAAAAAAAAAAAAAAAAAACAATAGGAGCATATGTTTTGAAAATAAATTTGTTTTCATTATAATATAGATATATTTTAGATTCTAAGTGGAGCGAAGAAGATTGTGGTTTTACAAAGATATTTATTTTTTTTTCAGTGAACAACTTTTCTGTCAGAAAATTTGCTGAATTCAAATCGGTGAGAGGAGGTACTTTTCGATTTTCTCAGGAGTTTTCAACCATAAATGTAAAAAACCAGGAAAAACACGGGAAAAGCAAGAAAAACATAGAAAAAACGTGAAAATCGGTACATAAAACAAATATTATTAAAGATAAGATATAATGCCTATTTAATTATTTGACCATAATATGAAATATACATTGTTGAAAAATCATCAACTAAACTCCACTCAGAATCGTTTTTTCGTTAGCAATGGTTAAACGTTGCTAACAGACATACATTAAATTATCTATAAGAGTGGCTGCATCCGACCCTATTATTCTAGGACAAATTTTTTTAAAATAAAATTTTAACAACAAAATATTATGCATTACAAATAAAAAAAAAATAAAAAATGTTTTATTTAAAAAGAATATTTTGAAATTAAGATCGAAGAAACATCAGACCATAAACAGTCTTGTTTCCGATTTTGCTTCTTAATTTATTTCTCATGTATGAAGACGCTGAAAATGCACGTTCAGTTTCTATGCTAGTGAGGGGAATTGCCATTAGGTATTAAAATTATTGTTTTTTTATATATTTTAAAAATATTTATTATATTTATTTTTTTTTTTTTATATTACTACATCAAATGCTTAATCCCGAAAATCCCGAGATTAGTTATTTGTCAATCTCGGGATTTCCAGGATCAAAACACGATCGGGATGCAGAGACCATATTCTCTACCCATGCTCCTCCATAATAGATCGTGTGCAGATAAAAGTGAAGGAGATGAAGAATGAAACAACCAAAGAAACCAATTTTAATTTATATTTTCCAATATTGGTTTGACGATAAAATAAATAGTTTTCTAAAAATACTCACGACAAGCGACGCTATATTTTTCTATCGGAAATATAAAACCTAAATACTTAAAAAAACTAAATATAATAATTATTTATGACAATTTACTCAAAATCTTCGTATGGATATAATTGTTAGTCCATGATAAAAGCCTTTTTGGTATTTAAAGTAATATTATTTTTTTTTTCATTCCCAATTAACACGTCCACATAAACTGGTACAATTTTACTATCAATTTCCGTCAGCTTTATGTCGACGCTGTTTATTTATATATTTGTTTTTTTGTTTCTTGGTGAATATCTCAAAATCGGTAAGCATATATTAAGTATTGAAGACCGCAAGCACTGGGCAAGACCGACTTGATCCTTAAAAAGCTGTACAATATTGGACCGAGCCGGGGTCTCTGAAACATAAAATAGGGTTGGATCAGTTTTTAAAAGTTTTGCATTATTTTCGGGCGGGGTCAGGGCTTTTCTTTCGCAAAATATTTCGGACCAGAACGGACCAGGCTCAAAAGAAAATTGTTGGACCGGACCGAACATTGATGGTGCTTGCAGGTATATAATAAGTATGCCAAAACTACATTTTTGTAATAATTACCTCCGCTAATGAGCAATAATTTCCACCGAGTATGACAAAATACATTATATTTCTCCTTGTATCTTCCTATATCACGAAGAGTATCGTATGCATTACATTCTACAATATTATTATCTTGTACACGTTATGGTACGAATGTTTAAAATATGCATATCGCGGACGTCCATAGGAAATATATATTTTTTATTATCGTATCACATCTTTTTAAACTCCATTACAATATTATTATGCGCAATACGCTTAATGTTGCATTCTTGTGATTACTTATTTACGATTTTAGCATAATAATTTATATTATAATTGAATACATAGTGCACATTAGATAAATAACAGGAAACATAACATTTTTTTATTTAAGCGTTAATCTTAAATTTTATTACAAAATTTTAACTTTAACCGAACGTTCGCGAGTGCGCAAATAAGTAAATTATGTTCTAAGGTCCCGAAGGGGCCTCAGTACTAGCATTTCATGTACAAAATATAGTAAAAATGGCATTCGGCTTTCTTACGATTTCGACTCTCTAGTTAAGTTCACCTAGTTAGATCTAAAATAAAATATAATAGTATTTACTGTGGGCCTTTCAAATAATTTTTTAATATTTTTTATTGTTTATCAAGATATGCGTGTTTTAATTTTCTCATCATTTTAATCATCAATGCACATAGTTTTCGTGAAATTCATTCATAGTAAATACTACGCTTGATAAAATATATAAAGAAGTTCATCTGCCTTTTTTTTTTATTGGCTAGAATAATAATATATAATATCGAAAGTTTATTTCGGACTGGAAGATATGATAAAATAGGGGAAAAAATGTTTATTTTCAAGTGAAACGAAAAGTTTATATTTAGTTTTACACAATGATTCAATGATGACGTTTTTATTCACCAATTAACACCCCCATTGAGTAAATAATCCACTTGACCAATTTGAATAAGTTTTTTTTTACATTGCCTTTTTGTGTTAGAATAAACAAAAAGGGACAATTTTCTATTATGCATCAGTGATATAACATTACTCATTGCACGTACTTTTGATTTTTGTGCACGTATACAGAGTAATACATTTATTATGAACCAACGATTTTCTTAAGAGATTGATAATAAATATGATAGTAATATGATTCCTACTTTTTTATGATATAAGAAGTAGGAATAAGATATTTTTAAGTAGTGGCAAAATAAAACTTGAACGCTTCCATAATTTTATTATTGAAAAAAAAAAAATATAGAAATTAAATTCGCTTAAAACCCTACGAGAAAATTGCTGGTTCATGGTAAGTTAATCATTCTGTAGTATAGATTATTTTATTTTTTCGGATTTCTATTATATTCTTCGGACGAAACAATTATTATTTTAATGTCAATATAAAAGTAAAACTTCCGTTAACGGTCACCTTTATGTAACGGTAATTTTTTATTGATTCCATTATGGGAAAATACATATATAATAATGTGATATAATTAATATCTCTTTCTACATATCGAGCACTCTAAATAACGGTCAAAATATATAATAAAACAATAGAAAACATGCACAAATGTACATAAGAAATGTATAATATATATAAAATGCGTTGTTTGCCCAAATAATTTGTCGCAGTTTATTGTTTACAGCGTTATCATATTTTTACGATAACGTTATGAACACAGAAGATTTGTGTATGTTTCATTAGTTTTCAATGTCAGTTGACATCAGTTTTTTTCGATCGATCAAAATCTGAACATTGAAGAAGATATCAGTGATATCAATTCCATTCATCACTAAAGATAATGATGAGGAGCAATTCAATGAAGAAACCGAGGAAACCAGAAGAACTAAAGAACCCCATTGCAACATATCAAATTATCCAAATATTGTTAAAATTGTTAATCAAATAAAACAATTAGCTCTTTTCACTCTTCAAAAAGGCGACTTTTTAATTTAAAAACAACAGAAATTTGTTACGAAAAAAATTTTTAAAAATTACAAATTTAAAATAAACTAATCCTTCTCAATACTGATCCTAATTTAACTTTATATTTTACATTCCACATGTACAAGTATTGTATGAGTGTGTAATGAGTATATATATGTATTTATAAGTAAATAACTCTTCAGTGTTGAATACTTTGTTATAAATAAGTACAATCTGTACTAAATGCATATTATTGTGTACTTGGTTTTTTTTTTATCCACTCTATATAGCGGTCATTTGAAAATAATACACTTCTGTTAATGGTCACCTCTAAAGAGCAGTCATTATTACCGGTCATTTAGTAACCGTTAGATGGATATTTTACTGTACAATATAATATTAAAGAATATTAGTTTTTTGTAATAGTACTATTCTTATATGAACATTTTGTTATAAGATAATATTTTAATAAAAATCCAACACTATTTTTCAAGTTAATAGTGTAAACTACATTTGAAAATCTGAACAAGTGTTCTAGTAGAAAAGTTGCGCGCAGATAATAAGAATAAAAATACATTCCTGTAAAACCATAAGCTTCTTCGCTCCATTTAGAATATCCTATACTTATATTATAAATGCAAAAGTTTGTATGTTTGTGAATTTGTCTGTCAATTAAATTTTAACGGCTGGACGGATTTCGATGAAATTTCTTATGGAGATAGCTAATACCTCGACTAAGCACATAGGCTATCTTTTATTAAGCAGGACCATAAAATAATTAAATTTGGGTTTCCAATACATACTTTAGAAAAAATCAGGTTCATATACTGTTGATGTTGATTTATTTATCTTTGTTTATTTGTGGGTTATCTTGGTGATATCAATAGATGATTGGTATCTATGGATGTAACTTATAACCTTCCTATGTTTGTGATACTATTGTCTGAGCAAAGCATTGCCGGGTCAAAGATTTAAGGTTTCTTGAAAATTTAAAACATGCCAGAAAAACGTAAATCAAACACCAACAAATATGAGATCATGCGGTGTCTCAGCAGAGACTGAGCAGGAAGCGTTGGCTCACCAAAAACGTACTTTTGCTAAAAAGGGCGCGCTTCGACGGCTAAAAAACCATTAGCTACATATTATAAGATTCAACCGTTATCGCGGGAAAATCGAGGCGGCTAATAGCTATATAAAATAAAATTAAACATATTTTACGTTACAAAACTATCCACGGGTGAATCCGAGTAATACAGCTAGTAAATAATAATATTATAAACATGATATTGACGACCAAATAAACAGATTATGTTCAAAAAAAAAATCCGTGAACGTTAATTAAATTTTATTAGGTTCTATTAGGTATTTAGATTGTGTTTGATGACAACATGGTTCACGATACAATAATATGTATCAAGAATCTAGTACCACGGGAAACCTCTGAGAACATCCGATACCAAAACTTTGCAGATTCGCCGGTGCTCTGCAACTATGACAGACTGTGCATTATATTACATGGAACCACCGGTAAGGAAGTATCAGAGTATCAGCAGCAAAATCATTTCACTGTTCACCCCGTACATCATATTACCAGAACCATGACTTCAAATGATGACAAAATACCCAATAAATTCGATTCTCCCGGTTTGTCCGTGGCACAGGAGAACGAGGTACCAGCGGTGGTGGAGCAAAAAGACAAGATGACGATGGTGATGGTGCAGAATAACGGAGTGTCAGTGGTATCGGCACAAAAGGACAAAATGCTTGTGACACAGAAGGATGAGATGCCGGCGACACAGAAGAATGTGTCAACGACACAGAAAAATAAGGTGCCGGTGGCACAGAAAGAAAAGGTACCGACGACACAGAAGCTCTCGAATGTTCCAATCGTGGACCCTGCTGAAAAAGAAGAGCGCGGACGTAGAGAAAACGTGACCGTGGACCTTGCAGGAAAAAAATCTGTCCGTTGCGTAGATTTTAAGAGCATTGTAAAGCTGTCAAGACTGTGCTACATTTTAAACTCAAATGTAATGGAATTAAAATTGTTTTACGAGAACAAGGGTTATTCGTATTCTAAGGCAAAATATGTCACCTTTGAACCGGAACTCCGATCGCTGGTAAACGATATGCCAAAGCTGTTGAATATATTGAACGAAATCAGTGTACACCGTGATAAAATCAGGTTAGTGGTTGACATCTACAGTTCTTACGAGTCCCGGTACAGGGAGCTCAGGAGGATCTGTTCGATGTGTGCGAAATCAAGCCAAAATACCGGCCGAGCGCCACGTAATGACGAAAAATACGGTCTGAGTACAGTCATCAAAGAGTACGCGTGCGAAATATTCAACTGGTGTTGAATAGTGTTCGGTACTATACCGTGAAAATGATATGAAAGAGATCAATAAATTATAAAGACTTTTTATTTTTTTAAATTTTCTTTATTGAAATACAAGCGTTTATCAAAATAGTCGGCTAATATTTTCGCGGGTTTACGGAGCTTAGAGCTATGCAAGTTTTCTTTTAAACCATACTACTCGATTAATATTTGTCATCTAAAATTCCATAACAAGGGTAATATAATTAAAAATGTAATTCGTGTAGGGTGGAGTTACCATCTATGGCCACCTTAAGAATATTTTCAAACACTTATCTCTGTTATTTTGTCCACGGTTATCGAAATCAATTGTAAATGTAACCGTCTATACTATACAACTGGCTCAATACTTAGTCATATTTCTTATGAAAAATACAGTATGAGATATAATTTTTACTTTTTTAAAAGTTCATTTTCATCTTCTCTGGTCATTCTATGCTATCCATATGTTTATAATAATTGTTACCACCCAGATGAATACAAAAATAACCATATGGGGTATCAAGTTACTATTACGAATGAGTGGCCATAGCAGATATAATGGCCATAGGTAATGACTCAATTCTATGTACATAAACTAAAACTAAAGCTTAACTGACTGTTGAAAAATTAATAAGTTTTGGGTGTTTTATAAGTTAAAGGGTAAGCCATGAATAGCTAGAGCAGCAGACATTAAAAAAGCAAATACCTCTACAAATCATATAGCAGAAGATCAAGTTTAGGTTAAATAATACCAAAACGTCTTAAATTCTCTATAAAATCAAATATTTTTCCTAACAGGACATGTGGAATGGTTTGAGATTGTCCAAGGCTAGTCACAAAATATGACAGCTATTCGTTTCCCAATGAAAATATAAAGGATTGAATTCCCATTTTCATGTTTCTTCCATTCAAATTTTAATAGTACCTACATAATATCATATTTAGGTCTTATTAGGAAGGTTAACCATGATTAAATAATAAATAATACATATATTATATTATTATTTAATAATTCAAAAAAAATATAATTTTTTTTTATTTTTATTTTATTCATTAATTAAATTACAAAGATATAAATTACACACATGAGTATTTTGATTAACTTACCTCTATAAGAAAAGCTTGTGGCGAGGTAAATAAGTACAACAAGTGGCTTGTACTTAAAAAACTAGTTATACTAAAATAATCAACTAAACATATTACTGAAAACAGAACATAGACAAAATGGTGAAATGAAAGCTTTACGGGGAATTTTTTTTTTTTTATATAATATTTATACATAAATAACTAAATATAAAAAATTTGCTTATGAAGACAAGAAATATGATGTCAAGCTGTCGGCTAACACTAGAAATACAATTATATACTCATAATACTGAGGGCAGTAGGGGAAAGGTAACAAAAAAAATTTTTGTTTTGGAGATATTTTCAATATTCAAACTTTCAAAAAGTATATATATATAAGCAGTTTCATTTAATTTTAAATATTGTTTCTCATATTATGATATACATATAATTGAAAAGTATTTAAAGACAAATTGAGATAGGACAAAGTGACACAATTATGTTACTTATGCTCACTTACTCGCAGACTTATTTTGTATGATATATGTATTTGTTGTTGTGAGTTGTTTGTTAACTTTTAATATTAATCATCAACCATCATTGTAACATCTCAATTTAAAAAAAAATTAATCATAAATACAATATATTATACTAAATTATTAACTTAAGACATTTACTCAATGTACAACTATCAATTTATAAGTACGGTAAAACTTCCATATAATGTAAACAAAAGAGATCAGAAATAATTATCGCTATTTAGAAAGGGCCATTCTATAGAGGTGAACGTTAACAGAAGTGTATTACTTTCAAATGACCGCTATATAGAGTGGATAAAAAAAAATCAAGTACACAATAATATGCATTTAGTACAGATTGTACTTATTTATAACAAAGTATTCAACACTGAAGAGTTATTTACTTATAAATACATATATATACTCATTGCACACTCATACAATACTTGTACATGTGGAATGTAAAATATAAAGTTAAATTAGGATCAGTATTGAGAAGGATTAGTTTATTTTAAATTTGTAATTTTTAAAAATTTTTTTCGANATATGTTGCAATGGGGTTCTTTAGTTCTTCTGGTTTCCTCGGTTTCTTCATTGAATTGCTCCTCATCATTATCTTTAGTGATGAATGGAATTGATGTCACTGATATCTTCTTCAATGTTCAGATTTTGATCGATCGAAAAAAACTGATGTCAACGGACATTGGAAACTAATGAAACTTACACGAATCCTCTGTGTTCATAACGTTATCGTAAAAATATGATAACGCTATAAACTATAAACTGCCATAAATAATTTGGGCAAACAACACACTTTATATTTATTATACATTTCTTACGTACATCTGTATATATTTTCTATTATTTTATTTCATATTTTAATCGTTATTTAGAGTTCCCGCTATAAATAGGTTTTTATTATATTATTTTATTTTATGTATTTTTCCTATAACACATGATGTGACCAAAAAATTTACCGTTACATAGAGAAGACCGTCAACGGAATATTTACTGTAATAATACCCACAGCATTAGTATTAACGTTTATACAAAAATATTCTTTAAGTTTATTATAAACAATTGAACGGATTAGCTGCAAGATTATTATATTTTTTACACAAACATAATATAAATCTGTGGCTTGTTGTAAGAAAAGGTAATTTCAGAAAAAAAAAAAAAAATGTAATACAATAATATTGAAGACTTAACGTTACATTTTTAGTAAGTAAATCAATTTTTTTCATCTGTCGATTTTCAATATTTAATTTTCAGTTGAAAAATAATAATTAAAATTCATTTAGTCACGATATTTCCGAATTTGGGTCCGATAATGTTTTACTTTTATGCGAAGTTTGAGGCAAAAATAAATATAGTATACACAGTTCAAAATTAACCACGTTGTATTTACTTTACCAATGTATAAAATTGCCGCGAATCCAATAAATGACTTCTCCTCAAGAATTTTTTGATTTTTTAATTTTTTTTAAAAATGCCACATTCCAATTAATTAATTATCTTATAAACTACATATATATATAAATGTAACTTTTCGAGTTATAAATTCAATTTTAACAAGAAAGTTTTTCTGATGATGTTCACAACATTTTATAAATTAAAAATGTGACCTACTTCATGGAATTTGTTTGATCCTCATCATACTATATTGGAATATTTAATCCTTTAATATTTTGTTCTTAAAACGCACGGGGAGCAATCTCGGGGAGGGGGGAATCTCGGCACTCGGCCACCACCCGAGAATATGCGCATTTTTGCTTCGTTCGCAAATAAATCCGCGGTTTACTAACCGTCTAGCACTACGAGGAATTCTGCACCGTCATGACGGACCGCATAATCGTGCAGATTGTCCGACAGATCTAGGAAATCGCTAGGGGGGTCGAAGTAGAAACTTAATTCAACCTCGGTCCCCTGGTCATGGTTTTGCTAAATACATATAAAATTATAATTACAAATTGCAACAGTGGTCCATCTATGATGTGAAATATGTATTTTTGTTTTTTATATAATAAAAAATAAATAAATATATATTCAGATTTATTTTGGATGGTTCATTGACTTGTTTAGCTTATTAGTTTGATTTTATTTAGTCTTTTTGTTGTATACAGGATGATACATACCTATTAGATTCTGAGCGTAGCGAGGAATGTATTAGTTTTACAATGATGTATATTTTTTTTTTTTATGTTAACACTTTGTCTACCAGAAAGCTTACTTCGATTACCTAGTATAGCATCTTTTCTGAAAGGAAATATTCTCTGATTGGTACTTTAAAGACGTAATTTTTTTTCTTCTTTTTTAAATTCTCATTAACATTCGAGATAATGAGGAAAATCTGGTTCTCTACGATAAAAAAGATTGAAAGATTAAAAATAAGGTTGACATTGGTAATTCGTTTTTATTTATTTTTGTAATTACTAAGTTTTTATTATTTCAAATTTTTTTAATTAATCATTGTTGTCATGGAAACACACATTGTTGTAATCATTTCATCATAATATGACATATATATTGTTGACAACACTATCAGCTCAACTCCGCTCAGAATTGTTTATTCGTTAACAATGGTTCATCATTGCTTACAGGTTAAACTCCCGTCTGTGTCCTACCTTCCCAACTTCCCACCCACAAAATTGGGTGCACCCATGTGATAAGTATTTTTTGATTAAATTTTGTATATTTTGGAATTTTGATTTTTGGAATTTGTAAGTGTAGTTAAAGCCGATATTTTCGAATACTTAGATATTTCATAACGTTTAATGAGTATGAGCTTCAACAAATAAAAAAAATTATTATTTATTTCGTGATTTACTCTGCCTCTATTTGCTCCAAGCATATTTTATTTTGATCAATTATTTTTTCTAAATACTTTTGAAATACTGTTATATAGTTAGGTTTTACGAATTCAAAATGTATAACATTTCATAGATTGTCCGATTTAAAAGATTAAATACTTAAATAAATGAATACTTATAATTTTGAAAAATTAATAGCACTATTGTACTTATTAAATTATACTATTAAATTAATAGTAACATTCTGTAATATTTTTCGTAAAATTGTTAGGATTTGTTAAAATAGTTTTCTGTAAATTCAAGAAACACTAGTTGAAGTTAAATTTTAGGAAAATATTTCGGTTTTTAAGTGTAATATCTTTAAATCTAAATTTACACAAACATTGTATTATTATAGATTTGAATATATTTTCTAAAAAAAATATTTCTTACTAAATTATATTACATAAATACCAATTCGTTGTATTCGTCAGCAATGGTTTATCGTTGCTTATAGATATACATTAAATTCCCGTCTGTATCCTACCCTTCCAATTTCCCATCAACAACAGTGGTTGCATCCGTCCAAATTATCTTATAACAGCTTTTTTTAATTATGAATTTATTTTTACCCAACTCACATAATGTCTGGCCCAAACTTTAAGCGGCCCACAGAGATTTTTTCGGTAGCTCGCCTAACCAATTCAAACCAAACCGGCTCTGTATATATACTTACGCAGTCTTTCCTGTTTTCTTTTTAATTTTACTTCCATAAAATCATTTTCTTCTCTTGGTATTATATGCACAATAATTGGCATACATAAAGTAATAATAAAATATTATAATATATACTTACATCTTCTTACCTATATAATTACACGAATTGCAAAGTATATCGGTTATAAAAACATGTTCCTGGAAGTGCTAAACCCGATGAGAATTTGTATATACTTACTTGTTTTATAAATCTGTTATGCTAAATCGTGTGTGTTTTTCTTGTTGCGTGCAGCACGTGTATGCATTTCAAACGTACGCAATTATTGTGTAAACGTGGACGCTCATTAGGGGGAGGAGGCAATAGGGAACATGGATCTCACCTTTGGAAGTACAAAAATCCACAAAAAATTGTTTTTGACGAAAAAATCTAGTAACGTACCTAATATATGTACCTAAAAAAATGTCTTTAATAAGGTAGAATCCAAATAAGGTGGGGATAAAATGTTAAAACTTGAATTTGATGAATTTAATAAAAATGGAAACAAAAAACATACAATTTAGGGGAATGGGAGTTAACCTCAAATTATCCCTGCAGATAAGACCTTAAGAAAGGGCGTATAAAAATCAAATGGCTTAACACGGCTCTGACACCATATATTTAAAAATAAAAAGTAAAGATTGTAACTATCGCAAAATCATGTTAAAAAAACGTACTATACCGAACGAACTTTTAGATACATTAAATGCATTTTAATTTTAATCATATTTTTTTACGACATTTCGGTTATTTTCGTCGTACTTAACGATTTTCGTCGATCGAAACGCACAGTAATAATATTACTCGAAAAATGTCTCAAAAATACCATCCGCATCAAGTTATTTTAATATTATGTGCATATAGTCTCTGCGATAAAGTTTTCGCACAAAACTTTTTGAACACGTTTACATGCCATAAAAAGTGAATTTACATCTCAATAATAATAAAAATATAATAATAAAACTAAAATATATTATTGTAAAAGTCTTAGAGTGAAACTTAAATATATTTACTTAAAACCGGTATAGTTTGACAAAAAAATATGTAAAATATACAGTTTTTGTTTGTTATAATAAATTACTAGACTAATAAGTTATTAGTAATAACTTATGTACAAATAGTTGATAAAAAAAAAAAAAAAAAAACTATTAATTTTATTGGCAATTACCTACCCAATTGTAATGACGCACTTTAAATCATATTCGTTCGATTCGTTTTTGCAAAAATAATATATTTTTATGGGGAGAAAAAAATGTCCAGTACAATAATTGCATGTGGAACAATAGTATAGTTGTACGTCTAAAAGCTATAAAAAAAAAAAAATTGAATTTTATTTTTGTGCAACACGCTGTAACTAAAATCCGCTTCGTTGTATAATTTTGCAAAGCGGGGAAATAAAACGAATAATAACCAATAATATATACATATATATATATGTATTTTTTTTTTTTACTATAATCGTACGTTTTTAGATTACAAAAAAAAAAAATCTAATGTTCACCAGTTTGGCATCGTCGGTCCCCTATATTCGATAATAGGGTGAAAAACCTTATACAGGAGGTGACTTATCTCCGAACCCCCATAAAGAAATCGCACTGTTTCTCTCACTCTCTTTGTACATATATATAAAAAAAAAATGTATTCACTTGCGAGTGATTCACAATAGTGAAATATAATGGCCAAAAAAAAAAAAATAGATTTCACTCAGATGAGTCATCGGATCATTTCGTTCGGTTTTTATTTTTTTGTATTGTGCAGTTGTTTTGCGCGCATATATGGACCCATAATATTATATAAATGCTCGTGTATTTGGAAATTTTATTTTGTAAAATATAAACCGCTATTTACGCGCGTGTAACGATTATATTATGCAATTCAATATCGTATGTTTTGCATGTTTGCACTTATCGAAAATAACGTATAGGCTATAATATTATACCAATGTGTTTAAATTTGTTAAACTTGTCGACGGTTTCAACAATAATACGCATACAAATTACAAATGCGATTTGACATTTTAATAACGCGCAATTATAAACAACAGTATAATACACAATACTATACCGCTTGTCAGTATTGAACGAAAAAAAATATAAAAAAAATATAATAATAAAACGTGTTTCCTCGTTGTGGGGCTTTAATGCCATTGTATTTTTAAACAAAGTTTCGATCTAATTAGATACCTTCTATAAAAATCCGGCGTGGAACAGAGTAATTGAGTTTCTATGGTAACTATTATACGGTCCGTTGTGTGTATCCTCACAACAGCCATTACGGCCCATCCGCGGATTATGTATCTTCGTATTTATTGTTTTGTTTCGTTTGTTTTAACTTTTCTTTTTTATTATTATTCCATCCGTATCACCAAGGTAACCCATAAATCAATAAAAATACCAATCACCCTATATCACCCTATACCCTTTACTATGACTTGAATACGGGGAGATTATTTTTGGTATAGAATTACATCTATGCAAAGTTCAATCAAACCTCAATTCGTTCAGTAATTTGAGTGAGTAGTGGTAACAAACAAACACCCTCACCCATCTATTCATACAAACAAACTTTTGCATTTATAATATTATAATGGAATTTGATTTTAACGAGGTTAGATGATTTAACGATTTTGTTTCTAACTCGTTAAGTTAATATAGACGAAATTATAGGTTAAGTTGAGTGAAAAATGAATTCCTTAACAAAACCAATGAAGTTGATAGTAACTTTATTAAAAACTAAATTACACATTTTTGTTGACATCTTAATAAAAGAAGTTAGACCAACAGTTTTCAACCTTTTTTGAGATGTTGGAAACCCCTGAGTTAGATAAATATATTATATAGATTTTTTTTTTTTAGCTCAATACTTTTTAGGAAGCTGACAGATACAGACAGTATATATAGCTACATAGAATGAAATGAAACGTATACATTTTTCAGAAAAAGTCCAATTAAAGATATCCAATTTAAAAATATCTATTGCATCCCACGACCCATTATCCTGTTACTCTTATAACTTTATGTATTTCTAAAATCAGCAAATATTACTCGAAATTTTACTCAAATTGGACATTTATCAAATGAAAAAAAAAAGAAACACATTTTAAAAAATTATAAAAATTTGCCTTGCACCAAAATTTAACTTAATTCAAAATATACACAAATATAACTTGAATTTAATACGTTAAATGCACTTATGAAGTAAAAAATACAATTGTTTAAAAAGCAATGAGTAATATGATATACACAATATATATTTAATAAAAAATATAATATTATTTTGTTATCAATTATCACTTATGATATTTATGAACTATGAATTATTATTTTCTTTGTACCTACTTTTGTTTCTATTTTTTCAGTGGAATGCCCCGTTTTATTGAATATTTTTCTAAATTGTCCGTTATTTTGAACACTAATCAACTAAAACATTTTAACACGATGTTCAATATAAGTTGAATACTTGGTGGTATACAAAAAAAATGAACAATTACCGAATGTTTTAGTTTCTAAGAGAAGCGAGGAGCGAGGACTGTATTAGTTTCACAATAATGTTTATTATTTATTTATTTTTTATTATTTATAAACCAATTTTTTACCAAAAGTCTTGCTCTACTCTCATGTACCAAATGTAATTTCTGAAAGAAAATTTTGTCTAGGTGGTATTTTAAGAGGTTGTTTTCAGATTTCCCGAACAGTTTTTATACGAATTTGAAAAAACTCGGAAAAACGGGAAAATGTAAGAAATTTATTATTTTCAATTTTATTTTTTATTGTGATTCATTTATAAACTTATTGTTAACTTATATAATGCAATATTACGGCCTTTCAAAACATGTATAACCGAACTCCAGTCAGAATCGTTTTTCTTTGGCAATGATTAATCGTTGCGTACTGATACACAATAAATTTTCCTTTATAACACATTCCCAACTTTCCAACTTTAAAAGTGGCTGCATCTGTCCTCAATACCAACTCTTTGTTTTATGTATAAATATATTTTTTTTTTCAACATTTGGACTTAAAACAGTAAAAATATTGTCGAAAATCGTAAAAATCATGGCATTTTAAAACATGCTTGACTTTACTTCGCTCAGAATTATTTTATATTAGCAATGAAAGAAATATACATTTAACTACCCTATAAATTCTACCTTCTTAGAGACGAACCCATGAGCAGTTTCTTATACAAGGAGCGTAAGAGCGATGATGTACAAAACGCCCGCATTATACTGGCTTTTTTTTTTTGTTTACGACGATTTACTAACATGTTCGCAACTTTACAACTGTATAGTGGACTTCCCGTGGTGTTAATAGTATGTCCGTTCCGTTTTGAAAGCATAAAATATATGTAATTTTTTTGAATATAATATCGAGATCAATAGCTGAAACCCTTTTTACGCGATACACACTTTACACGTTAAATAATTATTGGACGTATCGTAGCTATAAGTATAAGTGCTAAAGTAAAAATTATTTTTAAATTTGAATAAAACCACTCGATTCATAGTATTATTATAACAGGTCTTAGACCATCAACGTATATGTAGCGATTGTAATGTTAGACCAAAAGAAAAAAGACAAGGTAAAGAAGGAGAACATAACATAACATAACGTAACATAACTGTAGAGTAAAATGGGGGGGGGGCGAGATGACCGTAGATCTTTAATACTGATTCGGTTATTTAAAATACTGATTTTTAAATTCTGGAAGGAGCGAAGAAGCTTATGGTTTTAAAAATGATATTTATTTTTATTCGTTTTTTTTTCCTGTGAACCACTTTTCTACTAGCAATTTTTCTCTATTTCCGAAGATGGTACTTTGAAGAGGTAATGTTTTGATTTTCCAAAGAGTTTTTCCTAAAAATTAAAAAAACATGGAAAAACCGGGAGAACGGGAAAATAGGTACAATATTAGACAGATATTATTAAAGAAAATGTTTAATACATAATATGTAATTGTTTATCATAATATGACATATATATTGTTGACAAAGCAAAACTATTTACTGAATTCCGCTCAGAATCGTTTTTTTCGTTAGCAATGATTAATTGTTGCTTAAAGATACACATTGAATTCCCGTCTGTGTCCAACCTTTTCAACTTCCCACCTACAACAGTAGCCCACCCACGTACGAAGTATGTGAGTCTTTTTTTTTTTAAAAAGGCTTTTTGAAAAAGAATGGTTCTGATAGGTAAATTAGTATACGATATTTTATTTATGCGTATAATATAACAATGACGGTAAAGAACATAATAATATTATTAAATAATGTTTTCGATTTGGAAATTTACCTACTATTTGTTTACCTAATTTGTTTTTATAGTACTAAAAAAGTAATCGAAAAACTACATTCATATTTTAAGTGTATGAATAGGTGATGGAATGAAAAAATTTCTGATTTTGCGAACACAAATTTTGAACTCCAAAAAAATACTCAAAAATTTAAGACGAACAAACGGATTGTTTTAATTTATTTTGTAATTATAAATTAACACAATTTTCAATTTAATTTTATCAGAACATGAATATATTCGATCTTTGCATTGTTAACAATGGTTACAGATATAAATTAAATTACCTAATGTTATATTTTCCTAAATTTTTAGCTATTTGGTTTTAAATTGGCAACCTAGCAAGGGATCTACTGGTTTTATTATATGTTTTATTTTTTTTTGTCTATGAACAACTTTTCTATCAGAAAACTCGCTCCTAAGTATAGTTCATAGCACCTTTTCTGAAAGTTAATTTCTCTTATTGGTGCTTTTGGGAGGTCATTTTTTGATTTTCCAAAGAGTTTTCGAAATAATCGGGAAAACCCCGAAAGAAGAGTATAGGTAAAACGGCAAATATTTAGAGTATGTCGCACCATAGCGTTACCGTTTTCATTATATTGTACCTAAGTCGTCTACCAGAAATAATACTCAAACAGAAAAATGACAAGAGATCGATTTCGTTCCATATACTATGTTACCACTTAAAAAGAAAATCGGTTTAAAAGTAGTTTTCCTAATAATTAGGAAAAACCAAAATATTAAAATTGATCGATATTTACTGCAACGATTTCATTATTTTAATAATATATTCAAGTCATGTTTTATACCGGAAATATTAATCCAATCGAAAAATAACAAGAGATCAATTTCGTTCCTTATAAAACATAACCACTGGCAGAGATAGTCGTTTTTGATATCTAAAGTAGTTTACATAATAACACATAATAATGGAAAAACCGAAATATACGATTTTTTTTCAATTTACGTCTACCGTAAATACTGCTCCAATAGATAAATGATAAGGTAATCATGAGTAATTTCTAAATTTGTTGATTTTTTCTGTAGGTAGATGTGATAATTATTTATATTGTATAAGATTAGAAAAAACCGGAAAAATGTAAAATAAAAACTGACGATTTACGACATTATAATTTCATTATTTAAAATGTTTACAGCTTACTGTCGTACATTTTATTTTTGAATTCTGAGCGTAGCGAGGAATGTATTGGTATTTAATGATGTTTATTTATTTTTTTGTATGTTAACCTTGATTTTACCAAAAAACATACTCTAATTATCAAGTATAGCACGTTTTCTGAAAAGAAATTTTCTCTAGGTGCTACTTTAGAGTGGTAATTATTCTCATCAATAATGAAGAAAACCTCGGTCTTTAGGTTAAACAGATTGAAAGATTAAAAATAAGGTTGTCATTTATTATTTTGATATTTTTGAAACAATCATTGTTGTTATGGAAACGCACATTATTTTAATCATTTTACCATAATATGACATAATACTATATATTGTATTATTGACAAATCAACATTATCAACTGAATTCGGCTCAGAATCGTTTTTTCCTTAGCAAAACAACAAGAGACCATTTTTGTAGAATTTTTAATCTTATTAATAAATATGGATGTTGTTTTTTGATTTTGATTTTAGTTTTTTTTTTTTTAATAATTGAACGAAGCCCAATAAAAAACGTTGAAGAATGAGAAAACTTACAAAAATCATAGTTTTATTATTTTCAATTTTGTTCCGTTGTTGTAATTCAGTTATAAATAATCTTATAGACTTGACATATTGATCGAAAACTTATATTTACATTTCTATTCTTGAGTTATTTATAGACGTTTTAATTTTGTGCATTTTTTACATAATGTTTGTTTAGTAGTTCAAATTGTAGATAAATTTATTGGAGCTTGACAATTTAACAGGAGGTTCATTACGAGTTGTACTTTGTGATAAAACAAAATAAAATTGATTTTAATGTAGTATTTATTTGTATAAGAGTTACAATATCGAATTTTTGACGAAAATCGTAAATAATACGGACTTTCAAAAAATGTTATGTAACCGAATTCCGCTCTATAACATTAGCAATGGTTTATCGTTGTTTCCGGATATATATTAAATAACTTTATGTATCCTACCTTCTCAACTTTCCACCTACTATAGTCACACGCGCGTCCCCATTTTCAGCTCTTTTTTTTTTTTTTTATTAATTTTTAAACGAAAAAGCGAAACTATGCTTCTATAGAAAAATAAAGTGTGTTTCCACGTCCGACCAGCAAAAAAAAAAAAAAAACGCAGCCCGAAGAACATCATAATTCATGGGTGATAACTAGGGAGCGGATTTAGGTACATGTAATTAAAATACAAAATTATGTGCATTAACACAGAAGTATAAAATATATACGAAAAACAACAATATATATATGAGGGACAGAGAGAAAACAATTACAATTTCAATTCGGGTATAATAAATTTACGGAAAATACAATAAGTTTAATTATAAAATATATGTACCTATCCGAAATAAAAATAGTATTACGACCGGGAAACTTAAATTTCGGTTAATTTTATACAACACGAATATTGTATTATAATAATTTCTTTTTAAATTATCGAATGTCGTCGACAGTTAGGTGTCAAAATATTATGTTCATAACGTCTAAACGAACCGTTAAAACTCCGTATAAACGACGAACCGTCAAAATATGTTTAAAAATAATTACAAACCAGCAAAACAATAAGTAAAATGGAATTGCCGTAATTTTTAATTAAAAATAATTTAAATCGTGAACATTTCACATAAAACTCTAAAAACCCATCTACCTATTTTATTCTAATAAAAATAATAAGATAAGAAAGTCGTCCTTGAATAATGGGAATGGCTACAGCCCCTATTATAGGTAATTAGATGTATACCTGTGAGCAACGATATAAGCCATTGATTACGAAAAAGCGATTCTGAGCGGAGTTCAGTTAATATTGATGCTTTGACAACTATATATGTAAATGTTATATAATACTAAAATAATTAAATAGGTGTTATGTATTTCCTTTAATAATATTTGTTTAATACTGATCTAATTTTCCCGTTTTTCTTACGTTTTCCCAGTTTTCCCAAATTTTTTCCAGCTTTTCACATTTTCAGGGAAAACTCTTGAGAATATTGAAAAATTACATCCTTAAATTACCTCCTCACATTTATTTCTTTTCAGAAAAGATACTACACTTAAAAACCGGAGCATGAGCTCCGGTAGAAAAGTTGTCCACGGATAAAAAAAATAATAAAAAAAATAAACTACTTTGTAAAACCATAAGCTTTTTTTGCTACGTTCAGAATCTAAAATACGCAATTACATTAACCTAAATATCCGTTCCCTAGTAATAATAACCGATGATTTTTTTTTTCGTTCGTATTTATCATATTATTTACACATTTCTCTATAAAATACAATATATTACTCTACGTTAATTGTAATTTATTTTTAGTCGCGTGGGTTCACTATAACAATAGTATCATATCCGTTACAGCCATTAATGTTGATTAGGTGTATGGATGTCATTTAATTAATAAAATGGCAATACCGTTTTCAACGAGAACTGTTTTACGCTAGTTGCGCATATTTTATTTTTTACGAATTATTTATAAGTATACTTACGTCCTACACCTATACCGTTATTAAATTTACGCTTTTTCGACTCTGTTCAATAACATCATATTTTATACAGCATTAAAGAGAGTATTGGACGAATAATATTATTCCGAGAATATCGACGGGAAAAATAAGATTCAATGAATACGCAGATAAATGTATTTCTTTTTCAAACTGAATAAATAACAAATAACGAGAAAAAAATAATTATTTTTTAGACATTTCTTCGGAAAATTTCCAAAAGCCAAAAATGCTTTTAGACGTTTCTAAATATAATGTTGCTATAAATACTAACGCCGCGCAATTCCTCAAAATATTCCAATTGAATTTGTTTCACAGTAAATACGCGTTCCAAATTTTACTCACTAATAATGGACGCCCGCGTAAATCGTATAGTACCAACCGTGATCGATTAAACGTACGAAAAAATAATCAAACGGTAAAACATATTTTATTTGTTCGCTAAATGATAAAATTTTATTATGTACGAACCAATGTACAAATATAGGAATATAGAACACAGAATATGATCACAGAACGGTGTAGAACAGTGCAGTCAGTTGTGAAACGAACCTTAAATAACCCATACCCACAAGCGACCCACCAGCCTACCGACATGTTAAAATATGTTCATTTATTTTTTGCCAAAACAGTAGTGGTAAACGAGTGTCGTATATTGTAGTCGTCATTTGGAAGTTCTGTCGTCGAAAACTCTGCGCGTTTTGTAATCCGTCTATTTAGTCAACCAAGTTTAGCCTCATTTTCCATAAGAACCACACATTTCGGTTAAGTTTAATATTTTAAAGCTATTTTAACCCATCTACCGTTTTTTTTTTTTTTTTTTTTAAAGATTTTTCGAGTGCTTTTTTTCAAAGCTTTATCGACGTTTTCAAGCGGTTTTCTGTGGATTTCAAGTGCAATAAGTTCCGAGCCCCATTAATTTGGTATAGTATTCGTTTCGCGGCTTTATCGCGTATTTTAAATGGATTTCCGCCACTCCCCCCCCCCACTTGCCGATGTTTCATCGGGCTATTGAGCTATGCGAACTCTGCTTATAATCCGTATCGCCGAAGTTTTTGTCGATTTCGGCTTTTGGCGTTGAGCCCCGCATCGTCCTCCGCTTAAACCGCGTACGGCTGCGATCGAAGAGCGGCCGCTTCTCGCGGTGCACGGACGCCGCGTCCGCCAGCAGCCTGCAGCACCGGTGCGGAGCGCGGCGATGACGTATGTGTGCGAAAAACGGTCTCGCACCGAAAACGGGAATTTATCGAAGTACTTATACGGACATGCGTATTATACATATACGTGCATAAATACATACGTAATGAACGCGTTCGACGCGCGGACGTCGGGGGGGCGCGCGAAATGATATATTGCAGTGTACCGCGCGCGGCCGTTGTCGCGGCGGACGAAGGGCACGCGCGCGACACATCGGCGGAGGATGGATGGGGCGGCGGCGGCGGCGGCAGGGGAGGGGGAATTTAGGAGGAGAAAAAAGTAATAATAGCCCGGGGGGGAAAAAAAAAAAATCAATAAAAACGGAAACGCGTTATTTTTGTGTAAAAACTACGCGGCGCGAGCGTATAATATAATATAATAATAACGTGTGTGTGTGTGTGTGTGTGTAGAGTATAAAATGTTTTGCGAAAACCGGCCGAGAGAGATCTAACCGCGGCCGGGTATACGCGCGTAGGGGGACGGGCGAATTTCATAGTTTTCGTTTCCCTCGCGCTCCGACGACGGCGGTCATCGCTAAAAGCGAGAGGGACCGTAAAAATTCGACGCGGGACCGTCGCGCGTTTCCGCCGTCCCTCGCCCGCCCGTCCGCCCGTCGGCCGCTGGCGAACGGGAACGGGCGGCGGGATTACACGCGGAGGCGACGGCGTCGGCGGCGGCGGCGGCGGCGGCGGCGGTGACGACGGTAGCGGCCGGCGACTACGACTATAATGCGACGCGCGGCGACGGCGACCCCCCTCGACCGATAATCTTAATACCATAAAACTGCGTGGACGCGCGCACGCATGCACACGATATTAAATTCGCCGTGTAGCCGCGTTTAAAAAAAGGCCGGTGGATGGGTGACGGACCGTCTGCACGGTAGCGGTAAACTTAATATTACGACGTACCCTCCGACGGCTATCACGGATGCACAATAATACAACACGGAGCGATTATGTTGCACGCGCGAATTCGCGGCGTAGGTTTTTGAGTTTCGGCCGGAGAGCGTGGCCGCGGCGAGCGGCGGGTGGGTGGGAGAGGGGCCGCCGTCGAAACGCCGCGGCCGCGCGAGCGACGGTCCGGCACAACGCACTCCGCCTATACTCGAAAGTGAAATATCCCGTCAACAGGTTGACGGAAATTAAAATGTTTAACGCCCGAATGTATGCGGACCAAAACGTCACGTTATTAAGGGCCGGTTTACACAAACGTACTGCGAACATATTTTTTGCACGCCTGCGCTGTATATTAACAGAGACGCCTGCAAACATTAATTGAATGGCTAAAATACAATGACGACAACGGCGGTTACCGGGTAAACTAAACCGTTTATATTTGATATCCCGAATCGCGGTTATCTTACTCGTACGTGTGGGTTCGTACACTCATTATTTCGGAAAGTCATAAAATATTTCGGGAATTTTTTTTTCTAGAACATTTACGAAACAAACTGCTCTAGAATTTTATATTTTTGTTGTTTTTCGTCACCTTTATTTAGTTATTTACGTGTTTATAATCACCACCTTCGTATAATGAGATTACTACTGTAATTTCGAATTTACCAGGAAACGTACATTTTTCAGTACTTACGTTACGTAAGTCTATATGTTTTATCGTTACTTTATTGAACTCAGCGGCTGTTTACATCTTTAAAATTATTAATTATTTTTGAAACCTTTGATTCTGTAATTTTCACATTAAAAATATCATCAAATGAGAGGTCACTTATATTCTCTTTAGGAGCATTATTATTAATTTTAGTGTTGTTCTCTAAAGTATTCTTCCCTAATCCCATGAAAAACAGATCGAAATAATTTGAGACCGCGTGTAGTTCACCTACGACCTTGTTATCAACTAATACAGATTTCATTTCTTTCGGTGGATTTACTTCATTGATTTCTCTAACTAATTTCCATGTCAATTTTGGACTTGATGGAACTTTATTAAATGTAGTTTTAAAAAGATTAATTTTAGTGAATCTTAACATTTTTTCTATATTTGATGTAGTAATCTTATAATTTTTTATTGTATGAATATTCTTTGACTTAGCGGTTTTTTTGTTTTTGCCATGCCGAACACAGTAGCCGTGCATGGCATTCATTATTTTATTATTTTATCCTTAAAACTTATATTTTTAAAAAACAGTTTCCGAAGAAATAGCATCTTTTAGTTTGTCATAAAAAATATCACAACATTTATTTACATTATGGCTGTTGTAAACATCTGTCCATAGTTCACTCTTTAAAATATTTTTTAAATTACTAAAGTTAGTCGTTTCCAATTTGTGTTGATATATACATTTATTATGTTTAGCTATTGGAATTGCTACTACCGTTGATTAATGATTTGTAATAGTCGTTCGAATTGCTCCAGCCTCAAATGTGTCTATTAGTTTATTGTGTTTAATAAAAATATGGTCTAAACGTGAATTTAAAGAATTTAGAGAAGTCCTATTACATTCATTTATATATAATTTGAAACCACACATAGATGATATATCTAAATAATCATTATGAACTGAATTTTTCTCTACAATGTTTATGTTCATGTCACCTATAACTGCTATAGAGCTATTATCATTTTTTTTTTCATTTAATAATATATTCTTAAGAGTGGTCAAGAATCTATCCATGGACGGATATCTGCAGATACAGAATAAGATTATACGACTATTTACAATGTTTATAGTTACTTTAAGAATATCGGCCTCTATCATATCAATTTGTATATAAAATTATAACACCATTATTTTGGTTTTTTTTTTTTGAAGAAATATATGTCATAGGCTGGTAAAAATATATTACAGATTGCGTATCATGTAAGGGTTCAGTTAATACTTTAAAATCCGGTTTATAAATATTCTTTTCGTTTTCAAGTAAACGTATAAGTTCATCTATATTTGCATTTATATTTCTAGTATTACAACCCAAAATATTTAAGATATGCTTCATTACAATATTATATGTATTAATAAACTCTGAAAATAAATTAAAATAATTTGTTGTGTAGTCTAAAAACCTATTCAATGTGTTGATACTAACTTGAATTAATTTCATTAAATTGCTACTTTTATATTTTAAACATGACCAATTTTCTTTAGCTTGTTGGCTCAATTTTCTAAAATTCGCTTTTCTTTGACCATCACATCCAAAATATAAGTAAATATACATTTAGAACACTTTATTTCGTCATTATCATATATATCATCAACACAAATTGAACATAACAACTATTTTAAAATTAATTTAAAATTGATTATATTTTAACTTATACTATTCCAATTATTAGAGATCATAAACAAATCGAGAAATCGCAAAGGTCATTGACCACAGTCTACAGTGACAATAATTAAAATTCTTAATTAATAAAAAAAAAAAAAACAGATAAGCTAGCAACTACGAGACAAACGACCGAATTCGAACAATGCTATAATATAACTGAAAATATATATATATATATATATATATATATATATATCATATCTTGCAATATCTTCGGAGATAATAAAGATAATCAAATTCGGTTTTTTTTTTTTTTTAATATATTATTCTTAGAGGTAATATAGGTTGCCATTTGGAAATCAAAAGTAGATAGTGGTTTTATCTCTAAAAATTTGGGTAACAAAAAATTAACATAAATATAAAATTGTAGAGCTACTTGTTTCTTAAATGTTCTAGAAACAAATTCCGAATGAAGTTAGTTTACGAAAATTCTTTCCGAGATAATGAGTGTTCCACTTAAATGGATCACCCGGTTAGATAACCATGCCCTGAACAATGGATAATTATTAAAACTGTGGCATCTTTGTGCCGAAAAAAAAAAAACAGATTTTATTTTCATTTTTTTATGCCATTTAGTGAGTATCTGAGTGGTTGTTTGAAATCTACATCATTAAACTCAATCAGCGGATTAGATTGTCGTTGATTGTCATTCAGGACTAACTGTATACGTGTATGACTGATAATGACTGACAGACTGACAATAAATTGTACGACGGATGCAATACAAACCAGTGACGCGACTTGTGGCTAAATTGGCAAAGTAAAATTTCGGGATCCCGATAAATCTATACAAAAAAGACAAGCGAATATTACCAAATTTTTTGAAAAAATGTATACAAATTATGTATGTATACATGTAAAATTATTTATTTTTCCGATATTTTTTACCTGTTTTTGAGTCGCCGCTTATAGTGATCAAAATACTCTCGGACGAATGTGATCACTATAAGCGGCAACCACTGTATTATATTGGATACATGATACATTAATAATTAATCAATAATAATCAAAACTCAGGATATTCCCGTGTTAAAAAATGGGTGACTTTGACTCTCTCAAACTCGATAAATGTTCTCTAAAATATAATATAATGTTGGCAACTCCCAGTCATTAGTTTTGATATTAATACACTGTCATGATACCTTAGATCATATTGTACTAATTACTATTGGATGTTTTCATAACGGGATGGGTACAGTTGTACGAAAATAATAGGGACAAATAAAAACTATAAAGAAAATTGACTCATACTTAACATTAAATTCAACAAACGTACTTATATTGTGAATAATTCTCATTAATTACTATTTTGGCTTACGAGTTGCTAAAATTAATGGTAATATTTAATAATATCAAATCTAATTAACTAGTGGTGTTTGATATTTTCATATCCAACCACTAGAGTTTAAATAAATAAATATAACATAAATACTACGAACGGCGTTTAGTGCTTCTTACTTAATTGTGTATACAATATATGTGTCCATTGTAGGTACTAACATTGGTTATAATGTAATATATTATAATCATTTTTGTGACTTGAGTATCTACAGAGAATTTTATCCTAATATTATCGTACAGCGTATTTACTGAGTTAACTTAAAGTATAAACCATTCCGAACTAAAAGTGTAGAAGATTTCATTTGGCCTTGAACATGGAAGGGTTCGAATCCCCGAGAAAAACCTCGAGTTTAAAACAATAAAATATCTTTACACTTAAAACTCTCACCTATTACGTCACCGTTTATTGTTATTAGCTATTAGGTTCCGAGAACCTGTTAATCTGTTCCTCCAAACTCATACTCTATATACTCTGTTTTACTTCTATACTTATCTTTAAACCTTAGTCCATTTGCTTCAAGTGCAACTTTCCATTCCTCAAGCCTACGAGTATTGTTAACTTTTTTCAGATTTTCACGTATCCAAACTACATCATTTGAAAAAAATCAAAATAAGATTTCTGGTAAAAAAACATAATTCGTAAACATTTAAAATAATTAAATCGAATGACGCATATTTGTCCGTTTTGATTTTAAGCATTTTTGGTAATTACCAATTATTATGAAAACTGCTTGGAAAATAAATATTAAATTAAAATATAAATTACTTTATACTTACTCACCAACGAGATCCAAAATTTAACAAAAAAGGTTTCTTGTCATTTTTTAATTAGAGTAAGATTTGTGCAGTTAGAAAACTTGCTGACAGACAAAAAATACACATCATACCAATAAAACCATCCCAGTAAAATCAATAGATTCCTCGCTACGCTCAGAATTTATACTGTTATAAATATTTTAACAATGTACTTTTAAAAAATGATATACATAAGATTCAAAATATTTTAAGTTTAAGTTATTCTATTAGAAATTGTGATTATTTTATTCATTATAAGTACGTGTAATATTTCCACAAAATATTATTATTCTATTATATCTATTTGGTTTCATTCGAGAACATGAATATAGCGCAGAATCACTTAGTTTTATTAACATATGTTTTTTTCTAAAAAAACAAATTTTGGATTAATAAAAATAGTCAAATCCCCTCCTCCCCCCGGATTGTATTGAAATATTTTTAAAGGTCAGTGCCACACATTATTTTATTATAGGTAGGTACTTATATATATGCTTATATTTAATTCCGATTCTATATGTCCGTGAAGTTGATGGCTTAAGTTCAATATTTTTATCCAAATGTTGTCAACATTTCGCAAGTCATGGAAGTATCGAAAATATTGAACTCGTGTTACTAACTTAACGGCCGTACCTATCGAATAATAATCGAAGTTTTTATTGTCTGCTTATTCAGTCTTTAGCAATATTATACTACTAATAAGGTACTATAATATTGGTATTTGAAAAACATACAAATATAGTTAAGGGTGATTATAAATATATTTTATTTTTTTTTTTGGGAGGGGAGGGTGGTAAAAACACAACAAAATGTATGTTAAATGAAGGTTTAAACTTTTTTTTATAAAAATTATTAGTTCATATTATTTTCACGGAAGACAAGTGAACCTCCCCTTCCATCCTTGAAAATTATTATTTTTTCTGAAAAAAACATTTCCTACAGTTAGTACACAGAAAAGTTCTATTTTAGTTTTTCTGTGTAGCTTTCTTAATAATTTGGAAGAACCGCGGAAAAACGGGAAAGTTTACGGAATAAACGATTTCATTATTTTCAATTTCGATTTCGATAAGAAGAAAATTCATATTGACAAAAATATATCAGTCACTAAAGTAAACATGTACATTGTACATATTGTTGATAAATCATTGTATGAAATCGCTTTCGAAAAAAAATTGTTTACGCAATCCTTTGCGTGTCGATTTACATACTGAATTTTGATGATTTGTCTGCATGCTATTTTTCGTTTAACGATAATTTAAACCGTAAAAAAAAAAAAAAAAACATACAAATACAAATGCATACAAAAAGCATTATTCACCACAATCGTTACTTAAAAACCTTTATTTTTTCAGATCATACATGGGTGCAATTATACTTAACATTTTGAGGTGCTAAAATTATATAACATATAAATCACTACATTTACGATATTTTTAATAACAATAACGATGTGTTGAATTAAATACAAATTAATAACTTACAAAAATATTAGTTATAAATTTTATATATAGTTATTTATATTAAATCGTTTTCAATATTTAACAGTGAAAAAAATGAATACAATAATATTATAACTGTATAAGTGCACCATAAGTGGTTAATCAGGTTATTTGGGAAGGGGGTGGCTAAAAAAACATTTGAAGGTGATTTTCTAATCACCCAACAGCCCCCCCCCCAAAATTGTGCCAAAGATCGTCTGTACAATACTATTTGAAAATCAAAAATCTATGCGTAATAATAAGGGTAAAATTTCGAGAAAAAAAAGACGGATATACTTCGCACGTTAGTGGGCCAGTGTTGTAGATGAGAAGTTAAAAAAATATAAATGAAATTTTATTTATACCTGTACGCAAACATTAACCATTGTAAACGAAAAACAATTTTGAGCTGAGTTCGGTTAATAGTATTGCACTCAAACTTTAATATTGAAATTTTTATAAAAACAATTTTACATTACACTCAGCTTTTTTTTTTATTTTACCACAGTACGACTTTAAAATGACTCTCCTATTAAATTTTCCAGCATTAGATCATAGGTTTTTATCCACTGGAATACCTACTGAACAAAAATTACGTAAAAAAACCATTCGTAAAATTTAAATGTCTATAAATAGCCCAAAATGACTACAATGTATTGAAAATTTTACTACGTATATAAAAGGCATATGTGAGTCTAAGTTTCAAATTTCTACGAACATTAAAAAAAAAAAATAACAACAAACCAAAAAGACAAAATTTGAATTTATAAAAGAATGCTTTATCTTCGTAAATTTCCCTGTTTTTTCTTACTTATTATGAAAACGTCTAGGAAAATCAGAAAACGACTTTTATAAAATACGACCCCAATCACATTCCCTTTCAGAAAAAAGTGATACACTTGATACTTTGAAGCAAGATTTTTGGTAGAATTTTTGTACCCAGTACAAAAAGGAAAACAAATATTTAAAAATAATAAACATCATTGTAAAACCAATATGCATTCTTAGTTCGGCTCAGAATTTAAAACATTATTCTAATAACGAACATCGTTAAAAAATTCGTTGTGATATTATAAAAATTCGACAAAAAAAAAAAAAAAACTCGCGAAAATTTCGCGACGGATAATCGCAGCAGGTTATAGTGACGGTATACAAAAAGAATCACCCTGTATAATAATAACAATAATATATATATAAGTTCAAAATTGAATTTCATATCACGTCACCCCTAGTCCACCGCCTCGACTCCTCCCCGTATACCTAATCCACATCCTCCGTCACTCCCCGAACTACGCTGCATGTGTGTTGTGACCGCGCGCTGCACATGTACGAGCGGACGGACGTACGGACAACGACGCCTTGGCCGTATCCCTGCTGCACCGTGTTTTGCTCGTGACGTCACACACGAGCGCGCGACCGTCAATCGATACTTTGTTTTGTGATGGTACTTTTTTTTCCCCCATTTTTCTCCCCTATTTTTATTTTTCTCTGTGAGTATTTTTTTTTTCTTTTTCACTACCCCCCGTTTTTTTCGTTTTTCGTCGCCGTGAGCCCCGCGCGCACCGCGACAGCCGGCGGCGGCGGCGGCGGCGACACAATACGTAATTGGACGAGGGACGTAAAGAAAATAAAAAAATAATAATAATCCCCGCGTATGTACTCGCGGCGGACACGGACGTCGCGCTTGTAATATTATCGCGCGCACATACGCCGCGGATACGATTTTGATGTCTAAACAATCCGCCGTCCCCGCCGCCCGCGACGGCGGCGGGCGCCCATTACACCGGGACAACTGCACCGGTGCACCCCCGATGACGGTAGCGGCGACGGCGACGGTACCACGGCGATAACACGACTCCCATCGCCAGCGCCCGTCGTACATACGCGACGACGACGACGACGACGACAATTTATTATCATTATTGACGTTATTATTATTATTATTATTATTATTGTTTTAATATTATTGTTATATACACACACACACACACACACACACACACACGTGGTTCGCCGACGCCAACGCGGGTTTTGTCCGCCGTCATCACACACTGCAGTCGATGCGCGGACGGCGGAACGCGCTATTACCCGGTATCGGTAAACGGTGGTTGTGGTCGGAATATCGCGGTACCTACCGCGTAGGTGTCCCGTCCACTGTCCGCCCGGCGGAACACAAATATGCGCAAACGTAATATTACTGCGTACAGGAACGCGCGTGACATCGGCAGCGCGTGGTTTGTCCGCACGACCGAATTGACAGAAACAACGTTTTGTGACAGGGGATTGTAGAAAGAAACGGAAAAATAAAAAAAAAAAAAAAAAAAAAAAACAAAACAAAACGATTTAAAAGTAGAGATAAAATTCCGACCCGAGCGCGATACGCCCGGTATAAAGCATAATAATACGAGTAATAACAATAATAATAATACAATAATAATTATACGCGCCTGTTAAACGGATTTCGTTTGTGTGTTTTCGTTCTTCAGAAAACAACAACAACGATAATATTAATAATAATAATAATATGCAATTACACCTACCGTCGCTGCCGACATCGGCGCCCGAATCGCAGCCGTTGACGGCGCCGCCGCTACCGCCGCCGCCGCCGCCGCCGCCGCCGCCGCCGCCACCGCCGTCGTCGCGGTCGCAGCCACGCGTCCCCGTCATAACCGTTTGGACAGTCGCGGTTGTCGCGCGTACCGCCGCCGCCGCCGCCTCCGCCGTCACGTGTCCGGTAAGTCGATCACTATAATATTTCCTGTACGCTATTATAATAATATCTCGGCGCCGTAACAGTTTACCTGCCGTCGGGCTGATGTCGCCGGGGTCAGGCGATCCGACGGCGCGGTCGGGGATTTCTGCGGCGTCTTTTTCGGTTTTCCGCGCGCGACATTCGAAAGTCCGTTACCGGCGGCGCCCCCCCCCCCCACACGTGTGCACCGACAATAATAATTATCGCTCGTGTAGTTATTATGCGCGCGCGTTGTTTTCCGCCGACGACGCGGGTGCGTTTTAAAAAAAAAAAAAATTAATTAATTATATTTCGCGGCGGTTGGGGGGTGGGGGGTGGGGAGGGTTAAGACTTGCGGACGGTCGTGGGGTTGTATTATTTTATTTATAACGCGGGCATTTTATAGCATTCGTTTTTGGGTACCTATTACGCTAAGTTGCATTTAATGTTTTTTTTTTTTTTTTTTTTTTTTGTGAATACACAGCATAACGTAAAAAAAAAAAAAACGCGATTCGTATTATTGCGACGATCACGCGGACTATGCAATATCGCCGTATCAGTGATAATTCTTTTAAAAGCGGGAAAATCGTAAAAAATTACAAATGACAATAATAATAGTAATAATGTACGCGCCTACTATCTATTATAGTAATAAAATCAAAATTACATTCATCTCACTGACGGAGACCACTTTTGAGACTCTATTAAAAATCTACTTTCGTCAAAATGTTCATAAAATTTCGGGGGGGAGTACTTGAAACCCTACCCTCCCCCTACTTCCGATTGTACACTCGCCTGCGTGAATGTATAATACGTTTCCTCTCCTGAAAATCTATTACCCGATACATATTATTATACTATAAGAAAGGTTTTATTTGGTCCTTTCGTTTTTCACTCGCGTATACCGTGTACCGGTATGTCGGTTTTAGATTCTGAGCGGGGCCAGGAATGTATTGGTTTCACGACGATGGTGTTTATTTTTATTTTTTCGTACTGCGTATACGGAATTTGTACCAGAAGTTCGCTCCGATTTTCAAACGCAGCGCCTTTTCCAAAAGGAAATTTGACTGGGGGCGGTACTTTAAGGGGGTGGTTTTTTTTATTTTTCCCATGGATTTTCGTAATTAACGGGGAAGAATACGTAGGAAAAACGAGACAGTTTACGAAATGTTTATTATTCTCGAATCGTAAATAAATTACGGTCTTTTAAAACGTATCTAACCGACTCCGCTCGGAATCGTTTTTCGTTAGCAATGACCAACCTAACCTTCCCGAATTCTCACCTACAACAATGGCCCGCCCATCATGCGAAATGTGTCCGTTTGTTTTTCAAATTTAATTTTCGTTTTTTTTTTTCCACCACCGTGTAAATATTTACGTACGCCTATACCTACGACTCCGTGTTTCCAATACGAAAAAAACACACTATTAGAGATTACTATCGTTATACGAAATAAAAAATAATATAATATTAATTTTATCACCGCGTGTAAACCAGGAAAAGAGTCGAGACAGTGCCCCACCAGCCATGTAACATTTCTCCAATTTTACCAGATAAATGTTTTAAGGAAACATACCGGTAATATTATATACAAATTGTCAAAACAGTCGATTGCTCTAATATGACAATCTGTTGTTTAGTGATTTATATCAGTATACGGCGTTTATTTAGAATACGATATTTATACATAAACACTGTTCATAGGAATCCTTAATCTTAAATTTTATTTTGCATATATTTGCATATTTTACAGTTTTTGAATTTTAAATGCTATAAAAAGCCGTACACTCATTTCTTATCTTATTATACGTCGTGTATTGCACACGTTTTTTTTTTCTTCAATTTACTATGTGATCGAATTCGTGCGCACTGATGTGAGATAACATCACATAAAATAGTTCATTTATTTAACAAAAAATCATTGGGTTTGAGTTATCAATAACTCTCAAATTATTCATCTCAAAACACAGAATTTTTACGTATATACCAGTAATAATAATAAATTAGTTACATGTCAAGTTTTTACTAAATAGTTTCAGTAAAAAAAAAATATTTCCAGAGCATATTTTCATGTTTTTTTAGAGCTGAACGTCCCTAAGTCTAATTACAATTAAACAAACGATAACGTTATAGTTTTTAGTATTTGGAAAAAATGTAAATATGTTTAAAAGAAAACAAACAATCGTCTTTCTTCCTTTCTTTTTTTTAAAAACCAACTATTATACAGGTATCCCACGAAGATATCACCCATTGCGATATCTTCTGAGATAATAAAGATAATCAAGTTTTCTATATTTTATATGTATACATTTGACTAACGGGAATAAGGAATACAAATTCGACATATTATTTTTATTTAATTTGTATGTTTTGGTGGAAAAATGTTTAAAAAATTACTATTATTTTATGATTTTCAAAGATGTTAAAGGTTTTTAAAATGTTTTAAAATGATCTCATCTGGTTTTCTCGTAAGTTTTCTACAACAAAACACTGGTATGTTTTATACACTCAAGCAAATATTATAAACCGCGAATTTAATGAAAACAAAAAGTTTAAACGCCAACATTTTCAGATAAGAATAAACCCTATAAAATGGCTTCTTCAATTTTTTCGAAATCGACAAAGTTTTGTATTTGTTTACCAAAACATGTAAAATAACGGCAACTGAACGTTTTAGGCTAAAAACGCGTAATCAACGTATCAACTATTAATACGATCGCGAAAAGTAATCGCGTACGTACGGGTCGAATAGAACTATGCGAGTACCCGTTTCGCGCGGTGAAATAATCGACAGTGCAACAGTGACATAAAATCTGGAAGACCCTGCGCGTAGTGTTATACGCGTTTACGACTGTATAGACTTGCACGGTTTGAATTTGAATAATAATTATCACGCATATAAATCATTCGCAGTTTACGTTTCGCGGACAATTAAACGCGTGTAAACGAATATTAAACTTTTGACGACTAAAAACGATATTTCTCGGGGCGTGTAATACCGTATAGTAGCGTTGTTTTTTTTTTTTCCCCGTAATATTACAACATTTTCTGACTGAAATTTTACTACTTATAATTACTTAGGTGTACTATTATTATTATTATATCGTTTTATTGTACTTGCGTTTTGCGTTTTATCGTTTTTTTTTTTTTTTTTTTTTTTTTTTGGTTTTATTTTATTTTTTTTTTACGACAAATTCTATATAGATTGTGTTATAGATCGCGGAATCGGTGTACACGAAGTAACAATAGAAAAATCAAAAAACGCACATCGAAACTTGAGGGAGGCTTGAAATTTTTTTTTTTTTAAGAGGCCAAGCCCCCCGATTTTTAAGTAAAAAAAAAAAAATAATGATAATAATAATAATAACGAGTAATTCGATTTTGAACTCTCGATACATTCGTATTCGTGTACATCACTGTTATTTTATAACATGTTATTGATCTCGTAATTATTAAACTCGCGGAACGAATTCAATTCGATTATAGGAATTTCAACGTTTCATATTTTACACGTTTTTTTTTATATTTTTATTTTCAATTGTCCCGCACTTTAGTTTATATATAGTTTATTGTTATACAATAATAATAAAAAAAAAAGGAACCGAAGACGTTTTTTTTTTCTTTCTTTTTTTTTTTTTTTTTATTACGTAGCAATTGCTTTTAATAATATATATATTCGGTTATTCGCCTTTATATGTGTGTCTACGCCGTACGCACATATATTACTGTACACTTACGTTATAAAACCCTTTTAATTAATACGAACTTGGTATCGCGGTTCGACAATAGAGTTAAAACTTTTTTTTATTGTACAACACTTTAACGGTTGATCTGAATAATATAACATAACGTATTTTTTTGAATATCCGCACTGTTTGCCCCTTTTAGAAAAAAAAAAAACAAAAACAAATTTACACACGGTTTTTATTAACTGTGTACGCGACGTTATAATAGCGGGCACTTAAAGTTATTATAATATGCGCGGGACGCGACGCAATAATGGGGTATTGGGCGCGGGCGGGACAATAATATCGGCTGTGCGTACGCGCGCGTGTAAAATAACATCGCGTCCCCCGACCGGCCGGTTCCATTGTCGCCCGCACGCCGGGACCGCCGAAGCCGCGGTGGTGTGAAATCCGATCGGTTGCGCGCAGTCCCGCGCCGAGACCCCGCCGCGTAGGGATTTTCCGTAATCCAATCCACAGCGCGTGCATATACGCAAACGACGCGGCCGGGCTTTCGGCGTTTTCGCGGGACGTCGATTGCGTTTCGCTTGTTGATTCGTACGGGTCACCCCGGTCAACACGCGGACGGCGGTGTTCGGTGGTTGTCGCGGACGAGAAACCCGCCGTTAACGCAATATTGGCCGCCGCGGATGTTTATCAATCTCGTTACGGTTTCGCGCCGTTGCAACGTGGCGTGGCGATACCGAACGCTTCGGCCGGGGCGGTGCCACTGTACACCGCCGTCGAATCGAATAATTATTATTAGACGGCGTGTGTTCGAAATGGAACCGTGTTCGAAAAACGCGCAACGCCGGTCGCGTTATTTTCGCGTTTTCGCGATTCGCGTCTTTTTCACAGGCACGCGCCCATCAGGCGTGAGCGTACCGAGCAACGTATCGGTTCCGCGGCGATGTTTAATTTATTTTAATTTTCGTTACGTTAACGTTTTCTCCCTCCGCAAAGCCCACTCCGATTATCGACCATGGCGGCATTTCTGAGCGGAAATATCGTCTGGGCGGTGCGTGGAAGAGGTCATTTTTTTTTTTTCGAAATTATAATTAACATTCGGGATAACGAGGAAAACCTGGTTCTTTAGGTTAAAAAAGATTGAAAAAGATCAAAAATAATGTTGTCGTTGGCAACCGTTTTTGTTTATTCTTTGTTATTAAATTTTTATTATTTTAATCATTTTTTAAACAATTATCATCGTTGTAACCATTTTACCATAATATGGCATGTGAATATATTGTTGACAGAGCAACACTGTCAACTGAACTTCGTTACAGATATACATTCAATTTTCGTCTGTATCCTACCTCAATCCTACTATAATATATTGCCCGTGCACAGTTTTGAACGGAAAAAAAAGTCCGTAACACCAAAATAAGAAACCCATAAATCAACAAAAATAATTCGACCAAAAGTACCAATAACGCCATGCCTGTAAATTCTCTTTGGGTGTCGAATACTAGGAGGGGAATTGTTTAGTATACTAATTCTAGAACTATACGAATGCAAAGTTTCAGCACAATTCGTTTATTAGTTTTGGCGTGAAGTGGTAACAAACATCTATACATCCATCGGTCCATCTACCCCAATAAACTTTCGGATTTATAATAGTAAAAACTAATTGATAATAATAATAGATATGATTCTAACAGGAAACGTTTTAGATTCGGAGCGTAGCGTGGGACCTATTGGTTTTACTTTGATGTGTGTGTGCATTGTTTTTTTTTTCTCTGTGTGAACAACTTATCTACCAGAAAACTTGCTTCGAAGTCTAGACTGTAGCATATTTTCTGAAAGATAATTGGTCTCTGGTTGGTGCGTTGGGGAGATCATTGTTCGATTTTCCGAGGGGTTTTTGAAATAATCGGGAAAACCCCGAAAGAAAAGTATAGGTAAAATAGCAAAAATGTACTGCGCGCCGCGGCGTTACCGTTTTCATTGTATTTATTGTGTTATACTTAAGTTTTATATCGGAAATATCGCTCCAATCCAAAAATGACAAGAAATCGATTTGTTCCTTATAATATTTCGCCATAGTTTTTCGATGGCCAAAGTATTATCCCTAATAATTGGGAAAAACCAAAAAATTACAATTGATTATTATTGACGGTAAGGTTGCGTCCCGGTTTCATTATTTTAATATGTTCAACTCTTATTTTCTACTGGAAATATTACTCAAACGAAAACTAACAAGAGATCGATTTTGTTTCATTTTTAGTCTTGTTTGTGAGTAAATTATTATTTTTTGATTTTCTCTGTAGTTTTGTTAATAATTAGAAAAATAATGCAGAAAATACTAAAAAAATGTACAAACATTTTTATTTATTTTTACTTTTATTTTATTATTTAAAATTTTATTTCTTAACGTAAATCAGTTAAAAATATTCGTTGAGACTTGAAATTTAAACTTATGTTCGCTTTTTCTAAATGAGGTAAAATTTTCAAAACATTTGAGCCGTTTTTGAATTATTTGGATTAATTATGTAATTATTTTACGAGTTTTGTTGGCAATTTTTATTCAGTATAGGTATACTCTATAGATGGAAATGTTAGACTAAACAGAAATGCTTGAAAATCTAGCATATTTCTTAAAATTCGTTATTTGTGGTAAAAAAAAATGTTGAGCTTTATGTAGTAATTTTTTTTTTTTTTTTTGATAAAGGAATTTTAATATAAATCGTAAATATTACGGCCTTTCAGAACATGTATAACTGAACTTTGTTTTTTGTTATCAACGGTTACGCGCGGATATCAATTTAATAACTTTATGAATCCCACTTTCCTCACTTCCCACCTACAACAGTGGTCGCACTAGTTCACAATATCAACTCTTTTTTGTGTTGTATGTTTTATTTTTTAAGATTGTATATAATAAGTTACACGAAAAATCAATTTCGTTTATATAGGTAAATCGCATTTTATACATTCCATAATAACCTTGTGTTAATAAAATATGTTCTCTTTATTATATAGTATCATTCGATCGATTTGTTATTTTTTTTTTTTTAGCCAACCATCAAAACCCAACGAGATTAGGTGTATTAAATCGATATTTTACAACTCATTATTTACAATGTTAACCAAAAATTGTATTATACACAATACAAAAGACAAACGTAAAAATCATGTGATTCGCAAAAACAATGTTCAGTCTATGGAAAAGACACGAAAATAAGGTTTTGACCGGCGACGGTGTGACGGCATTGTAACGATCATAACGACAATAATATTGTCGTTAAATTCATGCGTTTCGAAAATTACGAATCGGTTTCTGTAGTACCCATCTAGGGGGAGAGGGTTGTAATTTTAAAAAACAACCTCGAAAATACGTGAAAGTATTATCTAACCTTACGGAATTTCTTAAAGAACTAACACGCCCATTTCAACCCAATTCCGTACGGTTGAAGTATTTCGCGTTTACCGTTTCAGTGAAATATTAAAATTAATACACCCGTCTTGTCTACGAGTGCCGTCCGCGTTGTCTCTCGAAACTTCTCGATAACATGTTACGATAATCATCGCTCTACTGTTATTATAATAATAATAACAATATGTCAGAATAAATATTTGTAAATTTATGTTTGATCCTACAGTAACCTAGAAACGTATACGGTGCGTCCGAAAAACTTTATTTCCTCGTGGTATTTGTTTTCTGCGCGGGAGAGAGGTTATTTAATATTAATTCATATTCCTCATATTGTTTTACATTTCGAAATAAATAAACACGAGCAAATACGTAGTTTACGACGACGGCGATATAAAAACTGTCTACGATTTATTCAAGTTTCTATCATAGTATAATATATTATTATATTATTGTTTGCCATTTTCTTTAAATCGCGTTCTAAAACTTTAACGACCTTGTATAAAAAAAAAATGTATGTAAACAACTATATAATACATTTCCATAATATATTATTATGGAAATCGTATACACGATATAACATTACAGAGAAAAACAACTTAAACCATCATCTGTCCGTAAATAGATTATTAAAAATTGATTTATATTAATTTTTTTTAGAAACAATTTAAACAATTTTGAATTGATTAACAGAAAAAATAAAATGATAACATTTATATTAAACTATTATTAGAAAAAAAAGAAAAGTTATTAACATTATAAGTGTTATTAAAGGGTATTCGGTTAGGAATTTTAACACAGACAGAATTTGCAGTACACGTTTAAAATGCCAAGGATATAAAATATGTTTATGGTCGATAATTCCATCAAAATATACTCTTTTAATATACGCATTTGTAAATATTCTTTTTTCCTTTGTAAAAAAGAATGGTTTACAAAAATGCATAAAATATCAAGAAAAAAAAGACTGACATACTTTGCACGTGGGCGCAGCCACTGTTGTAGGTGGGAAGTTAGGAAGGTAAGATACAGACGAGAATTTAATGTATATCTGTATGCAACGATAAATCACTGCTAACGAAAAAACAGTTCTGAGCTGAGTTCAGTTGACAGTGATGCTTTGTCAACAATATATATTATGTTATGTCATATTATGGTAAAATGAGTACAACAATGTGCGTTTCTATGATAATAACTGTTGTTTAAAAAAGATTATAAAAACTTAATAATAACAAAGAATAAATAAAAACTGTTGCCAATGGCAACCGTTCTTTAATCTTTCAATTTGTTTTAACCTAAAGAACCAGGTTTTCCCCATTATCTTAAATATTATGAAAAATTTAAAAAAAATGGACTTTTAAAAGTATCACTCGGAGAACATTTCCTTTCAGAAAAGGTGCTATATTTGGTAATCGTAGTGAGCTTTCTGGGAGCAAAAATGATCACTTAAAAAAAAATAAACATCATTGTAAAACAAATACATTCCTCGCTCTGCTTAGAATCTAAATTTAATAAAAAAAAAGAACTGGTACTGGGGATGGGTGCGGCGACTGTTGTAGGTGAGAAGTTGAGAAGGCAGGATACATATGGCGAAAGGCGATGCGCAGTTAGGTAAGACATAATTTGAAGTGCCGTAATTTTTTTTAACCTAACCTTCCTACGTTTTTTCGATTATTATGAAAACTAATTTAAAAATCAAAAAAACGAACTGCATCATTAAAAACAAGATTAATAATTCAGCAAAAAAGGTCACCTGTCGTTTTTCAATTGTAGCCACATTTGTGCTAGAAAACACAATAGGTACTTATTTAAAATAACGAAATCGTGCAAAAATCGTATTTTTTTTTTCCGGTTAACCGTTTCGAAAATCAAAAACTTACCTATGTATTTACCAAGTAGATAAAATTGACTTTCAGAAAAGATGCTACACTTATACATCGGAGCAAGTTTTCTAGGATAAAAGTGTTCTACAGTATAAAATATTATATTGTGTATGTATTATTACATTATAAATTTGAAAAAAATTCAATTTTGGATGATCAATTTATTAGTAAAAGTTTTAAATTGTTTAACTTTCATTTACAGTATTTGGTTATTCTAATATTTCTATTGATAATAACCACGCCGATAACATAAAATCAAACATTGTAATAAGTTATTACCAAAAACCATTGGGTTTATGGCATAATAATGTTATTATTATTATTATTATTTTATTATTAAACTTGTAATTATAATCGAAATCACGGCATAGCTGTTATCACTAATTTATACACCATGTTACAGCATTATTTTTCAAATTGGTACATAAATCATACAACTACGTACTACGTAAAGTTTGTAAAAAACCCACAAACATATTTCCAGGGGATTACAACCCTGAAATCCCCCACTCCTAGTTACGCTACTGGTGCTGTTAGTTTTAGTATTAAAGTGAATTGACCTTTTATCAAACTTAAAGGTAAGAACAGGTTTTTTTTTTCATTATATTAATTTTTAAGCGCGATACAAGTATGTGAAAGACTAAAATTTAAAAATCATCGTATCTCGCTTAAAAACTAAAATATTGAAAAAAGCCAACGTTCAAATACAGAAAATATTCTTATCCTTAAGTTTTTTATAATAGATTAATTCAAATATTAAAACTAATTGTCCAAAATCGATTCTGCTAAACGAAAATTTGACATTTTCAACAATATCCGTTAAAAATAATAATATTGTATAATTGTATATTTATACAATATGTTTATGTTTTTAGGTAACATTAAATATTTTGGTTAAATAATTAAATATCATTAAATAATTTTAACCGATAAATAAGTAGTAAAATTTCTTTACATTTAAAGTTATGTATGTATATTTAATTTGTTGAATGATGAAAAACATAAAATGGTTGTATCTCAGGTAATTTTTGAGAAATTATCGTGCTGATCAGAGTTTGAAAAAAAAAATAGTACTATTTGATGTCGAAAATATATATTGATATTCAAATGAAAGCATTATATTGTGCATGTGCATACAGAAAGTGTTATAAAATTGAAGCGTACCCTAAAGTGTGTATCTCAACAATCCCTATCACTTCTCGAAAACGGAATTCAAATCTAAGGTCATCCGGTCGAAATCTTTTATGTTATTTCAAAACACACTTTATACGTGCATTGATAGTATTCGTAAATTATATAGACTAAAATATTTCGGTTCCTACTTTTCTGTATGTTTTTTTAATAAAATGAGTATTATATAGAATAATAGTTGTGGTAAACTTTTTCCTTCAAAATGCTGCAGGCTCCGGAATCAACAAAATGTCGCAATTTGTTTGTATTTGTATTTGTAATTTTTTCATAAACCAATACAATATTATGTTTTTTAAAGTTTCTTAAACCATATAATACTACTATATAAACCATATTTCCCGAAATATTCTTCGACTCTTTTGAATTAAATGTGTTTTTTTTTTTTTTTATTGCTCAGTAAAAATAATATCTGCAGTGAAGCATTGGCAAGTGATTCGTCAAGAAAACACATTCAACACCTATAGAGCTACATATCAGTATTTTCATTAATTATACTAATTTTAACCTATTCGTTCGGATAAACATTCAGAGTACGGATATTAGCACACGTCTTTATCTTTAGTCCCAGGAAAGAATGACTGACAATTTCTTTAGGTACCTTAAATCACTGCGATGTACTTCTTGATGTTTGGCAATTAAATCATAAGTCATATAATTACACTTCTTAAGCCGAATTTAGGTTGTGGTTAGTCCAATTTAGTAATTTTCAACACGCGATTTGCATGTATCGCTTAAACTATACAATAAATTTACTTAATCACTTCTTCCCTGGGATAAAAGATGTATATTCACAATTCACAAAACTACATACTATTATATTGGATCGGTTACGTCATTTAGCGTCATTTCGGTTTATTCGCCGGACAGTGCAGGCAAAGTTTTCCAATCGCACACACGATGACTTTTTGTTCCCTCTCCTCCGACCAATGTACACGGTTTATTGTTCAAACGAAAATAAAACATGCACGAGTCGCTGGCCCCCTCTCCGCTCCTTAAAAATAGCCCGTTAATAAAACCTTGTCGGTTGTCCGATCGCATCTTTCCGTGTTTCAAAAGTTTAAACGTTTATTTTAATCATTTTACCCCGAATTAGTTTCTCGGTTTTCGCAACATCACTCGACAATCTCCGGTCCCCGTAATATTTACAGGGATCGCGATCCCGTCTATTATGTATATACCTAACTTTTGCAGCCTTATTAACTACAGTAAACGATATTTTAGTTGCACAGTGCAGTATTATTGTATGCGGTTTAAAAACCGTATCTTACTTATTATCTATAGGGAGACATGTTTGTTCATTTTATTCGTTATATTCCCGGATTTCTGTATACATATACGCTTTCGACGTTTTTCTAAACGACTATCTGTTTTCACTGCGGCGTTTCCAAAGTCTCTGTGTCCGCGTGCTTCACTCGCTTCTCGGTCCCTATATATTTTCCCTATCACATCTCCCTTTTTCTCCTGCGCGAAACTTCGTTGGAAATTCCCCTGTCTATAACTCAGACCGCCGACGACCGCCACCCCTCTTAAATAAACGCATATTCTCCCCCGACTTTATAAAAATACAATACTATACATACTATCCAATTCTTAGTGACCGCGCCAGTCTTAATTTTATACATCATTATTTGTCGGAGAGTTTGTTCGCCGATGTATTATTTTGATAATAATAATACATCGTATTGAAATCCCTATATACAAATATATGCAGTGAAACATCTATAAAACGGTCATTGAAGGGACCGTAAATAATAACCGCTATTTAGAGGTGATCGCTAAAACAAGTGCAATACTTCCAGATGAATGACTGTTATATAGAGTGCATAAAAAAAAAACCAAGTACACAATAATATGCACACACTAAAAAATTATATTTATGACACTGAAAAGTTATTTACTGATAAATATATGTATGAAAATTAAAATTATTGTGTAATATTATTTTGTTTTAAATTTATATTATTTAAACAAATTTTTTCGAAATAAATTTCTGTTGTTTTTAATAAATTAAAACCATCTACGAAGATGTGAAGAGTGAAGATTCACTTGAAGAGTGAAATGAACTTATTGTTTTATTTGATCAACAACCTCTGAATAATTTGATACGTTGCATTCGGGTTCTTCAATTCACCAGATTCCTCGGTTTCTTCATTGAATTCCTCCTCATCATTGTCTTTCGTAATGAATGACTTGATATCACTGATATCTTTTTTAATGTTACGATTTTGATTGATCGAAAAAAACTGAAGTCAATTGACATTGGAAACTAATGAAACATAATAAAATACACAAATCCTCTGTGTTCATAGCGTTATCGTAAAAGTTTGATAACGCTATAAACTATAAACTGCCATAAATAGTTTGGGCAAACCACGCACTTTAAATTTCTTACACATTTCTTTTATGCATCAGTATATATTTTCTATTATTTTATCTTATATTTTGATCGTTATTCAGAGTAGCCGCTATATAGAGGTATTAATGTAGTTTTCCCATAACACTTGATGGGACCAAAAAAAAAAAAAAAAAAAATGACCGTTACATAGAGATTACCGTTTTTTTTAGTGGTGACCGTTAACGAAAGTTTTACTATATCATTATATGTATGTATACCATCTATATATATTTTATACTTGCTGCTACTTCTATTATATTTTCCATCACTCTCCTTTTTAATGTTATAAAAAATTCGTTATCGTTGTTTTGTGTTTGTTCTTAAAATTAATCGACGGAAATTTTAACGTGAAAATCGTTGAAACAAATAACCAATTTAAAAAACAAAAATATTTAAGTGTGATAAACGAAACAGACATCGAGAAACCAAAACCGATTTATTTTTTTACCATAAAAACCGTACCTTGATTATGTCTATAAGATAAATCTCCCCCCCCCCCTCTCCGTAACATATTGTTACAGAATATTTCTGTAAATGATTGTCTGTGCTATGTAAATAAAACTGGGGAGACAAAGTCTCCGAAACCAAAAGGCTGCATCAGTCGTGATGGTTATTGTGTGTATTGTGAAATAATTCATTATAAACGAAATGATTAATCGTCTGGCGTTTGATGAACGGAAGAAGTTCAGTTTATTGGCTTACGTATTTTCATGTCGTTGTTAAGTATGTTAAGTGTTAATAAAAAAAAAAAAAAAATTAAAAGAATAACGTCAAACGGTTCTACATTGTATTATAATTAAGACCAATATAATATATAAAGAGAGTTCTTTCAACCAAATAATGTTTTATTTATAATGCGATAAAATCGTAATACATTATCAAGAAAGTGTTGATGTTTATTATTAACGGTTTTTTTTTTTTTTTTTTTTTAAATTTATAAAATAAATAGTAATTATCAATAGGGCTGTGTTTTTAATGCCGTGAAAAACCTTAAAATGCACAAAATATGCATAAACAATTTCAAAAAAAGCAATACAATAATTATGCATTTAAAGTCTCAAAAAATGCAAAATAAAATGCACTTAAAAAGGTTTTTAATTTAATTTTTATATTTATTTTGATATTATTGATATCGATGTCGCAAGCCCGCAAATAACTAATTTAGACAATATTTCTTTAATTTATTGAATCCTTAGCTTTACCTAACCCGTATACAGCTTATGTAAAATATAAATTTGACGTATATACAGCCTGTGTAAAATAAAAAAAACATGTGTGTAAAGATGTTCATTGGCGGAATTCGATTAAAAATACCGGAAAATGAACTAAAAAGGAAAATATGACTTAAAAAGTTCAAAAAATAATCTTAAAAACTAAAAACGGCAAGAAATGTAAAAAAAAGTTTCATAAACTAATTTGTTACTACATAGTTCAAATTATATACTTAGAAAGATATGTTTTACAATCGCCTAAAAAAAATGCACTTTCCTATAAATTCACAGCCCTAATTATTGGTAACCCGACCGGTTGCGTTATTTCGTGAAACGGCCAAAAACACCGTTAATGAATAATAATATTAACTCGATTCAATCCCGTAATTTGTTGAAAAAAGTTAACGTTCCAACAAGTCGAAAAAATCTTAATTAACTTTTTAACTTGTGTGTTTTTTTTTTTGTAAAATTTGTATTCTCGTATTATAGTGAAAATAGCAAGACACAAGTTAAACGCGCAGGGATTATTCCGAAAGGATCAAAAATCATACCTATACCTACTTAAGTACTTTAAACTTAAAACTACACACAATAATGAACTTAACGCAATGTAATTTAATTTTAACTCGTTAATTATTAAATAAAAATATAAAAAAAAAAAAATCAAAGGTTGGGCTGATAATTAAAATTGAACTTTTAACTTTTCGAGTCGTTAATGCCCGGCGTCCCACACAGCGGCGTGCGCAGGAATGAAAAGAGTGTTAGGGGTTATTTCCTTCCTTTCTATTCGCTTAAAAATACATTAACTACGCGAGTAGCATTTATTTAGTAATAAAATAATAAAATAAAAACAAAATTATTTATTTAGTAAATTTTTCGTGGAATCTCAAAACATGTTTAACCGAACTTCGCTTTTTCGTTTTTTGTAACCGATCGTCGCGTACAGATATAAATTAAATACTCTAGTCGTATATATTTTTAAATGGGTTTTTCGAAAACCGAAAAACGATAAAATTTAAAAGTGTTGGATGAATGTTTTTCATGGTACCTATAACCAAACCAAAAACTCAGAACTAAGGTATCTATACTCATCTACACGTTGCAATAAAGTGTAAATGTTTGGTAAATTATTTAAATTTTATTTGAAGCCGAGGTAGGCGATGCGGCAGAGCCTTCAAGTCTATATTCTCGATAATACACGCGTTATCTCGAAAAGTTTTTTTTTTCGGAAATTGTTTTTTTTTGAATATTTAAGAAACGATTGGCTTTAAATTTTACACGCGGTTATTTTTTTACACCCATAATTTTGGAAGTGAAGCCGCTAGAAAATTTTGGTTTTATAATATTAAACTATAGTAAAAATTGTATAAATATATGTGTGTTCAGTTTAAATACATTTCAGTGTTGATATTTTTAATTTCCGGCGACCCATTGACGAGATGTTACACGTTTAATTTTGTCATTTTCTAGGTAGGTGGAGAATAGTGTGGACCATTACTCAAACGCCACGTGCTGCGTCGCAACACAAATGATGTCCCACTATTCTCTTCCTACCCAAACTTAGAAGTGTAATGGCTCGTCAACGATTTGATCGGAATTAACAATTTCAACACCATTTAATTTAAACTAAAACTTCATTTATTTATAGAATTTTTATTATAGGTCGCTATTTGAAATGCGAAAGTGATTTTACCCTCAAAATTATGGATGACAAAAAATAACGGGTAACGTAACGTTTTATACATTGTCCGAACGAAAAAATTCCGAAAAAACTGAATACTACTATCCCAGATAATCAGTGTCATATAATAGATGATCACTCTGTATCAGTGGCATATTTACAGGGTTGATTAGGAAGATATATCTCCCTCGTGAACTTTTTTTAGTTTCTACGAAATTCATACGAAATATATTTTTAAATTAAATTTACTTTAATTACTTACAATTACTATAATTACTATAATTATAATTTTGTAGTTAAAATATATATATTAAAACAAACAGATATAATTCGCATGATGGATGGGCCACTTTTGTAGGTGAGAAGTTGGGTAGGTTGAGGGGAAATTTAATGTATATAACGATTGTAATCACTGCTAACGAAAAACGATTTTGAGCAGAATTTTGAGCAGAAGCTTTTTATTTTTCTGTGGACAACTTTTCTACCAGCAATTTTTCTCCAATTACAACGATAGCACTTTTTTTAAACGAAATCTGACTGGATAGATACTTAAGGGAGGTTATTTTTTTATTTTCACAGAAGTTTTCCCAATAAATGGGAAAAATTGGGAAAACCGGGAAAAACGTAGGAAAAACGGGAAAATAGGTACAATATTACACAGGTATTATTAAAGAAAATGTTTAATGCGTATATTATTATTTTACCATAAAAACGGTAAATCGCTTCCTAGCAGTGTATCCCTGGCAACGTGTCAGACGGCTAAAGATTTACAACAATCGGCTGCTGTACTGTCTTCCAAATTTCACAGCAATTAGGAGCATCACAAGCACAAACAAACCACATAATATTGTATATTACATATACGTTGTCGACAAAGGCAACACTGTCAACCAAACTCCGCTCAGAATAGTTTTTTCGTTAATAATGATAGTGGCTACACTTGTCCCCATTATCCTATGACAGGCATTTTTTTTTTTAGCCGGTTTACACCGCGATATACGTTGTATGGTATGACACAATTTCCAAATTAATCGTCTTTCTCCTTGCGGACAAAATCCAAAATACGCCACTGTCGCGTGTGCCTATACGTTTTGTACGCGTATATTTTAATATCGTAATCGCCGACGGCAATAATGATTTTTGTTTGTTTTGCATGTGTTACAGTATGTCGTTAGACGCAGAGGCACCACGAACGGCCGCCGAGATGCCGGCGATCAGCGATAAAACCGCCACCAATTTCACTGCGGCTTGGCTGTTGAAATCGACGTCGAGCGATAGCGAACCGAACGACTGTGCACCGGACGTGAAAACAGGAAGCAAACGCGTTACCGATACGGTCAACCGCGACCAAAGGGGATTCAATCCGAAAAAACGACGTAAACAAACGAATCCCACGCGGATCTCGTCCGACGGGGAAAACGCGAACGTAACCAACGGTAATAATAACGAACGCGCCGCGGCGCCGTTATTGTCGCCGGACGCTAACGTGAACGCGACGCCGAAGCAGAACGGCGGCGGGCCGGCAAAAGGCAAAATGAAATTGACGGGCCGCCAACACGCCGCCCCGTCCAACGTTCTTCCGTTAAATCTGACGAAATCCGGCGGCGCGCAAAAACGATTGCCGGACGATTCGAAAAAAACGATCAAAAACAACTACCCGCTGAACGTCGGCGGACGGCCGCCGCTGAAACAAGAGTCGGCTGCCGAACTGCCAACCAAGTATTACGCGGCGTTTTCTCAACGAGCTTTCGCCAAAACGAAAAGGGACAACTTTCCGGTGGCGGTCGGACGGCCTTATGCAATGCCGCCCGTTAAGAACAACAACCGTCAACCGTCCGGTCACGCGGCAAACGTAAGAATGTCACCCGTCCCTGTGCAAATATTCAATCCGGAGGCGTTTTGCGATTTGTGCAACAAGGAATTCTGTAACAAATACTTTTTGAAAACGCACAAGGCTAACAAACACGGCATTTACGGCGACGACGGTCCGTTCGCGGACCAACACGACAAAAGCCAAAATAAAATACCGTTGCCTCCGATTGCCGGCGATTTACCGCCGAACGACCGCTCCGGAGGAACGTCGCCGTCGACTTCGGCCGCGTTCAGAGGCGCACACGCTCAACCAGCAGCGGCGGCGGCAGGAAATACGGGCTCGTCGAAAAGCTCGGCCAATCCACAGAATCGGGCGTTTTGCAACCTATGCCAGAAGGAGTTCTGTAACAAATATTTCGTCAAGCGTCATAAGGCCAAAATTCACGGTTTCACCGTGGACAACGGAGACTATTGCAAGAACGACCACGGTGTCCCGTTGAAATTCAAAACCAACGGAGAAACGAGGAAAAACAACGTTTCGACGGATATGAACAAATGCTACGATAAAAACGACAAGTTCGCGCCGGGTCCGTCCGAAACGCCGAAAAACGTGCGCCCGAAGACGGCGGCGAAAGGTGCGGTCCAAAAACCGGTGGCAAACGAAGCGGCGCCCGTGCAGACGAAGGCGTTCAGAGTCGAATCGCCGTGTAATCAAAACATTAAAGTGGAACGTTCGGACGAACACTACGTGAATAAAGTACCGAACGGATTGTACGGCACGACACACGGTCACGGCGATAACGGCGAGATCGCGAACAATTCCACTCGTAACATAAACGCTTATTACGGACAATCGGCGGTACACGAAGAGTTGTCCAAACCGTACGTCGAAAATAAACCGCGACAGCAGCAGCAGCAGCAGCAGCAGCAGCAGCAGCAACAGTTGCAACAGCAACAGCAGCGACAATTGCAACAGCAACAGCAAAGACAACTGCAACAGCAACAGCAGCAGCAACAGCAACAGCAACAGCAACAGCTGCAACAGCAACAGCAACATCAACAGCTACAACAGCAACAGCAGCAGCAACAGCTGCAACAGCAACAGCAGCAGCAACAGCAAAGGCAACAACAACTTTCGATCGCGGAATTCGGGAACGGTGCCTGCAACGATACTCCGATGAACTTGATTACTGTGAATAACGGCGAGCACTACTACGGCGATAATCCGAAAAACGATTACGGTACTGCTGCAATGGGACGAAAAACCGACGACGCGCACGAACATACGAAAACCGCGAATGTCGCCAAAAACAACGACGGAATTATTGTTGACGAAAATATCGTTACGGCGGCGGCGGCGGCGGACCGGACGGACAAAAGCAAGTTGCTCGCGTTTCACAATTTCATTTTTCAACTGAACGAGCGTTCGCTGGAGAACGTATTGAAATGTTATTTGTGTAACGCGCCGGTGGTGGACGGATCGTTGAAATCGCACATTTTCGACAAACACGAACACCTCGTCAGCGAACTGATGAACGAGACGCTGGAGCTGTGCAACAACAGCGCGGCGACCAACACGCGTGCCGAGTACTCGTGTCACGATTGCCGGTTGACGTTCGACACGGACGCGTCACTGAAAACGCACTTCGACCAATGGGATTGCGGCGACAAAGGTTGCCGGGCGTCCACGGCCAGTCCCGCGGATGACGACGAACAGCTCGGGCTGCCGCTGCCGTATTTCGGCAGTCCGGGTGAAACGCAACACTACGCGATATTCAGCAGTTTCTGTAAGATCTGCAACAAAGAGCTGTGCAACAAGTATTTCATGAAGACGCACATGCGCCGGATGCACGGCATATCGATCAAAATCGGCAACAACATCGGCGGCGTGATGTGCGACATTTGCAACAAGGAACTGTGCAGCAAGTACTTTCTGCGCGTGCACAAGCAGAACTCTCACGGCGTGGTGGACGCTGGCGGACCCGGCACGAAAAACGGATGGCAGGTGATGGGCCCGACGGCGGCCGCCGCAAACGTCGGTGGCTGCGGCGGCAGCGGCGGTTCGCAAGCCGCTGCGGAAGAAACGGACGTCGGCAACAACAGGTACTACAGACACTACACCGAAGTGTGCGGCGTGTGCTTTAGACGGTTCCGGAGTTCGAAGTGGCTGAGCGCCCATTTGTTGAACGAACACGGCGACGAGGGCAAAACGCAGTGGACGCAAATACAGAACCATCACGCGACCGTCGCGGAGCAAAACGATAAGCAGCAAACGATTGTCGCTACCGCCGCCGCCACCGTACCCCGGGCAGCGATTTACGAGACAAACGAACCGAGCTCGGCGACGCCCAGTGTATACGGTACCGTGCCGCAGCTCGAGCGAAATTCCGCGAGTCCGGAACAGCGGAGACCGCCGACGATCGAGGAGATGAAACACTATCGGTGTTCGTATTGCGCGTTCACCACGTCCATTTTGTCGTTTCTGTTCGTGCACGAAAAATTCCACTTGGCCGAGCACAGAAACGCCGTGGAAGACGCGCTCGTAACCACACCGATGCAGACGTGTTCCGTCTGTTGCGCGCAATTCCCGGACACCGCGCAATTGGAAAACCATTTGATACATTGGCATTTCAACAACAACAACAACAACAACAGCAACAATAACTACACTGGCGCGTTTCCGCCGCCCGGCCCGTCGTGGGCTCCCGTTTCTCGCCGGTCCCCCGTCGCACCGTCGGTTAACTTTGCCCACACAATCGCCGACATCGGGTGTCCGCGTTCGGCCGCATACAATAACAGCGTCGTCCAGACGTCGGACGTGACGTACGGAAACGACGCGTTCGTAGCCGAACTCGGACCGCCGACGATCGAACAAACGCCGCCGCCGTGGTATCGGGCCGGCACAAACGTCGCGGTGCCCAACTACGGCTACGTTCCCAACCACGAGCCGTTTATAATGCAGTCGTTCTTCCTGGAAAACGGTTTGGCGACGCCGCCGATCGAGGCGGAACTGCGGGCGGCCGGCCGAAGCGACCCGTTCCATTCGTCTCTGGTGTACTTGCCGGTCAAGGAAAAGTTAACGTCCACCGTTAACGTGTTCTTCAAACTGACCCCGACGTAGACCGGACCACGCGATGGAGGAGCAGGTGACTGTAATACGTAAACACCATTATAGTATATTATTTTATTATACGTATTATAGGTGTACAGTATACGTAGCGTTCATAAAATAAGTCATATACGTTTGTAATAAAAATATCTCGAAGTATATTATACTAATTTACTAATAAGGTACAATATTTTTAAACGAAGTATAAGATTTTAGTCCGAATACATATTACACACACACACACACACACACACACACACACTAGTGGCACGTCCGGAGGGGGGGGGGGGTAAGTTAATAGAGCTACGGGGTTAAATATTTCCGGCTTTTTTCTATATAGTAGTGAAACGAGCCTAAAATAACATAGAAGCAATAGGAATTTGCTCGTAATTCGGATTTCGAAATTTTAAATTTAGAATTATCCTGTAATCTTATGCTTTGCTTATAACGTTCCAGCGGCAGTAACGTGTCTTGGATAAATATCATCCACGGGGCGGGTAAATATTTCAGGTGTTTATCCGCCCAAATTTTGGATAAATATTTTGCATTTTTAATTTCGAAAACCCAATTTCGGATTTCAACGTCCGAATCCGGATTTTTACGGATTTTAGAGAATCCGGATTTATTTCACTACCCCCAGTGCCCACCCGTCACCGACATTCCCAATATATTCACATATAATACGTTTACTGAATTCGTAGTTGACGAACACTTTAATATTTAATTATTTTCATATTGAACAACCCGCCCGCCCCTGAATATTGGAAAAAAAAAAAAAAACCGTCGAGCGATCGCGAATGCTCAAAAGCCGCTGTTTCCTTTTGTTTCGCCATTGTCTCAAATCGGGACAGCGACTGCACGCTTACACCGGTCGGTACTCCCAATCAGTATAAACGCGTATTACACGCTAACATTTACGATTGTAAATATGTATTATATTTCTCCGTGCAATAACGTAGACTTCCCTCTCATAATACAAAAACTACCGGGTGTGCCGCTGCACATATTACTGTTAGAACAGCACACACACACACACACACACACACACACACACACAGGCATGCACGCACGCACAATTTACTATCGAAATAAGACTGAACGAAATATGTCTATTATTGTTTAACAATAATACTAAACTTACCTATACATAATATAATATACTGTATAATACGATGGGTGCTGGAATGAAATACGGTGATATCGATTCCATATGTACTAAAGTTCCTAAATATATTATGCCTAGAAAAAAAATATCTGTAACGCCACAATAGACACCGCTGTCCCGGTGCAGGTTGCATTTGCATTCCAAAACATATATTCCATATTATTGTTCCCGAATTCAACAGTCGGCGGTCTCGGGTGCCGAGAGAGGGAGTGGCGGACCGATTGAAATCCAAAAGAAATATTGCGCAAATGTTCAAAATATCCTTCGACGTAGTAATAATAATAACTTTTGAAAACGAGCGATTCGTTTTGTGCGGTCCGTTATTGGATTTCGTCGTACTCGCGTATCGTGCGGTACAACCCAAACGATATATTTATGGTGACCGGGTAAAAAAATCCAAAAAAAAGTACGTTTTAAAATTCAGTCCCTCCATTATAAAAAAAAAAAAAAAAAACACCTCTCTTGAAAGAATTGACCAATGTATATACTGTTCTACTAATTTTGCCCATAGCTCATCTCCATCTATATATACATTTTTTATTTTATTTTATTTTTACTACTCTATTATTGTTTTTTCTCTAATCGACTATAAAAACTAGGTAAAACTATGCATAATAACTGGTGGTTATAATGTTAGCAACTTTTGTTTTTTCGTCAAACATTAGTTCTCCAGCTCTCGCTACCGTTGTCAGTCACTTGCAGACGTTTGGAGTGCATTAGGTCGAATCATAGAATATTAAAATATAAACGAATAATCAAACTACACAAAATCATAAACATGTATTAGCCCGTAATATTTTCAAAAAGAATAGTACGATTTCGAATACTTGACACTACTTGTTCAGGACATGGGGAAAGAGTGTAACGTCCTGTGGAAAAAAAAAAAAGTACGCCTGGTCACCCCGTAAATATATTATTGTAATTAACAATCGCAATTGCGGTTCGAAATTCCGAACAGATTACAATGATTGTCTCGTCGCGATATTCGCGCCATCGGAACATAACAATCTACAGTAAAACCTCACTTTAACGGACCCCCCCCACCCGTATAAGGCGGGAATCTCCTTGAAACGGAAAACAACGACAGTTCTGCACAACTTCAGTCTCCCTGTGTAAACGGACACACTATCCTTTAAAACGGAAAGACCGGTGGCCGCGTGGCGATTCCGTGATAATGAGGTTTTACTGGATGATAAAAATATTATATGTATAGCGTCGCAACTCGAAAAATCGTGTTTTTAGAATAGACAGAAAAAAAAAAATGTAACATATGCCTGTCAAACAAAAAGTAATTTAACTATAGTTATATATCGTCTTTAAAATAAAATTATATATACGGATGGCTTCAAGACCGTGTTTTTGGTACGTCACAAATGTCAAATTGTTCGGGACAGCCATTAAAAGTTTTCGAATTTTTCAAATCACTATGGTTTTTTTTTTTTTTTTTTTATTATTATTTTTTTTAAATTTAATTTTTAACTTAAACATGCAAACTCGATACGGTGTGTGAAACTCGCCGTAAACTAATAACTGATCAGTTAAAACTTTTTTCTCAAACCAAAAAAAAACAAAAATTAAACGATGGCTGCAATCGTTGCTGTACAATATCTCGGTATGGACGTACGCCTAAACAAGTATTTAGCGGACATGTCGTTTAATAATTAAATTATTTTCGAAAAATTTGACATTGATCGATGTCCAATCAAATATAATCGAATGTCCGGATTTGTCCGGCGGTTAAAACGAACATCAATGTTAGTAGGTGCTCATTATATCTGTTTGAGACAATCGTATGCCACAATTTTTGTTTGGACTCGTCGTGTTGGTGCATTCGAAAAATACGATCGGCTCGTAAAACGTCAAATATTATTATGTAAAAAAAAAAAAAACACAGTTTCATAATTTTTGACTCGCGTTTTGCTCTTGACATTTGGCAGAACCGTAAAGACCTAGGCCCACAGTCTCGTCGGTTTTGGAAAAACACGTCGTATCATATTACATTTGGCCTCGGAGCCATCGATATATTTTACACATCGAATCGGAACGAAGATGTAACAACAATCATCTCGTGACCCGATTTTTCTTTAGCTAAATATATAATAATACACCGTGCGAACTAAAACATTACAACTATTTAAATTGCAATATACGTATGCGACAATCACTATTAGTTCCGAGACACGCTGCGCTAATGCGTTTGCAGCAGCACACGCTATAGTGTGTCGTATTCCCCTCGTTTAACGGCGTAGGTATTTTTTCACCACGGGGATAGGCTGCGGGTATGACACGAAATCGTCATTTTTCGAGTTGCGCGACGCTATTTGTAATGTTCTAATGTTCTGACGGCCCGAACCATTTCAATAGATACTTTTAATCGTTTTAACGGTATTGATGAAATTATTATTGTTTTTTTTTTTTTTTCTTTGCGATAATAATAACGTCTGGAAAGCACCCAAAACAATATTTACGCCGGGTTACGTGAATGATCACTAAGCGTTTAGTGAACCGTTAGATTACGTACAGCTCTAATGTGTCACTGAATTTTTTAACGATCCGTTAAATTCCGTTAAATTTTTCCTCCCTGACTCTTATAGATGACCCGGTCACTAAAACGGTCGGTCCGATTTCGGCTTCTTTAACGCACCGGGCTTATCCCGGCGAAAACCCGGTATTTAAAATCCCTAAAATAAAATTGTATTTTTTCCATGACTGTTCGATTTTCACGGTTTTACAATAGTTTTCAATTATTTCCAAACGAAATCACGGCTAATATTTTATCACTTTTCTCGGTGCTAAGACACGAGTACTTACATCTCAACCACTGTAACCACGTACCGATCCACACATCATAATATTAATACATTTAACGAACCGGATACTTCCCAAATACTTCCTAAATAGCAACCCAAATACTTCGCCGGACATTGTTTAACGGCCGATAAATCCCACAATGTAATACTACACACATTTCACGAACGGTTTTGCGCGACTCGGCGTAACAATAATGTTGTTGATGTTTTGTTCGGGTTTTTTTTTTTTTTCGTCCCGTTTGTAATTTTTTCGGCAATTTTCTCTTCGCAGTTACCCCACCGTGTACTGTTGTGCGCATAATAACATCCCTACGTCATCCGGTGAAATGAATCGCTCGCTACGTTATTATATTTACACGTAGTCCTACGTTATAATATTATAATTTAATATTTACCTACCTGAACTAATAATTTATATGGGTTACGTTACGAAACGTAATCATATTGTTTACAAACAACTGTATACCTACACCTACGTGTTTATTATGTTCAATTATGATAATTCATTTCAGTTACCTACCTCTCTCCGTTCGGATATTATTATAATATATATATATATATATATATATATATATATATATGTATTCACAATCGTAATCCGTTTTTATTAAATTATTATATTATTATATTATCTGATAATCAAAATTTTTTTTATGTTTAAGTGTACCTACCCCGCCTCGACCGTTAGAAAAAAAAAAAAAAAACTAGGTCGTTGGTTTTTTTGATAATCAAAATTATACATTAATCTAGTTTAAATTATTATAATCAAAAAAAAAAAAAAAAAAAAAAAATGTAAAAAAATAGTTTGTTATTGCATTACGTATTATCGTGTTTTACAGTTGATATTGTTTAACTTTAAGTCACCGTTATTACATGCTGCAAGAATATTGTCCGATTGTTTTTTTTTTTTTTTTTTTTTTTTTTTCATAGTGACAGTTATATTATATTACTATTATTATTATTATTATTATCGTCGCTATACCAAGGTACGTATCTATATTATACAGGTAAAAGAAAAACCGTTATGAATATTAATATACGACGAGGTATTGATTAACGAAAACTTTTCCATTAGATTGCATACGAATGACCATATTATTATCGTAATTTAAGGACAATTATTTATTATTTCGAAATATTTATTAAAATCAATAATATTAATTATTATTAGGATATAGTCCGTATTATTACATAATGCGTAGGCGTTTAAAAGTATTGAACTATTATATTATATAATACGCTTAGGTACAGCCAAAAAAAAAAAAAAAAAAAAAAAATCGTTTTAAGGAAATAAATTATTAATTAATAATATGATTATTTCTATTTATAATATATACCTATCGTTAGTTAGTTTTCTTTCTTTTTTTTTTTTTTTTTTCATTCTTAACTGGCGTCGGACTTTTATTGCAATATAATATAATATTTATATATATATATATGTATACGTAGTATCATAATCAAAGTTTGCGCGATTATATTGTGTAAATTTATTCGCACGAAATATATATATATATATCGTGTATAGGTATAAGCGTCATTATTTCTAATGTACTATTGGAATACATAAGTTTCGCTTTTTGTTTTTATTTTTCGAAAAATTCCAGTAAAAAATATATTATATTAAAAAAAAAAAAAAAAAAAAAATCCTTTATGTAACCATCATAATAATAATAGTACTCGTATACTATTGTGTATTCGTCTTTTCAAATACATACCTGCAGTGTATTATTATTGCTTAGATGTAGCCAGCAAAATAATAATCGACGTAACTGTTTTACTGTAATATTTAGGCGATCTATTAATTATCGCGTTAGTGTCGGAATATACGGCAAATAGATTTGTTTTTTGCCGTCGGAACCGTGCGCACGCACGTGCGTATGATGTGATGTGCCATTATTAAAAACGGTAGACATTAAGTTTGAGCTAATTGAAATAAATTCAAAAAAAAAAAAAAAAACACGTCGTTAAAATTAAATAATTTTTCGATCGCGTTTGAGTGTCCGCTGCAAACGGACATTATTAATTATTATTAATTACCATCGCCGTTGCTGTTTCCGAACAAACGATATTTTAGCAATTGACCAGCCGACACGGGCATTGACAACATGCGCAGTGCAGTTGAAAAACAATTTTTAAACGACCGGCCAAGTTTTAAATTTTAACGTTCGATTTTGTCACCTTAACTTATTATTATTATTATTATTTTGTACTGTTCCCCAGTAATGTCCGCGGAATTCCGCGTTAATTGACATTCCCGAAACCCAACCCTGTAATAATAGTATACGCGTAAACACGTCGATCAATTTTTTTTTTTTCGAAGTTTCAAGTTTCGTCAAGTTTTTCGAAATATGGGCTTCCTGTGAGCATTTTTTTCAACGCCTATATCGCGGCGTTGTAAAATTTCCCGAAAGATGAATCTACACCGCCCGAGTTTATCGGTTCCGAATCAACTCGATTACCCGTAATGTTCTGTTGATACAAACGCCCATTGGCTTTCAACATCGTTAACCGTCGCCGACTCGTTTGCCGCGCGTATGGAACTGAGCCCCGCCGAGTCACCGCACACGTTCCACAGTCGCCGGACTCGCCCAGTCCGGGGATCGATTTGTCCGCATCGTGTGCACAAATGGCGGGGCCGAAATGGTCGTCTCGTTGAATAAAATCACAATATTGTTTTTACCGATATTGCGATAATAATATTGTACGTCAACGCAATAGTAGTAATAATATCCGTGCGGTAACGTTTGTCAACGGGCGACTATATCGCTGGACACTTTTGACCGGATCGAACGGAAATACCTAATCGCATTTACCGGAATATCAGCCGTGATAGCGTTTCGTCCGTGTGGATTATTTTTCGGGCAGAAAAAAAAATCAAAAAAAAAAAAAAATCCATATAATTTCACCGAATAGTAATAAATCGTTGTCTAACGCCGGAAATCGATATATCGCCGCGGTGCGCCCTTTAACGACACACGGGTAATATTAAAATTATTATTATTGTTGTTGTATAATTTTTTTAAATCCAATTTGAAAACAAACAACAGTAAAAAACGTTCAACGAGCGAAATGATATAATGTCCGATCGAGTGTTACGTGATATTATTTTCATATAAATTTTATCGTACGCCCGTATTACTTAAATTGCACATACCATATGCGGTCGAACGCTATTAATTTCTGAAAAAAAAAAAAAAAAAAAAAAAAAAAAAAAAAAGAAACCGCCAGATGCCGGTATACTGCAGACTCGATTTTTCCTTTCCGTATTTTCCGGGAGACGGTTTTTTTTTCTTTCTCGTATTTGAATTTCGGTAAAAAATGTCTTTCGGTTAAATCTGTAAGCTGCGCAATAATATTTTTACTCGTATACTATTATATTAATTAAAAGACGTCCGTTACTTCCTGCGGAGCGGCGAATCCGGAAATTGTTTAAAGGGGAGCGGGCGCGGGCGCATTATTTATATTTTCGGCAAATCGACCATACTATACCTATTAAATTAATTTAAAATGCACGAATACAAAGCGTAGTCCATTGACAGGGGGGCACGTGCCCCTATGACTATGTACCTATGTTATTATGGGTATGCGGTTCGACAAAGCCACAGTGCACTGGTTTTTTTTTTTTTTTTTTTTCCGTTCCCAATAATATTTAATCAAAAAATCATTAATCGCGAAATATTTTCGGAATTAATAACGAAAAAATACGAATAATAATATTAATAATTGTAAAAAAAAAAAAAATATGTCATCGAAGCGCGCGCGATCGAGCGATCATAATAGTTATTATACTATGATAATATTGTGTCCAGAAAAAATAAATAATTTTAAATTATAATTATTATTAAGCGTGTTTGTAGACTTAAAAAAATAATCGTATTTATATTGTTCGTGTACGTTAAGACGGATTGATATTCGTATTATTATAATATATTATTTTTTAGTTCGGTGTTTCATTCGCGTATACTATATGTGTTATGCGCGAAAACGTAATCAAAAATGTATAATCAAAATATTAATTAAAACGTGTAATCAAAATTATCAATTAAGGTTTATTAAAATTATTATATTATATAATATTTAGATTTTATTTTACGTGTTAACCGATAAAATTACCGATAGTGTTTGTACCTACTATCGAAACAATTGACTTAATTATATTATTATTGTACAATATAACGTTAATAATATATGATATGTCAAATACTCAGAATCAAAAACATAAAAAAAATTAAAAAAATAACATTTAATTACCATATTATTATAATATTATACGATTTTAGTTATTAAGTATTTTTTTTTTTTTTTTTTTTTTTAGTGTACACAATACGTTATGCGTGTGTTTGAAAAATTATATTTCTCTATTATAGTATTTAAGTATTACATTATTAATGTTAAGTTGAAAATGAAATATGTATACAGAAAAAAAAAAAAAAAAAAAAAAAAAAACAAAAATAAACTATAGTACGGTATTCGCTAGTTTCCTAGATTGTATTATGCGTTAAATGTGTGTCAGCGCGTGTGTGAAATTTCGTTTGAACATTCTCGGCGGAATTATTAATTGTATACTCTGCAACACACATACTCGTACATTATATCATATTGTATTATTATATACCTATATAGCATCTAACCATAATAAATTATAATCACGTTCATTTATATTCATTATTATCATTATGTACTGTCGATGTAACGAATTGTGTTGATTATAACATTTATGTGTGTATGTATGTATATTATTTATAATCGATAAAAACAATATTATCATCGTGCACGGTTAACGTACGGCGACAATGTCGTGCGTTTCAAAATCAAGTTTAAATTACCAATAACTCGCAGTTTTCATTTACGAGATAGTATGATTTTTTGTTTTTTTTGTTTTTTTATATTTCGCCGCATATTTATTTACTTACCGCATCACAATAATATTGTACTGTAATGTCGGGTGCGTCCGACGGCGATTCCCAAACGTTTAAACATTAAACAAACACCGAGGAACGGATTTAAACATGCATTTGAAAATCGACGAAAAACCTGTTAGATTCGTAAAAAAAGTCCTGGAAAAAAAAAAAAAATCGCATATAAATATTTAAGAAACTCAATTTGTAATGAATCTAAAAATTTCCCCCGTTCAATGCGTTTCCAACCCTATTAAATACAATTGTTTAACGCTGAAAAATGACTGTCCCGAAGTATTTTTTTATATATAATGTGAACAATTTTGTTTGAAAAAAAAAACACTTGTATTAATCGTTTTTGTAGTGTTAGAAAATCATTTTTAATAAGTTAAAGCCATTATAGAGAGGAGGACTTTTATACGCCTCTACCGTTTTTGCTTTTTAAAATATTTCACAAGTGATTTTTTGACGCTTTTAATCGGTTTTTTTTTTTCGTGGATTTTGAGCGCATATTTAACCGTTCCCTACTTGCAGTATATAAAAATTGAGTAATTTTCGAGGTGCGCTCCGTCGAGCATACGCAGAACATGATGATATTACTACAGAAATCAAAATTAACGTAACGCGTATATCGCACGGTAAACTTATAAAATCGCCGAGATTCGATTCTATATGAAAAAATAAAACAAAATCCCGATATAATTATTGTTATTCAAAGTATTTGAAATACGATAAAACGATCGTGAAATTAACAAACATGTACGCACGATTTTATCCAAACAATATTACAATATCGCCCGCATAATATTATTATAACAGTTGAGTAGGTGTACGTAATACTTTAATATATTTATAATAACGTATGTTCAATAAAACACAATTAAAACAATCAAATTTAAATTTAAAATGTTAATCAAAATTAGTTTGGTGAAAATAGAAATGAAAAAAAAAAATATATTTTTAGATGTTACATCGCCGTGTTACGTTATTATAATTAACGTTTTAATGCAATTATTTAAACTTTCATTCCGCTGCAACGAATAAATTGCATTTAAGGTCTTACCTGCTGCTGAATAACAACATGTTTTGTTGTTATATTATCAATTATAAAATAATGCATTTAATGTTGATGAAAAACATTTTGTTATTTTTGTTTAAATTTCTAATCATAAAATTAAAATGAATTAATACGAAATTTACCGTTTTTAAATGGATTTATGAATGTTACGGGGAACAAAGACGCTACAAAAATAAAATTTAATCGTAATTCGGAGAATATCTTATAATAAAAATTTTACTCACGTTAATATTATCATAATTATATCGGTGTTCGAATTGGATTTAAAAAAAAAAAAAAAAACCAAAACCAAAAAAAAAACTGACGCAAAACAATAGTGAAAATAAAATTTAAACGTGCGTACTGACGATTATCAACATATCTCCTATGTCCATAAATTATATCATTATGTTCGTACAATAACGTCCGTTAGATGAAAAATTACAGGAGGGAACTGAAAAAATAAAATAAAATAATAAATATTTCTACAAAAGAAGTGACACTCTTACTCGCCCCCGTTAGTTCAAGCACATAAATAGGCGCCATTGATTATAATCATCGCGCATCATAGCAGTATGAACATTTTATTTTAGGGATTTCAAAAGTTAAAAAATCGCCGTTAGACATCTTGACAGTGGTTCGGATTATAGTCGAACATTTTGACCATTTATTAGTTATTCGTGGGGACATCACACGAATAGTTTTAGGTATAGGTTATAGAATAACAGACATGAATACACGAAAATTGTTTCCCGGGCCCAATAATAATACACAAGAAATCCGTTATAACGACAACTCGAGTGACAAGGTGGCTATATTATAAGTTAGACCAGAGCAGCATGCACCTCCCCCCTTCCCCGTACAAATGATGTCGTTGATAGTATTTGATAATCGTCTTTGAAATATAAAAAAAAAAAAAAATATGCACAATAATAAGTCTGCAAATATTCGATTAAATATCATGAAAACGATCGATTGTTTAAAATGGTTTTTTTTTTTTTTTTTTTTAAATTAATTTTGTTAAAAAAACAACACGAATAAAAAGTTATACACTGTGTGATCGTCGAAATTGTCTATTTTATTAAAACAATTTTTTTTTTTTTGATAAAAACAAACGAGCGAGATTAAAAAAAATTAATATAAATATAATGAGTTATGTTAAATCCCGATAAATACACTGTCAGAGTTATTGGTATACTTACGCTTTGAAATTGATTCAATTTCAGAATATACACTCGTGTGTATAATATTATATACATATTACATTTTTATATATACCTATATATGTCATTTTATAATATTGATTATTAATACAAATAATAATAATAAAAAAAAAAAAAAAAAAAAAAAAAAAAAAATCTACGTCTTTTTATTTTACCGATTTTTTTTTTATGTTATAATATTATTTAAGATATTTAAAGCAATAATTTGTTTGGTTTTTTTTTTCTCTCGTGTGAGTCACGTGCTAAAATTCCCACGTCCGCGTGAGCTGGTGCGGGAACGAATTTGAAAGATTACCGACCAAATTATTTTTATCGATTCATGGCATTATGGTTGTATCGATCGAGTATTTTTATCTCGACAAAATGATGAGTATAAAACACGACGGTTTACAATATTATAATAATTTGTTTCCTGCAACGGTTCATATTTGCATATTATAGGTGTCCAATATTTCAACGATTACGCTAGTAATTATTGTTGTCAATTACCGGTTACTAGGACGAGTGCCTAAACGGACTGTAGACCTATAAAGAAATGGACTGACGATATAGTGATAACAAGGAGAGATAGAGATTGAGAAAGTCCGGCTGGTCCGGGGACCAATATTTTAATAACAATTACAATATTGTTAGAAAAAGATGCCATATGACCAGGTGTTATGACTACGACCTGCTAACAATGTATGGATAAACCTAATCAATTGCGAAGCCGAAAAATGATTTTTTTTTTTAACCGACAATAATTATTACATTTTTTTATTTTTTTTTTTGGTTTTCCGCGATTAAACGATACAATGCCGAGAAATCGCCTGTTCCGTGCACATAAAAGGTTTTTATCGGTAAGTAAGTACTAAAATTAACAACTTGGCCTACTTAAAAAAAAAAAGCCCAAATAAAAACTAAAAAATTGTTGATATGTACAAGCCATTATATTATGTTTTAGGATATTATAGTAAATATTTAAATAAATTGTTAGCGAATCATGCTTTAGATGTGAAAAGTCACAAGAATCTCCGAGTACCCAAAATCGTTCCGAAACAATATGCTTTAAATCATGGTGATTTTATATTTTATGAGTATCAAAAATAAATACGGTCAGGCAGGCACTTCGTGTGTTTTAATAATAAATTATAGCTTATTTTTATTTCGTATATTGACATTTTTGCTAGTTGCCTTAACGCTGAATATTTAGTACACGAAGTCAAAGTGAATTAGTAAAACATTATTTATTAACTTAATGTAAATATATTCATTTCATGTTAATAAAAATAAACACGTATTTAAACAATAATCCGTCCCTCAATAAAATATTATAAGTATAAATTATCAGTTGACAACATTATTGACAAGTCATATTTTCAGTCTGACGGTACAACCACCCAATTGGTCTAGAGACTTTCACCTCATGAAAACCCTATTACGCTATCTCTAGAGCCTATAGACGTTCGTCTCGTTTTTGTCTAAAGAAACGAGAGTATTTACCACGGTTCACGAAATCAGACGATTGTAAATAAAAGTTTTCCTGTAAACTGTAAAATATATATTTCAGCCAAAAAGGTGGATGTCACTAAAAAGTAAAAATAATTAAAAACAAATAAACACAAATAATAATTTACTGCGTATTATCATTATTAATCTAATTTAGTAGTATCGATATACAAATAAATGATAAAAATCTTTAATGTGGACTCGGACATTATTATCTGTAGGCAACGCTTTATACGCTATGGAGTTGATCGATATTGTTCCATTGAAATTGAATCGTGTGTCGGTGATTCTGTCAAAGGTGTTCAACTAATTTTTCCCCTAATAATAACCTTAAAGACACATTAATTTAAAAAAGTAAAGAACAGTCATCAGAATTTGTCGAGACCTATATCCAGGAAAAAATAAATTCTAGCTACGCTCCTGCACGATAAGTGACTTATAAAAAAAATGTCGGAATGGACAATAGCATAGCGGAGCGCAAACAATGTACGGCCCTATCTCAATTAAGAGGAGTGGCCAGTGTATATGGAGGGGTCCGTATCCTAATAATGGTCAGTGGTAGGAGCATGGCGCGAATTACGAGTATGTCCGGTTTTTTGTGTAAATTTCCGCTGTTTTACTATACGAATAAATTCAATTAGCCATTTTTATTGGATAAGTACCAGACGGAAACGTTATACATATCGTAAACTAGAGGCAGAACATAAAATTATATAATAATAAACTTTTCTATTTTTCGTGTAAACACTGCGATCGCAAATTATATTTTATGGTGTTTCACAGGCTATCACTAAGTATATACATGTATAATATTTTGTCTGATGAATGTAAACGTGAAATGTGGACGTATTGTTTTCACCGTAAATAGAAAAAAAAAAAATAATAATTATAATTATATCAAAAAACTTCGCGAATAAAGGTAATATTTTACCGTATACTATTTGTTACACTCGTATTATTTTCTACCCGTTTAATGTACCCGCGTTATTTTAGTCACATGCGTTACATTTTATAATATTATGTATAAAATAAATAAAACGTTTAGTACAATAATAATACGTAACACAGTAATAGAATTTCGTACATTTTACAAATCGTACGAAAAATAGCGTAAGTATAACAACTGTGGATATAATATTCAATATTATACCTATAATAAGAAAATTCCTCGGTCTCCAGCAGTCGTACCCAGAGCCGTGCCGTTAAAATTTGGCGCCCAGGCAAAATTAAAAATATTCGCCCTCTGTATTATTTATTATTATGCATTTCATTCTTATTTAAATTAATTTTTTTTTTTTTTTTTACAGCGTATTTTGAACATTGATTTGACAAAAAACTAAAGCTGATTGCAATAGTTATTATTAAACAAAATAGTTAGGTATAAAATAATTAAAAACTAATACAAATTTAACATATTATGTAATATAGTTTGTACATAGCATATAACATATTTTTTATGGTAGTCAACGTATTATATATACTATATTATATTTTCAAACGTTTGACATAGGTACTTAGTTTAAAACTTAATTTTCCTGGATTTTTTTGAAGTAAAATCTTCAATGACGTCTTCAAAATCGATATTTTTTTGTTATTTCATTCTCATTTGACAATATTGCTGAATTAGTCAATCTCTCTTGCGACGTGGTTGTTCGTAAATACATCCTAATCAATTTCAGTTTACCAAAAGAGCGTTCTCCGGAAGCGACGGTAACAGGCATGGTAAAAAACAATCTATGTCAATCATTAAGCTTGGACAAGTTGAATCAAGTTTATATTTTTTAATTGCATTTAAAATATTTAAAGCAGTTGCGTTTTATTACTCTGGTAGAATTGCTTTTGTTTGATATCTAAAAAATTCGATTTCGTTAACTATTTCTGGGCCAATATCTTCGTTGTGATTGATTGCTAAATCAGCTGTACATCTTTTCAATGTTTCAACTGGTGTTACAGATAGTGAATGACCAGAAATCATCAGAAATATTTGATAATTTTTCAAACCTCCACATTGTTTGAGCCATTATATTATCAAGAACTTTGGGGTATTTAATTTTTAATTCAGATATTATTTCAACTTTATCACAAATACTAATAGCTTCAGTTTTAATTTGTTCATTTCCACTATCACGCATTTCTTAAAGAGAAACATTTAATGAATTTAACATTTTTGAAGCCTGGTTTATTGAAATATTTGAGCTTTGTAATACTTTATTTACATGATATATTTGTTTCAATATTTTATCTCACACGACTAAAAAATAAACAAATTTGCAAATCAAGCTGTTTCAATATACTTTCCGCATTAGCAACACCGTCGCCAAAAATTGGATTGGCAGTATAAAAAAATATACTGTCATTAATAATAACTTATTGCATAATAACATTTACAGCATTTACGTTTTTGAGTTACTAAAACTTTATTTCTAAATTTTTATTTTACAATGCTAAAGAAAACACAAAAATTATAAGTATACTACATATCTACATATAAATGTGACTGTATATATATTTGTAATAACTGTCCACAAATATCAAATAATCGGTTCCACCATGAGAAAATAAAAATTAATACTTAGTAGCTAAGGCCTAAAAATAATACGTAAGTAGATAGTAAGACATAATACGTATGTCTGGATGTCATGGACGTAATAATGTTATTCATATACTAGGTAGGTAATAAAAATATATATTTTTAACCGTAAATCCTTAAGAAAAGCCCAAGAGCAAATCCAAAAGTAACTGCCGGTCAGTGCTTCTGGTTTTAACGGCGGTGTAATATGTGTACGGTATAATTACCCGAACACGAACAAATAACAAGAAGCGGTGCAAAAAAAAATGTAGGAATGAACTTTTCAGCTGCCCGGTTCGATTCACATAACATATTGACACGGTCAATTGTAAAATGTAAAAATAATATATAATATAAATACCAATAGGCAATAATTTGTATCTGGTTATTTTTGACTATCGCTTATCGCACCCCGCGTGCTCGACGAGCAGTAGATTTGAGATGAAGAGTACGATAGTTTATTAAAAAGCCAAATAATACAAGAATAAAACGTTGCGGTTGACTAATTGTTATTACTCGACCATAATCGGAAATTTGTTTTAGAAAAAATATGTGATGGTCCGAAATAATTGTAAAACAATAATCTCTCTTATGTATTCTATTTATGTATAGTTCAAAATATAAACATTATCATAAAACATTTTTTTTTTTGGCGCCCCTTTAAACCATGCGCCCGGGGTGCATGCCCCCTAGCCCCACCCCCACGGCATGGCTCTGGTCGTACCTATAGCTCTGCTATATTATTAATTCTATTTATTCGGTTGTACAAACATATTTGCCCCTATAAAACCGTACATTTGATCATTTATTCGGTATAAATTATTCAATTATAAAACATAAACAGATTAAATCATTATCATATTCGAATGATAAACATAATATGATTATAATTCTCTTATAATCTTATAAAATCGGGGGGACAATTGCGCCTGACTGGTTTTTGAGTCTATACGAATTGTTTCATGTTAGTTACATAGTATTAATTATTACATGCATACAATTTTTAAATAATTGAAATAATTTGCAAATTTGCATAAATGAAAACATAAGGTATAAAATAAAAAGTCGTTGAAAAAACAATAAAACCTATTTTTAATTCGATATTATTGTTACAATTTATTTTGCCTGCAGTCATCAAAAAAATGATTTAATTGTTTTGAGTTTTTTTTTTATGTATTCAAAACACAAATAACAGGGCTAATTACGATTGAATCCTATGTATTTTAGCAATAGGGGTAGTCCCTATATTTTCCGTGTCGACGATTGCCCCCACGTGTTGTTCCATGGTGCCCCTGATCGGAGGAAATTTCAACTGTCTATTTTCGTAGTTGATTTACGTAGGGTGGTGGGCAGTGAAAACATTTTAGATTCAACAACATTTTGGCTTTACTATGTTGCGTGTTTTTTTTTGCTGTCCGTAAACAAATTTTCTATCAAAAATCGACAAGACATTTTTGTTTATTGTATTTCGGTTCTAGTTAATGTATTGTGAAGGAAATTTTTCGATTTTCCTAGTCAGTTGTAGTTTTCTCGTTAATTTGAAATAACTGTTTGGAAAAACTAAACATTTTACAGCAACAACTGTATTATTATTTTCGATATTTTTTTGTTTTGTTCTAAATCGGTTCTAAGTGGTTAAAACTATTTTGGCCGAAAAAACAAGAAGAATTTACAGAAGAATATATCGTTTAAAACCAATAAATTTTGAAAAATATTAGACATACGTGCCAATATGACAATGTCTGATTAAATTTTTTATAGTGATATATGGATTTGTTGATAATTTATCTATAAATTACTATTATAAAGTCGATTTATTGATTTGAAATTCAGCGCCTCAAAATAAATACAAATGTATTAACTAATGTGGCAATTAGAATGTTAAAAAATAATATCTTTATTTCGGAAGTCTTCAAAAGTGAAAATTTAAAATCAACTTACTAAATAACCAGGACAAAAAATGTATTCATTATTTAAAAATTTAAATCGGACATTGGAAAGTGTGTCTAATAACATCCCATAATCGATTATTAGTCTGAAACTTATAAAAAACTATTGTGTGGTCCAAGGTTAGGTTGGCTACTTGCCGTAAGTACTTAAGGGTTTTTTGTACAGACAATTTTCTCAAAGTTTTTAAATAAATTAAATTTGATCAACTCAAAAATAATTATCACTATAAAACAATAATAACATGCACTATTTAATGTTTGTTGTGTGTAGTGTGAGTTTTGAAAACTTAAAACGTTCAGATTTTAGAACAATAATAATTGTGTTTTATTCGTGATTGTCCAGAATTGGAATAAAATGTCAAATTAAACATTTTTTTATTATAGATATCTAAAAACCTATGCAAGTTCTCCTCTTTGTATAGTGAAAATAATACGTATATGCTGCTATAATGCTATAGTGCAAAATTACCGTAATTATAGAAAATGTATAATATTTATCCTATTTAACTTCGTGCTTGGGATTATACGCCAGACGTTTATAATGTTTTAATCAATCTAAGATTAGTTGTGTAAACAAAAGGCGGGATTGCTAAAATAAACGTCTTTAAGGGCCTCATCGCTAACATTTGTTTTCTTTGTCTTGCGCGTAATATAACATCAAAGATATTCCGCAGTTTCGCGTTTGCGAGTTTTCAACTCTTCGCGGGTTGAGTTTAGAACAAAAGACGAAATCTAACACTGTGTTGTATAAATATAATATAAACTGCAATATATAGGCACCTCGACTCATGATATTTTATCACGCGTTGTAGCATTATATAGAAAAATTATAGATAATTTCTAGATTATTTTCTAGTAGGTATTAATGTATTATACGAGTATAATTATTATTTATATTGTTTTTCTCCCTGACTGCTCCTCTGGTGTACACTTTTTGTCCACAATCACCCACCAAATTTCGTGCGGCGTAGTGTAATCTTATCTACGCACGAATGCAAAAAAGACACCGTCGATTTTGACGCTGTGACGGTATAGATATTATTTGATGAGTATTTTGTGTACGATCAGCACGATTTAAGACGCTATCGTAAATCGTGGCAATCAGTCGATTAATTTGGTAACTGTTAATGGTGTACATTACGATAATACGACAATATTATGCTCCACTTCACATAATTATAATTCTCAGTATAGATATAGTTCACTCGTGAACTGTTGCATCTCACGTGGTCAGGTTGCAAAATTACAAAGAATACTGGTAAAAAAATAATAATACATTTTTGTATTAACATAGTTTATAATCGGTATGTGAAAACTGTTCGTTTAATCGACATTTTTCGGTGTGCCAAAAATACCGTCAGTGGATTAACCGTAAATTCATTTCGATTAATTTTCATTAGTGGCAACTGAGGAATTTTGAACACGCGTGCAGTAACTTTTATAGAATACCCATCACAAGATTAAGTACACAAAATTTCTATGGCGATCCACCCACCCGCTCACTCATTTTACTACCGGTGCCGTTGCATTACTATTGGCAACCTACGTGGGCGCCTCTGTTTCTTACAGTTTTAACACAATATTCAATTCACAAACAATCTATGGTACGTGCTGTTCGATCAGATACCATCGTATAAAATGTAATATACATATACATTATAATGCGTATGGGGTTTGAACAAATAGGTATAACTTGATGCTCCCGGAATTAACCTCCTTTCGGGTCTAATGTCAATCATCTTTCATTTTTTAAAAAAAATCGCCTAGGTACTCGATAGATTTGATTGTTATTATTTTCACCGTGGCGATTTTACTAAAAACGAAAAAAGTCAACTGAATGAATAGTTGGGTGTCTAATTAAATTTTCAACTTCGTTAACTCACCTTTGAGAAAAAAAAATTTATAAATATATAATATAATCTATTATCTAGGTACTATAATAATTACAATTTTGATTGTTATGACAACTGCTGTTGAATTATTAACGTATTTATAAAATCGTTTTCGACGAAATGTATTTTGCAAGAACATGAGAATTTATTATGTATACTAATTATTATTAGTCGAAAAAAAATGTTGACTAACATAATATTATATTTTATATACTCGCTTGAATATAAATAAACTATTATAATGCCTCACGCGATTCAACGTGCAGCTGTGGTGTTAAATACAACGATATTATAAAAAAAAACTTTCTAAACTTTATTTCTCCAAAAACTTTTCACCCCTACCGATTTATTAAATACCCTATACGATATAATTATATTATTATAATACTATAATAACGTGCACCGAAAAAAAATATTTGTTATCATAATTCATAATACGTTTGCATACGAATACAACACGCTATACGATGATTTCATCGTTGGGAAAGAACTAAAGCTGGAACTACTTTGGAAATAAAGAAACTATAGGAACGGGAAAAAGTTAGTTTCTATCTATGAGGAATGCGCACGCAGTTCTTCGTTCTTTTTTTAATCCCTTACATTTTAGATTCCGAGCTGAGCGAGGAATGTATTGGTGCTTTACAATATGGCGTTTATTTTATTTTATTTTTTTCTGTGGATAACTTTTCTACCAGAAATTTTGCTTCGATTTTCAATTTATAGCGCTTTTTCTGAAATTTCTACAGCATACTCCTTAAATGTTATGAAAAATCTAAGTATTCAAAAATATCGGCTTTAGCTACACTAAAAATTCCAAAATTCAGAATTTGAATACATGCAAAATTTTACCAAAAAAATGGGGTGAGCTGCACGCTTAATGAATCGTACTGTATATTTCCAAAGCAAATTGATAATTGGTATTTTTAAAACTAGCGGACTTAATATGAATAACAAAAAAAAAAAAAAAAAAAGGATCCCTTAAAGGAACGAGAAACAGAAACGAATTCCTTTTTTTTTAAATCTATTTTCTTAAACTTGATGATTTTAATATTTAATTTTACGGTTTTAACAAAGATTGTTCCTACCCAAATTGATTACGATAATCGATAGGCAGAAAACGTGCAGAGGTAATTATAAAAACAGACAGACCTAATAGCATAGTTCGAGAGAATATATAAATATAAATTTAAATTTTGCCCTCCTTCTCTCTTCAATTTTAAAAACTGTACGATTTTCTTTAAGGTTTTGTGTCACTCCCCCCTTCCATCTCTGACTTCCCGACCTTCACTTAATAATTATATAGTTACAGTTTATTATTTTTTTAATATATAATATAGGTTTACGAAAATAACAAAATCGGATCGACGTGCGTGTGAGAGACGTCACGTAATAATTAAAACCCCCGACTACCCTGACTACCGCAAACCGTCTATCGACTACGAGGGCGTAAAATAATACATTTATATTCTAAATTAATAGTAATAATAATAATCTATAGTAAGGTATAGTACTGAAATAAACCGCTTTTCTACAAAAACGCAGGCACATCAAATTTCCACTCATAGAAAACTTGCTCCACTAGAAAAAAAAAAAATGAATAATAATAATTTCTATTCATTAATGTTTTCACATACGAGTAGATAGATAACAGTATAATTGTTTTTTATATATATATTCCAGTTAGTTTCGAAAATGTCGTGTGGTTCTTAACTGCGCCTTTTATTGTATATAATTATTTTCAGCGCAATAATAATTGATTTGTAATCTATCGGAAAATCGTCGGGCTAGCCAAGGACCAGTGTAGCGAATGGCGTAAATAAGAAGTAAAAATGCAAAGAAGGCTACAGTTTAGAAAGGTATAAGATAACTACTAATAGTAGACGTAGTGCTGTATATACGCGACTAGTTTTAACTATAACAAGAATAATTAATTGTAGTAGGAACGTAGTAGGAACTCGTCCAGGAAGAAATAATATGTTGGGATGACAAAATGAAAATAGGTACCTATATATACCCATATATCGTGGTCAATTGTTCGAGTGTAAATCGACTTTAGAGTTATATTGTATAAATTCTGAGGGTTTTTAATCAACCATTATTTTGCGCAATACTCGTTATCATGGTCACCAAAAAAGCGGATTGTCTTAGTTCCTTTATAGCAGGTATCGATGTTTACTCGTTTGACGATCTAAGGATTGGAAATCGTTCGCCTTTGTGCGACGTTTATAACAAAACCTTAGCCAAACAATACTCGTTATTGAAGTGATTCGGTTAAAGAATCAAAATCCAGAGTAATAATCGGAGTTAAAACGTCGTGGCGCACAAGGACGTAATATTTTCTCGGCGGTCCGGTTAATAGAACCGATTACTGGATGTTTCGGGGTTCGTTTAACACTTACTGCCGTACACGTCCAATGAAGAACCTTGGGTGTACGACATTAGTAAGGAGGAGAATATTGTAATGCTGGCAGGTATACATTTTAGGAGTAGGAATGAACTGTAATAAAAGTTGTGAACTACGGACTCCGTGCGGAAAAATATCTTCCTTTATACGGAACGAGATAATATTATTATAAGATAATTGCGGACGTGGGATTTCTTCGAACCAAAAAGAAAAAGCAAAATAGATTGAGAAATATATATATATATATATATAGGATTGGGTTTAAAAGAATGGGGATTTTTTTTTTCTACAAACAATAATTAGATTTTAAAAGTATATTTCTTTAACATTCTCAAATGCGGCCGGCATTTTCGCAGAAATTTCCCGACGTTTCGGTTCCTGTATAATATACTTACAGTCATCTCCTTTATATATATTATATTGCATGGGTATTATTTTACAAAACACAACACAGACACTAAAGTCTAAGTCTCAAGCACTCGAATGATGTTTTCAAATGGTCCCAGGAAAAAAGGGCTTAAGTCAATATAATTCTACATTTTCCAAAACAAATTAATTACACTTGGAAAATACGCAAAAATACGCATATACACTCGTATACAGTTACGTAAAAAAAAAAAACAAATTAGAAAAAAAAAAAGACTTCGCATGATGTGGGTAGGTGGGTCACTGTTGTAAGTGAGAAGTTGGGCAGATAGGATATAGAGAGGAATTTAATATTTTATATCTGCACGTGACGATAAACTGTTGCTAACGAAAAAAGATTCGGAGCAAAGTTTTATTAATATATTACGCGTGGGTAAATTTTTTTTTTCCGTTTTTCCGTAATTATTTTGAAAAACAGCTAAGGAAATCCAAAAAATGACCTCCTTAAAATACCGTCCTGATAAACTCTCCTTTCGGAAAAGGTACTACACCCGGAAATCGGAACGAGATTTCTGTTGACGGATAAAAAAAAAAAATAATAATAATAATAATAAATATGAATAAACGTCATCGTAAAACCAATACATTCCTCGATCGCTACGCCCCGAATCTAAAACCTACTAAAGCCCATTTTACTTGGAACCAAAGCTATTGTATCGTTTATTATTTTGGTATACCGCCGACGATGGTCCGCGATCTCGACGTATGCCCGCGGTATTACGAAATTACACATTGAGGGGTGTCCGCCTGCACTTTCGACACCGCCGCCGTTCGGAGCCGATCTCCGCGGACGCAATTATATTAACGCCGCGGCCCCCTTTTGTGAATTCGACTCGGCGTTCACTCTCCCTGACATCTCTACATCGGCAGTGGAGGCCAAAGTCCCGCGGGCTAACAGCAGTCATTCGGCTGGCGTGAAAATGAGTCACGCGAGTGTTTTGCCGAGCCGAGCAGCCGCTATTGCCGCGGTTACCGTTCGATTGATTTTTGTTTTAAAGTCCCCGTGCGCAGCGAGAAACGAATATTGGTTTAATCGCAAAGCGGTATTTTTTTTTTAGGTATCTAAACATCCATTCAGAACACTTTGTACCAGTGGTTTTCGAATCGGGCACCGCGAGCATCATCTTCTTGGCGTGCCGCGGTCTTTTGAACATTTTTTTTTTTTTGCGTTGAATTAAAAGTAAAAATACGCGAATACGAAAACAGATGCGTTCGAGCGTTATGCATCTGCGATATAATTATAAATCGAAAGTTCGTAGGAAGAATACTCGATCAAAACAAATCAGATAGAGTACGAGTCTTAAAAAAGTTTCTCGAAAAACAAATTAGAAAATCCTACTCTACGAGCCAGTTTCGGACTTATAAACGTATTTTAAACAATAAGCTATAATATTTCCATATACTTATATTGTTACTTAGTATTTTTAACATTGGCTAGTATGAATGCATATTTAATACTCGTATTTAAATAAATAATCGTAATAATATGAGAATTTTTGTTTAAATTAATAATACTAATGTTACAAATAATATACGTATTTATATCTTCTTGTAAACTAAATCAACTACGGATGGACGAACATAGCTGAGTTATAAGATGCTTAGAACTTATGTTTGAAAACATAAAAAAGTTCTTAAAAATTGTTCATAACTGAGACATGTGCCGTGTTTGGAAAAAAATTTGAAAACCACTGCCTTATACCCTGATGTGCCCATACGTGTTGATTTCTATAATAATACATTAAAGTTAGAATGTTACAATTGTTGATTTGATTAATAAGTAGATATTAATAATATACCTACCTATATTATTAGTAATATTATTACTATTAACTTTAATATAGATTCGTACTATCTGATAAAAAAAAAAAATAAGTAATACTTAAAGAACTTAAAAAATTACCTGTTGACTATTTACAAATTCAGATTTTTAATTTATTCAGGTTTTTACACATAGGTAAGCATAATACCAAATCCTTTTAAAAACGTATAATACTATGTTTATGTAATTATTATTATAGTTTAAAATATGTTTAAAAACCGGTAACTAGCTCGTTCTTAAAGTGGGCTTTCGTAACTTGTTTATTTTAGATTCTGAGCGGAGCGAAGAATGTATTGTTGGTTTTATAATGGTGTTTATTTATTTTTTTTTAATTTTTTTTTTTGTGAACACTTTTTCTACCAGAAAGCTTATTCCGATTATCAAGTATAATGATAACGTTAAGATGATTCACCTACTTATATAATATTTACCATACAAAAAAATTGTAAACGTCAAGAAAAACAATTGGCTAATTAATTGTAAATTAATTTTAAAAACACAATGAAAATAGTTGCAATCAATATCTTGTCTAAAGTAATTTATCATTTATTTGATTTATTAATTTTATTATAAATCAATCATAAATATAAAATTGTAGAATAAATAAATATTTTTACTACTTACACAAAAACATATGCGTTTACTGGATAATTAGTTATATTCAATATTATGCATTATACATTAATATGACATACTAAAAATTTTTAATAAAGTATCGCTATCAACTGAACTCTGTTCAGAATCGTTTTTTTGTGAACAGCGGTTAATGGTTGCTTACAGAGTTATAGATATACATTAAATTCCTTTCTACCTTCCAAACTTTCCACCTACAACAGTAGCTGGACTCACGTGCGAAGTATGTCCGTCTTTCTTTATTTTTTTTTGTTGTGTGTTTGTACGCAACTTTTCTATAAGACATATTGCTCTAATTTGTACGTGTATAGCACCTTTACTAAAAGCAAATTATGTCTTGATGCACTGGAAAAATCATTGTTTGATTATACTCACAGTTGTTTTAATAGCTGGAAAATAATTCAATTGACAGGGATAACGATTGCATTATTGTCGAGTTTTGATATTTGTTGTAGTTTATTTAAAAATAATCGTAGTGTCATGCAGTTTTCACGGAATGCTTGTATTAGCCTATTCTAAACGTGGTAAAATACTAAAATGTCCAAAATGAAAAGAAACGTTCTGGCAATTTTTAAGCTATTTAAAGCATTTAAAGTTTTCTAGTTTATTTAGTTTTATGTAGATAAAATTGTTTTGGCTGAACAGAAATAGATAAAAATTTAACATGAAATCCATTATAAGATTTACTTTGAGTGAGTTGCCTAAAAACCTATCTGTCAATATATTAATGTATCTATAAACTGTTCATTGTGTAACGTTTTAATGGCGTGTAAAAAAAAAAATGAATTTCATTAACAATTTGTATTTTATTGATGTAGTTACCAAATAAATTATACCACATTTAATTTGATTATAACGGTTACAGATTACATATTAATTGTATTACAGCCTGATATTCTGTGATAATATTTAGTAATATTTATCATTGTACAATATATATTATAGAAATTATATTTTTTATCACCATATACTCGTATAACGGATCTGTAAAAGTTACAGACGTGTAATTGGAACTGTATATGTTACAAGTATAAACGATAGTTCAATAGTGCTGTTAGCACTATTGAGCGCTCTGGCAACAGCCAATGTTATTTACAGATCCATATATTTGCTAATGAGTCTGTAAGTCATTAAAGAACGTTTACGTAACCTGCCCTTAGTGGTCAACAATTTTAAATTGATCGATTCCCATTATCACTAAAATCATACTGTTCAGTGTATTGGGAAAACGACAACATGTATGTATATTTTAACATAATATTTGTTGTTGAGTACTTATTCTTATAGTAGTTTTATTCATTATTATATTATTATACTATATTATTATTATTGAAGAGAGCTCTAGCGGACAGAGTCACCGCAGTATGGTAATTATTTGTAGGTAGTTGTTTTTTTTTCATTTCGAAATAATTCGCTCAGATATGTTACAACTTAAAAAAGAAATACGCTCTGAATCTAAAACTAATTGATTTTTAAAAAAATAATCGATTTTTGTTTTTCTTTAGACATTTTTTTTAAGAACTATATGATGAAAGTAAAATAAAAAAATACCTTTCTAATCTGACAACAGCTCGATCCACGTTGCTACGAAGTCGAACTTCCGAAGTTTTTAATTGGAGCAATAGGTATTATACTGATTCTTATAGTCTAAGCCTTAGATTCTATGAGAATTTGACTAGTTTACTTTTTTTCAAATAAATAAAAACATTTTAGTAAAAATTAATGATCAAAGCAAAAACTCTATTGGTTTTACTATGACGATGACGTGTGCATTTTTTTTTCTTCCTTTTATAACAATATTTTTAACAAAATTTTTGCTCTGATCGTCTACTTCATTCTGTTAGCAAATTGTGTCTAGCTGGTGCATTGCGGTAGTCATTTCTTTTTATTTTCCTTGTAGTTTTTTTAATAATAGGAAAAAAGGTGTGACAACGGGATTATTAAAGCAATGGTGATTTTTCTTTTTATTGGTTTTGTTCTTTATATGTTAAAAACAATCGTAGATAAATGCAATATTCATCGAATCTCCGCAGCCTATTGATATGAAACGTAATATCCGGCCGTATCCTTTACCGTTAAATAGGTATCGGGTAGTAGATTAGTGTAAAAGTCTTATCGTTAAAGTAAATAGTAAAAAATAATTTTCAAAATTTACAAAACTGGAGAAAATACTGAAAATAGGTTCCAACCCCGTTAATGTATCAATTTATTTTTAAAAATATCAATGATTCCGTATTCCCAATTTTATTAATTAATATAAATTATTTATTATAGAGCCTGAACGTGGATGATTAAAGGTTATTAAATACGACCTGCAGTATGATTTAATAATAATAATAATAGTGATAATAGTATGGTGGTATAGTATGGATATATAAATATTATTTCTCCCTTCAATCAATGCAGCAGCAGTCATACAAATCCCCGGGAGGTTATAAAGATGAAGATCAGAATTTAATATAAGGTATATAGGCATTACAGAAATCGGTTGGATTCGCGTATCGTACGTTATAAAATATGTTGCAATCCCTTCGCGCTCGGCTGTACGGCATACAGCACACACCAACCTATACGCAATACGCATTTCTATTATTATTAGCTGGTAATCATTTTTCTACGATGATTATCGATATGATTTTACCTTGTGCGTGACAGGGGCCGGGACTGGGCCGGGAGACTGGTGGGCAAATGTCCACTGGGCCGCTTTCTATGTTGATGCCACGGACCGGTGATTTAAAATGGGATTATGTAGACAAAATATTATTTAATTATCATATAGTAATGTTGTAATTTCTATTCAACACTTTTTAGATTCTGAATGGAAGCGAGGAATGTATTGATTTTGAAATTACGTTTGTTTATTTATTTTATGCGAACACCTTTTTCTACCAGAAACCTTATCCCAATTACCAAGTGTAGCACATTTTCTGAAAGGAAATGTTCTCTGGGCGGTACTTAAAAAAATAACATTTTTTTTAAATTCTCATTAATATTCGAGATAGTGAGGAAAACCTTGGTCTTAAGGTTAAAACATATTGAAAGATTAACTGTTTTTATTTATTTTTTGTAACTATTAAATTTGTATTATTTTAATCTTTTTTAAACAATCATTGTTGTCATGGAAACGCATATTTTTGTTATCATTTTACCATATAACATAATATACCATTTATTGTATTGTTGAAAAAGCAACACTATCAACTGAGCTTCGCTCAGAATCGTTTTTACGTTAGCAATGGTTTATCGTTGCTTACAGATATACATTGAATTCTCATCTGTATCTTACCTTCCCAACTTCTCACCTACAACAGCGGCTACACCCACGTGCGATATATGTCCGTCTTTTCTTAATTATTATTTTGGCGTAACATTAAATGTATACCTAATATTTGCATATTATCGCGGATGAAATAATTGAAGTTTATGTATTACTATTTAATACACTGTAGAGTAAAATTTAGATATGTAAGCCACAACGTGGGTTTTCAGTTTTTAGTATGTATTATAAATAAAGATTGATTAATTTGATTAATTTCTAAAATAAATATTTAACTTTAGTTAATTTACTATAAAACAATGTGTCGTTTTTTTACCATTATAAAAATTCCAAATAAAAACCATCTTACTAGTTAATTATTTGTTGAAAAAATATTAATAATTTTAAATTAATTCAAACTTACGCTTTTTATTTTTAGCTTTTATCAAAGACACTATAAGCAAAGCGATTAATTATAAATTAATTGCACTTTTTTTTTACGAATAAAAATGGAGTATTATCTATTAGTGAAACGAGACAATTAAAAATAACATGATTGAAGTCACAAATCGTTTCCTCAAGCTGTCGGGTACATAGGGGAAGAGTATTATAAGTTTAAAGGAATGGTAGAGAAGTACACTATGCTTTGTTCGAAGGCAAGCATAATCAACAATAATAATTATGCACCTAGAAATCATGACGTCACTAAATCATGAGTGAGAGCTGAGAGGAATTATGAGAAAAATATAAAAATACAAGTCTAATGTAAGTTTTTTTCTTGTACCAATATAATTAGGACCCTGGAGAAATGGGAATATTTTCGCAAAAATGATTTTCGATTCTGGCATGCATTGCTTATTATTGTGTTTAGAAAACTCTCTGGAAACGTATGTAATCAAGAAGAATTAATAATGTTATGTTATCTTTGTCAATATTTTGCGATGCGGTGGTTTGTTATGATGGTCGATAACGGTAGTCGTCGGCCTGTACGCGTCAGGTGCGGTGATTCACACCCAGCGGATGATTGTAAAATAAAAATAAATCGCGTGGGAATCCGGCCAAGTGCGCCGGGCATTTTCAATGCGTCTCTGTTCACAATCAAAACAAACATGAGAATTAATATTAATCGAACTATACCTTCCTGATAACGTCAACACTCCAAGGAGGGAAGAGGGAGCAGGTGCATTAATAATTATAATAACGTGACTTTTGTTATGCTATATCCTGTTGTATATCCGTGTAATTTTTTTTTTCAATTTAGGGGAACTTGTATAACCTATACTATTAAATGCCATAATTTCATAAGATAATATAGACTACGACCGACAAAGAATCATCTGTAAATAGTTTATCATTATATTATATTAATATTATGATAATGACGCGTATAGCGATATAAAAAAAAAAATTAAAACAAAATAAAAAACACGACCAATTTATTTTATGGATGGATAATTGACTTTATATTCTGAGCGCTGCGAAGAAGTTAATATTTTTATAATAAATTGTTTGATATTTTTCTCAGAATATTTTCATGCTCCGTGCCTTAAAAAATGGAGAATTTTCGCCCGGTGGTACTTTATTTGAAACATTATTCTAAACTCTCGACATATGTTCTTATTAAAAATACTGATAACAAATAACGATGATACATTGGTTTTATTTCGGTTGCTTTCTGCAGGGTTACCTTTCACGGCTTATACTAATAATCTTATACCAGTTTATAGAGCTTCGCCCAGAATTATTGATTTCATTACCTATATAATTAAACTGGTAAATAGGAATTCCCTCTCCCAGTCTTTCAGGGGGGAGTGGCCAGTCAGCGTCATATGAAATTGCTCCAAAAATAATAGAGAAACCCCCTTTAAAGTGAGGGTCTAACATTTGTGTTTATTTTATTTTATAGCTATTCTATTGCGCTTTTAACCTACATACACAATTAAACCAAAAATGTATAAAACATTTTTTACTAAACTGAAAAAGTAAACATTTTTTGTCAAAAATTTGTATTTTTAAAAATAAATCAAGTAAAACTTCAAATAATTTCCTATTTACTACGGTTTTTTATTTAATTTTACTATTCGACTGAAAAATACATACCTAGGAGGCTAAAATGGCCTCCTTAAAGTACCTTCCCAGTACATTAAAAAAAGGTGCTATTCTTAAAAATTGGAACAAGATTTCTGATAGAAAAGTTGTCCGCACAAAAAATAAAATAAACATCATTGTAATACTATATGCTTCTTCACTCCATTCAAATCTAAAAATACACAAATATATAATATAAAATATTATATAATAAAAATATTATATTATATTAATGTATATAATAATAATAAATAATAATACACACCTTTCTTAATATATTTTAATGGCAAAATAGCTAAATTTTGTATCATATGAACTATTTGACGAATATTTTACTTGTCTTTATATTTTGTAGATAATCCTATGCTTTACGCCAAATGCTCTAAAAAAGATGATAAAATAAATTGATAATAATATTGAAGTTTTTATTTTGACAAACAATAATTCAATGAATTAAATCGTGTATTGTTCACATTTTAAAGTCAATACTTATAGTTTTTAATTCAGCTCAGAAACCTGTACTTTTAAATTTTGATGAAAGTTCAGCATAGATCACATTAATTTTTCTTTGTAATGGAATTGAAGTATTTTTAATACATGCATGAATTATATACACTTGATAAGATTCTTTAGATTCTTAAGATTTATTTTAATGTTTTCATTATCATAATATATCAAAACCGGTTTTGGTTTGTATCTTCCTATAGTAGTCTGAATACTATTTATTTTCAATTCCAATAGGAAATAAGCGAAAGATACTTATTATTCCAAATTCGTCTAATTGATTTTTTGACTGATTTTCCATTTGCCAATAATGCCACTTGCTTCTCTTGATAAATTATTTATTTCTCCTGAAAAAAGTCTAGAAGGAGTATTGAAATTGTTCTGAGCTTTAGTTTTCATATTCAAAATTACTTTTGCTACTTATTCTACTTACGCCGATGAAGGTTGATGGTATTCATGTTCAATATTTTTCAAAACATTTAAAGTCATTTGATTAGTTATTATACGAGATCTAACTTACTAAGGAAACATTTATTCCTTTTTTTTCCCCCACAAACTTTCATCTAATTTTTTCACCTGCAAAATTGTTTTGTTTTGCATAAATATATACACTATTCAGCTCCCTTTGTCTGCATTAATAACCTGACTTTGATTTATTCAGAAAAACAATTATTCATATTAAAATATCTGTACGGGGGGGGTGAATATCCGTATTAAAAATATACAGAGGGGAAAGTCCCACTCCATCAAAAATAGCTAAGGAGAAAATAACCCGGAGAATATCCGAGATTCAACTAAACTGACTAATACCTTCCTGATCTTAACATCTACTCTTGGGATGAACTGCGATATAATTTTTAGTTAGGGCTTTAATTTAATTAATAGGAAATTTTTAATTTTACAGTGGTTAACTATTCGAGTTCGATTTCTCACAATATACGTATATCATATAAGAAATTTAAATAATATTAAACAATATATTATTTATTATCAATTTAATATTATTTCATAAGTTTCTGGCAGATATTTTTGCAAAATAATTTGAGACAAATTTGATACAAAAAATATTATGTCCTCTCATTTGCTGATTACGTTTTCCGAAACCTTAGAACGGGCGAAAACCTGTAGTGTCTGCAATATGATTTTTCCCCCCTTGTACTGGCTAATTGACAGATAAATATTAGCAAACTATATTATAGCCGTCACATTCTCGTTTCAATTAGATGAAAAAACTGTTTCTACGCAGACAAAGTAACTTCATTCCCCCATCCCTATAGGTCGAAAACACATGGAACTCCCACGTCATACAATTTTCCAATCAACATATTTTTAATACTCTCATTGTTTTGCTTTCCATGTGGCATCGAAATAATAATATTATTATGAACACACAAAATGTATTAACCTCATTAGATTGAAATATGGTATTGCTTATCTTATTTGACATTGCAGTTCACAAATTATAGACAGTTTTTCAATTCTTAGCACCGATTAAAGTATTAAATTTGCACCTATAAACCGTGAAGTTTTTACACAATCATAACTATATTGGTATTCTGCAGTATTATTGCATTATTTTTTGCTTGTAGGAGATGGATAAACCATATTAATATTACTATTACTATATTGTAAGACTATAAATAGTAGCAAATGGTTATTTAATATTTGGTTATTTTTACAATTTTCAAAACAGCCGATGAACGAGAGAAAAAATAACCGAAATCTTTAACCTCGATTTATTTTATTGAAGTAATTTCTGTAGTTGTCTGTAGACCAGTATGGAACAAATTGGTGCATGGATCATGTCAAAAATTATCTAGTACATGAAAAATTTAAATTTAAACAAAATTAAAAATAACACACAGCGTTAATTTCGTAAATTGTCCACTTCTTTCTACGTTTCTTTTCGTTTATGCTCAATATTATTAAAAGAACTACAAATAAAATCAAAAACGGTATTCTTACTTACCGGTTGGTAAGATTTAAAATACAACGAAAAAGAACTCTTGTCATTTTTTATTGGAGCAATATTTCTGGTAAAAAAAATAAAGCTTAACAATTTAAATTAAAGGAATTAATAACGCAGTCAATTTTTCAATTTTCTTTTTCGTATTTTTCTGATTTTTCCTAACCCAAAATAACTTTTTTCATGCAATACAAAATGCTAATCTAAAACTAGTATTACTTATTTAGATAGGTACATATGAATAAAACAAAAATAGAGGCGATACTAGGGACGGGTGCAGCATCTGTTGTAAATGAGAGGTTGTGAGGGATACATAAAGTTATCAAATTTATATTTTTACGTAAAGATAATCCATTGCTAACGAAAAACAATTCGAAGCAAAGTCCAGTTTGAAATGCCGTAGTTTTTAAGATTTTTGTCAAAAGTTAATCTTAAAACGCGTATGAAAAAATTTACTAATTCAATAAACTCATAATTATGTTTTAGAACACTAAGATGAAAATTTTAATGTATCTTGAGTCAAATTTTCAATAATTTCCCTTAAGAAGTATAATATTTTAATAACAGACACCTACCAAATAAAAATACACATAAAAACACGTAAATATCAATTACCTATAAATAGCCTGTAAATAGTTATAATATTTTGAAGAATTAACCACGTCTACAAAAGGCTAATATCAGTGTTCTGAGGAAAATACACATCTTTACAATAATTTTTTACCAAATAACAACATAAAACAAATTCCTTTTTTTTTTTCATTATTAGGAAAACTTCTCGGCTGAACAACGACTGTTTAGTTTGTAAGTAATAAAGTCTATTACTTACAAACTAAACACAATATATATTTTCTAATAGAAAATATACTAATCTTAAAATTTAGATAAATATTTCTAGAAGAAAACTATAATCTTTGTCATTTTAAGTATACATTAGTTATCAAAAAACGACTTTATTTGTCAGTGGCTATATATTAAAAGGAACAAAATCGATTTTTGTCAATTTTCGATTGGTGCAATATCTCTAGTAAAAAAACATCGTGTGTACAAATGTATAAAATATTGAAATCGGTAACGCTTTTTCGCGCAGTAAATATTTGCCGTTTTATCTATAATTTTCTTTTGAGTTTTTCCCAATTATTTTGAAAACCCCTTAGAAAATCAAGGAATGGTCCATTGAATGTACCAGATAGAAAAAATTTCTTTTCAGAAATGGCGTTATACTTGATACTTCGAAGCACTTTCTGGTAGAAAAATTGTTCACAGACAGGAAAAAAAAACACATTATAGTAAAATCAATTATAGATCCCTCGCTACATTCCGAAACTAGAATGAAATATAGGTGAAAAAAATTGTTTACCTATATACGAAAAATGATTTCAAGCTTTGCTTAGTGTATTACTTTTAGCATAAATTAAAAATAAGAGTAATTTGTTTTATAAAAAAAAATTTGTATTTAGGTTCAATTTTCTCGTTTTTATCATTCTTCGAAATATATTTATGTTTTACAAATTAATGTTTGTACCTATTTTATGTCAAAGTTTACAGTTTGTGAGTTCTGTAACTGTACATCTATTAAATTGGACTCGTTCGATCTTCAAAACGTCCCCCCCTCCCTTAGTTAGATATATTTTAAAAGCCATCTTTATTTCAGAATTTGTAATTTATTAACTCGACCCAAACTTCGTATTTTGTGTTAAAAATAACCAAATTGTTCTTCAGCACTTCCAAGGGTTTTCAAACGAGGTTATCACCATGCATACACAATTAACAATATTATATTTTAATGAAATAATCAGGTACAACGGTCGGATAATAATACAATTATTAGATCGATGATAATAACAGACATCATATCACTTATCTTATAATTATTATTACTTACATAATATTATTACAGCAGCGAGGAATGAGCGTGCTTCGGTAAATTATCTATACATTTTCTCGGCTCACGACACACATTCAACTAGTAATTTATGTAGATTACGCATGTATATAATAATATTATTGTACCTAAGTATGCTTACATAACAGAATCTGATTAACCTAATCGACGGTCGACAAGCCGTATCTGTACTACCTATGAACGTCGATTTGTGCGTCTTCAGTTCTCAATCGACTTTTGTCCGTACAGCAACAACAATTAATAACATAATATCTCGTATAATGTTATGAACCTACAGTACCAAAACAAGTTTGCATTTAGTTTTTGTCTATTACTACACTAGAAATCATTTTTTATTATTATTATTTTTTTTTTCAAACAACACATACAAAATATCATATTACTGGTGAGTTATTTTTACATTATCATAATTTTTTTAAATCATATTTTGATTTATCACACGTGCTCGCGTGAGAGGACTGTATTATAGGCTACATCATATGGCTGGCCTACATACCAGGCATTTGCCGAATGTTATAAATCCTTATAAAATTAAAAAGCTGTCCTGGAATAATGGAAATGAGTGCAGCCACTGTTGTATGTGGGAAATTGGGAAGGTATGATATAGACGAGAATTTAATGTATATATATCCACAACAGTAAACCATTACTAACGAAAAAATGATTCCGAGTTCAGTTGATAGTGTTGCTTTATCAACAATATATATGTCATATTATGGTAAAATAATTACATATGTATTTTTTTTAGTAATATTTATTTAATTTCGTACCTATTTCCATGTTTTTCCCCATTTTCCTCGGGTTTTTTCCTATTTTTTTCCATTTGTTCGAAAAATCAAAAAATGATTTCCCTAAAGTACATCTCCAGTCAAATTTTCTTTCAAAAAAAGTGCCATCATTATTAACTAGAAAAAAATTGATAGCAGAAAAGTTATCTACAGAAAAAAAAAATAAATAGACATTATTATAAGACCAATACATCCCTCGCTCCACTCGGAATCTAAAATGCAAGTTTTTGACCTTTTCAAATGTATTATTATACAAATATTTGTTTCATTTATTACAATAAGGTGAGTTTTTCGTGACATTTTAGGTTTCAAAGTACATTCTTAGTTAATAATGGCATTTATTTGTATTGTATTTTAGATTTTAAGCGAAGCAAGGAATTGGTTTATGTATTGGTTTTACAATGATAATAATTTTTATCAAAAATATTACTCCGGGGTATTAAGTTTTGCACCTTTCCTGGAAGTAAATTTTATCTAGTTGTTACTTTTAGCAGGTTATTTTTTAATTTTTCGAACTGTTTTCATATTAATTGGTAAAAACGAAAAAATGAAAACTGATAAATTTACGACGTATGATTTCTTTTTTTTATATTTGTACAGCCAGTATTTTTACCACTATAAGTGTTCTAATATAAAAACAACAAGATACCTCTTTTATTGAATTTCGAATTTAATTGGTGAATAAGAAAAGTCGATTTTTTTATAATTGAGAAAAACCGAAAAACGTAAAAAGAACGGGAAAAATTATGAAAATAATGCTTTTATTATTTTCAATTTTTTTTTTTTTTTCTGTAATTCAGTTAAAAATATTCTTAGAGATTATTGTAGTGTTCTTTTTTTAACAAGTGTTTTAATGTCAATTATTAAGTCGTAAATATTACGGCTTTTCAAAATTTATACAATCGAATTTGGCTTTAAATCGTTTTTTATTAGCAATGGTTTATCGTTCCTTATAGATGTAAATTAAATAGCTATTTGCATCTTACCCTCCCGACTTCCCATACTTTTACATACGTATTAAACAATACTTCATTCAAAATTATCTATGACTATTGAATTAATAAAACTTAACTTAGGCCAATGGAGAAAAAGCCGAAGTTTCTTGGGCCCCTCCCTTAAATCCACCACTGGATAAGAATTAAAGATATTGTGCTATCACATAAGATTGCGTAAACTTGTTTTAAAATGCTTCGATATTGCGAGAACAAAAATCTGTATAGGTCTAGTATAGAGAATAGACGGCCTAACTTTTGTTTATTAGTTTTGGGTACACCACTTTTTTGTATTAATGGAAGTTATATTTCTCTTTCTATATTGTTCTGTTGTAATATACAATGCCACAACGATTTTGTCCATAGATATCATTGACAATAAAATTATCATTAATATTTGATATTAAAATTAAATTACATTTTTATTAGTTGATATTTAAATTTATTTAGTATTATTTACTAAGTAGTTTTAAGATTAAAGTTAAGTTCAAATCTAAATTATTAAACAGTTTTTTAATTTACAAGCTAAACCAATGTTCTAATAACTAGAAAGTCCAACAAAATTGCCTTAATAATAATTGCCCAATAATGGTGTAGTGCATCTGTAAAAGTTACAAATTAATAAATGCAATAAAAATTCTAATTTCATAAATAATTATACCTATGGTATATAAGTGAAAATCTTAATCAGAAACCTGTTTAACTCATTTCGTGGCGGTTTCCTCACTGCTTCATATCAAAAAAAAGACGGACATACTTCGTACGATGGGTGCAATCACTATTATTAAAGAGAAATTGGGAAGGTAGGATATAGTGGAGAAATTAATTTGTATCTCTAAGCAACGATAAACCATTGTTTACTAAAAATGATTCTGAGCGGAGTTCAATTGATAGTGATGCTTTGGCAACAATATATATGTCATATTACAATAAAATAATTAAAAAGGCATTATATATTTTCTTTAATAATATTTGTTTAATATTGTACCGTTTGCCCGTTTTTTCTACGTTATCACACTTACTGGGAAAAATTTTGTGAAAATCGAAAAGTGACTAAAGTACTCTCCCAGTGAATTTTCCTTTCAGAAAAAGTACTGTCATTGTAAATTGGAGAAAAATTGCTGGTAGAAAAGTCGTCTACAGAAAAAAAAAATCGTTTTACTAATATATTTCGTACATTTTCCTGTTTTTCTCACTTTTTCCCTTTTATTGGAAAACTGCCGGGAAAATCAAAAAGTTACCCCCTAAGTAATACCCCAAGAAAATTTCCTTTTAAAAAAAGGGTCTACATCGTATACATCAGAGTAAGCTTTCTGGTAGAAAAAATGTTTACATAAAAAAAAAGAAAAGAAATAAACATCTTTGTAAAACACATACATTGTTCACTACACTCAGAATCTAAAACATATTTCTTTGAATACATCTAGGTATTCTTAAAAAACCATCGATTCCTATAGGTAATCTTCAAATATTTTAAATACAAACTGTATAAAGTAAATTATATTGTCATCGAATATAACTTGAAGTGGTTTTTAGTATTAATTAAACACAATATTATTTTATCAGTATTGTTAATAACTATTAAATATTTTAAATGCTATGAAATTTATATTTGAAACATCAAACACGTGCAATGCATGTTATTTTTATGAATGAATGAACTACCTATATTACGGAAAATAAAGTGGCTAATACACAAAATATTAATTTCCCATAATACGCGTTATTGAGTATATCATTGTTTAAACAATAATTGAACTTATCTCTTGAGTCGTCGTTTTAATTGATTATTATTTATAGTATTTTTTAGTGCTATTAATAATTTATAAGTGTTTGTTTGGATGATTTAGAAATGTCTGATAATTCTTTAATCGACTTACTTACCACGTTTTTGTTTAATCTATAATTTTTTATGAAAGCGTGTACTAAGTGTGTAATAAAATTCAAAGCTAAGCAAACCACTAGTTGCAGACTTGAGTTCATATATTTATATAGGTAGTTAAATGATTCTGGTATTCGGCTCGGGATTTCATGGTGCTATTGCGAGTACTTGGATACGTTTTTACTATTCGAGCCTGAACGAGTTGAAGACCCCGATCGAATTAAACGAGAATAAAAAAAAAAAAACAATACTAAAATTGTAACGTACCAAGAGTCTCATAAAGATATACCCATTGTAACGTCTTTGAAGATAATAAAGATGATCAAATTCCGATTTTTTTTTTTTTATACACATTGACAAGGCCTACAAATATTTATATTTTGAGTTTTCATAAACAGTTTAAAAAAACTTTTTATTTTATTATTTTTTAAAACACTTGAAGATAGCCATTTAATAAAGTTTATTCCTCTGAAAATTTTGACATATTAACTATTGATTTTCATGAAATTCGTGATTTTTAATAATGTTTTAAAGTTCAGAAAGTTAAAAATTTTAAAGTGCCTATAATTATGCAGCAGGCTAAAATCGCATTAGCTAATTAATTATTATTATCATGAATAATTTATTGTATAATTTTTTTTCTCTAAACAATGTGTATAATATCTTCGTGGGACACTCTGTATAATAAAGATAAATCGCACGTACGCTCATTAAAAAAAGAACTAATATTGTAGATGGATGCGGCCACTGTTGTAGGTAGGTAGGTAGTGGAGAAGGTGGAATACATAAAGTTATTAAATTTTTACCTGTAACCAACGACAAACCATTGATAACGAAAAAAAATTCAGAGCGAAATTCGGATATTTGTGTTTTGAAAGGCCGTAATATCTACAATTTTTATCAACATTTGATTTTAACTCTTTTATAAAAAAAAAAAAAAGAATACTATATCAAATTAATTTTGATTTAACACTAAGTACTTAAAATGAATCTCTTATTAAATTTTCAAGCATTTCTGTTTAGTCTAACAATTTTATACACAGAGTATCTACCAAATACAAATTACGTGAAATACTCGTAAAATTAAAATGTCGATAAATCGCTAAACAAATTTCTCATATGTTCCAAAATTTTTACCACATCTAGAAAAAATACATTTTTTGTCAAAATTTTAAGTTTCTACAAATATTTTTTCTTGTATTACAACGAAAAAACAAAATTTAAAATAATAAAAGTATTATTTTCGTAAAATTTCCCGTTATTTCTACATTTTTTTTTCGATAATTTTATGTTATTGATAAAACTACAAAAAATAAAAATGTAAAAACAAATACCTTACTCATGAACTAGTTTAAAAATTCAGCAAAAATGCTAGGACTCTTGTCATTTATTTGTTGGAGCAATATTTATAGTAGTAAACATAATCCGTAAAAATTTAAAATAATGAAATAGTTGTGCTGTAATTTGGAAAAAATCGTATATTTCGTCTTTTTCGGTTTTTCATAATTATTCAGAACACTATTTTGGTTAACAAAAAATGACTGACTTACTCTGACAGTAGCGAAATATTAACAGGAATAAAATCGATCTCATGTCATTTTTGTATTGGAGCAATATTCTAGTAGAAAACATCGTTTTAATAAAATAAAAACAATGAACGCCGTAATGCTGCCGTAAATACTTGCCGTTTTACCTGCAATTTTCTTTCAGTTTTTCCAAATTATTTCGAAAACCCCTTAGAAAAACAAAATATGATCTTCTCAATTCACCAATTAGAAAAAAATTATCTTTCATAAGAGGTACTGTACTCTATACTTTGGAGCAAAATTTCTGGTAGAAAAGTTGTTTACATATACGAAAAAAAAAATACACATCATAGTACAGCCAAACCATAAATGTGTAACCAAAAACCCGAACCTAAAAACTGTAGATATAAATATGAAAATAATCGAGAAAAGAATAATATACCAAGTGATATTTTATTCGCTTTTGTTTTTGAAATAAGTTGTCTACTGCAAGACTGCGTGCCCACTACACACTGTTAAATCAGCAGTGATTTATATGTTATAATTTGTTGAGTGGAAAATAATGTAAAATGGACTTGGTGGATTGAGGGGGAATGTGAGAACTAATTTCGGTTAAGTACCTTTAGTGAGAACGACAGACGAGTTAAATAGATTACTGCTTGACAGCCTGTTTGATTAAACAAAATATTTACAATTTAAAATTTAAATGAATAAAATAAAACCTTAATAGATCGTGTATTATTTAATATAATATAATTTATTATTATTGCTACAATCGAACTCAATACCTTTGTACCGCCAGGAGATTATTCACATATCGCATGGTGTCCTTAAAACGATTATGGGAATTCTTTCTTTTTTTCTTTTTTTTTTTTTTTACTTCTTTTTAGCTTTTATGTGATCGCAAGTTTTAGTTTTGAAAATTTGTATACATTGTATTTAAACGAACAAAACGTGGACGTATTTTAGAGCAGGCCCACAGACTATAGAGAGTTTAGAAGTCGAGAATTTTCTTTTTAATTAATTAGTCCCGGTTAAGCGGGGCGTATTTCTCTTGATTTTAACGGCTTTTGGGTACCAATTTTAATGTATTAAATGCTCGTGTAATGATTGTATATTGTATACTCATGAAAAACTCAGGATAATATTATATCTGAAACCGTTCGCAGTGTAAAATAATATACGTATTTACACGGATGCGAAATCATCTATACTTAAAACTGTTGACTGCTACGAGTACATTTTTATGCACACAGGATATTATTACGCGAGGCCACGATAATTATTATAGGTTCCGCCTAGAGAGTTGTGTCTGTTTTTAACAAAATTGTTTATTTTTATTTCATCATATATTCATGGATATAATAAATTGTATTTAAATATTTGTTTACCAACTGAAATAATCGGTTCGGGTTGGCCACATTATCAATATCCCTTATAACCAACCCGCATATTGTCGGATCCGGGGAGGGGGGGGGGTGGAGGACAAGAGCCTCGTCACTCGCCCAGAATATAAACTATACAACAATTTTTACTCTCATAAATAATTAATTGTTTAACGCATATATATATATAGTACAACATTTTCAAGGAAGAAAAGCGGAGAGGAGGGATGAATTTATTGATTTGTACTATGAAATATTTGTTTTATTGTTTTCTGTCTTATCGACAAATTTCTTACCCGAAATCTCAATTCAATCAATGGTTTATCGGTGCTTACAGATATAAATTAAATAACGTTTATGGGTCCTACCTTTTCGACTTCCCATCTAAAACAATAGCTGCTCCCATCACCAGTACTACCTATTTTTTATTTTTTTTCGCTTAGTAGTAATATTTTTAGGGAACCTCCTTCCAAATTCAATTCTGGATTCGCCACTGAACGCACATGCGTACGTAATCTTATACACGCAGTGAAAAAAGCAACTGTTTGAGTACGAATGTGTGTACTCAAAAACCAAATGATAATAACAAGTTTGTACAATTTGTTGTACTCATAGCGTTAATGACAATGCACTTGAAAAACCCACGACAGTAAACAAGCTACATGCTATTATAGTATTGTTCTTTTTTCTTATTGTAATTCAGTTAAAATTATAGGTAGAAACTTGAAATTTGGACAAAAATTTAAATTGGCCTTTTCTAGGTGTGAAAAAACGTTCAAAACATTTGTGGAATTTTTGAGCTATTTATACATTTTTATTCTGTAGGTACTTTGTAGATAAAAATGTTGTACTAAACAGAAATGTTTTTGACGGGAAATTTATTATATGTCGTACTTTATGTTAAAAAAAAAAAAAAAGAGTTTTATGTATTTTTTTTTTTTTTTGTGATAATTTTAATATCAAACTTTGACGAAAATCCCTACCCATCGTACGAAGTATGTCCGTTTTTTTTCAATTAATAAGTATTGTTACTTTTTTTAACACCCCCCTTTGAAAATTTTTGGCTACGCGCCTGACATCTTACACAATATGAAAAAAGTGTTTGAAAAAAATAGAAAAATGAATTTTCGAATGTTACACCGGTTAACGACAATATTAACTTATGGTATTCGACATCAAATATCGGTTTTGTGTTAGTATCGAATATCGAAATACCGGATATCTGAGAAAAGTCATATCGGCGATAGAATATTTTGTTCTTCGGGTGTTTCACTATACCACTACACCTATTGTCCTAAATTGTTACACACTAATACCATTATTTTATAAGGTGTATTTTTTACGTAAGGTTTTTTTTTTTTTTTTTTACATCATCGTGTTAAATACAATCAATCGTTATCGCGGTGTTCGAAAACTATATAATATATGTTATCGTTAATGTATGGCATTCCGTAATTCTATAAAATAACTAGTAATTTTATAGATTTACAGGCACATTCAGTTAATGCATTGAATGAATACAAAAATATATACTTCAACTGATTATTCAACATACTAACTACTAAGTAGATATTTTATAAACTAACAATAACGATTTAGTTAAAATAAATACAAAATTATTATTACATCCATGTATAAAATATTAATATTCACTTTGAAAATGTTTATTCTGATTTGTATAACGTCAATTAATTAGAATTATTAAATTATTAAAAAAGTTACAAATAAAAAAAAAAAAAAAATTAATATTCAGTCTCGTATATTATTGTAAAATGTTTATTTATTCGTACACGATGGCTTAAATTATATAAATTAGCATAACCCATTCGGTATTCTATATATTAACTAGTAAAACCGTGTCATCGTGTAAAATTATTAACGAGTATATTTAGGAATTTTATAGAACAACTAGTTATTTAATAAAATAACGCGTTACATATGTTACCGCTAACATATTATGTATAATTACCTACGAACCTGCGTTCACGTTCATATTCCGTGAAAAACACGTGAACCAGTGTCGGTATTGAAAATTTTTTATAATAATGTTTAGAATCTCAATATAAGCACTCGTATACCATACATAATAAAAATCATTACAGAATTGGACTCCTCGAGTGGGTCGACTTTATATCTATAATTATATGTAACACAGATTAACAATACGTGTAGGTGTAGTAATATGAAAAACACAACGTGATGTCTACGCCTTGGAAAATATTTTAAAACTATTTTTAATGTCTTAGGTGATTAAACGGGAGGGAAGTTAAGTGGTATAATAATATTACTTTTATATTATTTAATTTATACAATAAAAATCAGGTACCCCAATGGCAAAATCGTCCGACCTCCATTGGAATAATTTGTCTTGTAAAAATCGCGTTAACGAATAACAATATAATATTTATTATTTTTAAGTTTAGTAATTTTCCGGAATGAAAATCTTCAGTGACTAACACTGTTGGGTATTCGGATTCAGAGGCGTATTCAGAGCAGATGGGTCTTCAGCCCGAAATTTATTGTTTTTTATAAGTATTGTTTTTAAAATATAATATATAATATCCTAAATAAACTACAATATTATGTAACTAATCAGCCCCTCCTCTATAAAAAAAAAGTTCCTAGATACGTCACTGCTCGGACCAGTTATATGTATACCTATACTGCAGTATACTCATTTATGCAGGAATAAAAGCATTTTTTTTTTTTTTTTTTTTTTTGTTAAACTATACATAAATACCGAGATACTAGTAGATATAAAACATATTAAACACTTACTTTCATAAATAAAAATAAAACAAAGAGTGTTTTCTTAATAAATAATAAAACTGTCCAACTTTAATTGAAAACCTAATTTTTATTTCCATGCAACGTTGCCAAATATTTACACGGTAAATACCCTCACGGATTTTTTCTATCCATACGTAAATAAACTACTACTTTAACGGGTTATTTATTAGTTTATTGCTTATAATTTCCGACAGCAAACTTGTATAATGAATCAGAATTAAATTGTTTTAAATTCCCATATAGGTACGAATATACTATAATTGCGTGCACTGTCAGTCGTGTTTGTAATTCAGATGTGTCAGCCAGTGTTCATAATATTGGTGAATAATAATATTTTTTAATATTGATTTTCTAAAATGAAAAATAGTTCGGAAAGAAGAAAAGATTTGATAGTACTGAATGGACACACATACAGACAACGGGCTGATAGTTATCTCAGACGGAACTAGGTGCTGTAAAAAATAATGTACAGCTATACACTGTTACTAGTGATGGATAATTCAATTATACTCGTAGAAAATACTAGTAAGCATAACCACCCTGTTTTTTCAGTTCAATAAATCGTTAGGAAAGTTCTACATGGGAATTGCAAATCGAAAACTATAAGTTCCATATTTGACCGACCGATAGAGCATAAAGATATAAAGTCGGTTTGATAGCCTGTGTATATCGAAAGACGATCGACTTCACTTTACCATTAGAAAATTAACCTTTTAGCGATTAAAATATTGTTATAATATTTAATAACAATTATTAACTTTGCAACGTTACTGCCAATTTCGGGTGCAATCGTACGTCTTTGAGGGGTGATAAAATATAATAATCATATTCTTTGTTATTTTGGCACCTTACGCAATCGTGTACTCAAAAACGTGAACCGTGCGCAATTGTATCGCGCCCATATAAATATCTTCATTCTTCAGAACATGCGAGTATAGGTTAGTTTTTTAAATTTAATTTTCGAACATTTAAAACATTTACGAGTAAAACGTTTTAAACGAGTGTTTAAAGCAATTCGCAACCCTGAACTGACATGTATCGAAACACAAAATGGACGACTAAAATTTTAATAGATACCTGCCGTAATAATGCATAATGTAATCGTATAATTTGTATAGCGATATAGGTCACGGAAAGCACACTCAAACTCAATCGTATCATGCGTAGTTATAAAAATTAAACTGTTTTCAAATAATATTAACGAAGCGTGATATTATAGCTACAATTAAAAATTATAAAAATGTATTATTCCACTACCTACGTAGTATAATAAACGAAGTGCCACATATAATTACTTATATCTAAACGATTTGAATTAACTAATAATTGATTAACATTCTAAGAAACGGAACTGAATTCGAATATTTTTGAATAACCAGACCAAAACTGAAATCCATATTTTATAATTATAAAAAATACCGTGTTTTACAATTTGTAACTATACAAATTTTGTTTTATATTTTCATGTTTTCAAAATAACCTGTTGACTGTATCTGTATCTGCTCTTGGTTTAGATTTGTATTAGTAGATTATATTATTATTGTTTTTGATAAATACAAGTATAAATATAGGTAAGTGCTTAATAAATTATTATACCCGGCAAAAAGTTGTACCTAGATATCTAGATATGTATTTATTATTTCATTGTACAAAATTAATGCGGTTAATAGCTACCCTGAAATTCATATTTATTAAATAAACACTCAATATTATTGTAAAATCTTGAATATGGAGTTATCATTTTAACTCACATTTTGATTTAAATCCACATTAACCGTAGTGAAGTATATTACATTTTTTTGGGGGGTCCGTAATTTATAACAGTTACCGACCTAAATATTTAATTAAAAGGAGTTTAATATTAAATAATTATGTACCTATATAAATATAAATATAAATATACCTATATTCCAATCATCTAATCACTTAATTGTTAAGTTACACCAACTGTTAAAACTGTTTCAACAAAAGTTTAAATTCCTTCGTATATTATATTGGATGAGCTAGATTTTTCCAGTGTATACACTATACACTCTATATTTGAAGTAGGAGAGTAGTAAATTCGATCAATAAACTTTAGATAATAATATATTACTTGGTAAATACAGTGGCGGATCCAAGAGTTATGCAAGAGATGGGGGCGAATTTTTTTGTATTGAAGTGAGATTTTTTTTTTTCATGTTGTACAAAATTATGGATTAAATGTTTTACAATTTATTTAAATAATGAGTTAGGTGGTACATTTTTCACAAGTTAAGCCTTACCTGTTCAAATTTAATTCAATTTAATTTTGACAAAATAATTTAGACAATATTCATATTAATATTTTTATTTGAATAAATTAAATTTAAAATGGAAAACTCGTGAATTTATAAAAGTAGATCTTGTAGATCTTTTCTATTTTTAGCAAATCTGTTTATAATATCATCCGCATTTAATTCTATATCCCTATGGATATGTAGAAACCTCAAATCAGTCAACCTTTCCCATTTTTGCCCTTAACCAGATTTTCAATTTAAAAATATTAAAGCTTAAAGTAACAAACTAAAAATTGCAAAACAATTATATACTAGTAAAAGCAAACTATGACAGTACCTACTAATAAATACTTGTACATAAATATATTATAAAACAATAGCTACCCATTTAATTAAATATCATAAACATCCATAATTATTTTTTAAACGATTTAATAGCATATTTTACTTTAAACTACAACCTCTTGAAAATGTTAAAATAATAATCTTACCGTCGCGCGACGTAATGTAGACAAGCTTCTTTTAGCAAATGCAACGCTTACAGACTAAGCACAAAGCATAATAAGCATACATCTTATAATTGGGTAAATATCAGCAGCGCATTTATCTAAGGCTGTAAAAATGTTATCAGATTTATTACCTGAAAAATGAAAGTAAATATTGATTATAATATTGCACAATCATGACTATAATTTAATCATTAAAATTTTAAATACTAACTGATGAAAAGTTACGTTTTGATGTTAAATGTTTCCATCTTTCTAACCATAATTCCACCTCTGAGATTAATATTGACTTTGAAATATTCGGGAAAAATGTAAATTCATTGATAACTTTATTAATCTGAGTAACTCTTTAATATTATCCAAGTTGTAGTATTTCTTGATACTAATTTCATTAATACTTGTAGTTTATAATTATTACGATTGAGAAAGATAATAATATTCGTAATTAACGATCAAACCAGTTAGTTTTAATCATCAAATATAGGCACTTTAGTCTATATTTTCGTGATATTTTACCAGACACCAGTATTACTTCATTTGACTCATCAGAATCAGCTCCCGTCATAGCTTTAGAATTTGATCGCCAATAATAACAATTACACTGCACTTAAAATACATACGTTAATATAAATTTACATATTCGACCCAAGCGGAGGGGGGTGATCACCTCGTCGCCCCCTCTCCTCAAATCCACCACTGGGTAGACAATGTAGTAGGTCAGACAAATGGTAGATAAAATACTATATGTAAGAAGGTCGTCAAATTTCCTATCAGATCCGTATGTCATAGAAATCGTGAAAAACGAAAAAACAACAAGAATAATAAATTCCATCGTTATCGATATTTAAATAATTATAAGCTCTACTCGAATTTTTGATTTTTATGCAATAGTTTCTATAACGATATTGCAAAGAAAAAAGAATGAGATTTGATTTCGATTTTAGGGTAGGTATGCCTGGTTTATAGGTACTTTAAATCACTTTCATAATGTCACTAGGGTTCACGTTTTTTCCATTATACCGGTTAACCAGTATACCGATTATCGCTCAAATACCGCTCAAACGGTTTACCGTAATACCGGCACATATCGTAAAACCGTAATACCAACGTATACCAGATCGTAGCTTATAGAGCTAAAATATCGTTTGAAGTGTAAACCGTATAATACCGTGTTTAACGACTTGAACTAGTTACTTCCATGGAATAAAACGTTTTGTAACGATTTACACCTTTACTAGTATTGCCATTTATACAATTATACAGCTATATTTAGGTAGTTGTTTAAAAATTAAACACTCATATTTGGTGCTATAGTCCAATAATTTTATTATTGGGTATAGGCAAATTTGGAACACAACCCCTTTCACCACGCACACACACACACACACACACACACACACACACACAGATGTGATCAAATATCCACTTATGCTAACACGTAGAGTATTGACTTTGAAATATGTAATTTATAAAATTTTACGTAAATTATAAAAGATATTTGTTACTTATTTGGTTTTCACTGGAATATTTACAACTCGTTTTTAAAGAAGTGGGAGGTACATTTACATAATTTAGACAGTTAAGTCCATCTTAATCATACCAAGCTGATTAATTGTATAAAAGTTGTGTACCTCTGGAGGGGGATTTTAGAAATACCAAATACTTCCCACACCGTTATTACTATACACCATTTTTAATAAACTTTTTCCAAATGTATTTCAAGTGATAACTTACTCGACTAACCAAAATATGTGTAATGTTATGCTCACATAACATAATATTATAACTGTATAATTATTTATTATTTATATCATTACAAAAATGTAACTAAAAGATTCAAATATGGCCGAGTACTTGGTATTTCACAAAGGAAAATAATTTAATAAATCTAACGGATCGTTCGCTATTCAAGAGGGATGCAAGCTTATCTACAAACAAAATAATTTATATATGTGTCAAATATAACAGAACTGCATGCCATCTGTTACGGCCCTTTGAGGACACTGCCGCCTCAGTCATACTATTGTATATTGTCTTCTTTTCACAATTCGAGTATTACTTACTTTATATCGATATAGACGCGATTGCCGCCTGTTCTATCTTTTTAAGCACACAAATTCCAGTGGGCTTCTATCATTCGAGAAAAATCAACATCCAATCATTTACCATCATTTAGAACATTCAAATATAAGTGTTATAAAATTAAGCAATAAATACACAACATCAATCGGCCCTTTGATGATACCGCCGTGCCGTCATCATTCTTTCACACTATATACCGTTACAATTATTTCAATACAAATTTCAAATCTACGCATAACACTTTATTTATGGTTGACCTTTTTTTATTGCCTTATATAAACACATAAAATGTAACGGTTTTTTCTATTGAAAATTAAGCGTCTTGATCCCTCTAGAAACCCCAAGACGAACACTCTGTCGAGAATCCCACACACAGCAACAACTACGCTCCACCAATTTCTTTCGAGAATCTCTCTCGAATAGCTAACTCCGACTTTTAGCAGCTATAATCACTCGTGTTCGATTTATTTATTAACGCACTTTGTAATTAAACCTTTTATTTTCCTAGTTTAAAAATTAGCATTTTTTATCTGAGTGCACACAGATGTTAAGTGTTAATTAATTAAATTAATTTGTCTTAATTAAATTGTGATTGCCGTCCAACGACTCCAGGTTCACGTGAGGTTATCCATAAGTATACACCCTAACGTTCCAACACCGTGGGCAGGTAACATAATTACATTTTTCTTTAGTTATTCATTTCGTCACCATTCTCGGATTCACGACTCCGAAATATAGGAAGGAAGATAGTAATACAACTAGTAGGCTGAGCCTTTATTATGATTAGAGATAAATTATTCTTTGTAGTACCAAAACTTAGATCGACTGTTTCACACTACATAAGCACATTTTTATACCTACTCCTTTATATTACATTCTTTATAGATATCTCTACGTGATTATCTTATTATTTTAAATATAATTATCTTTTACTTCTATACTTAGTGTCCTAAGTCTACTATCTCCCCCTAACCACCCCTCTCCCTTTTTATCATCCCCCGTCTCAACCGTTTTTAACTCCCCCTCTCATTTGCCCCCCCCCCCTTTTCCCTTCTTTTCCTTATTTTTATTTTACCTTTTCTATTTTTTGTATTACTACAAATTGGCGCCCAACTTTCAAGCTCAATTTTACTTGCTGAGAATTGTGACGAATTATTGAATATAACAGTTAAAGTACTTTATTATTTATTTACTTTACATCTATCATTTTTTATAATACCTATACAATAAGAATTATACAAAGTGAAAAAAAAAAAATTAATAAATAAATATTACTAATTAAACAGATTAAAACAGTTAGTTAAATAAATCGAACTTTTCATATATAAACGTTCATACTTATTAATTTAAAAATAAATATATAAAAGAGAACACAGAGAATTAGTAGAAAATCGAAAGAGTGGATATTAGTATACCTCATACATTTTTAGAAAAATTTATTTCCATTTATCTTTCAAATTAAATGATAATTGTAGAATATTGAAAATTTATCACCATTTAAAGAATAAAAAAAAAATGTATAAATAAAGAAATATTAATTAAATCTGACCCTAAGTTCTAAATTAATAAATCTTAATTAGACTAAAGAGGCAGTAAAGGTAAAAAATAAAACAAAAATTTTAATACCCTAAAGAGACTATTAAGTCCGAGTGGTTAATTATTGTTTTTATTATTGTATTTAATTTCAAAAAAAATATAAAACCCTAAAGACACTATTAAGTCCAAGAGGTAAATAATTATTTGTATTAAAACAGAAACATCTAATAAAACTAAAAAAAAAAAAATATATATATATAAAATATTTAACAAGATACAGATTATTCGTGGGTTAATATAACTTTTTCTCTCATCGCTCATAATTCGAATAAATAGAATATTTGGGTTTACATATAAATAGGTAACGGAAACAATACGTACTAAAATAACAAAAATTCTCAAATGTCTGAATTAGAACAGGATAACCAGGACAATACAAAACTTCCCATTATAGATTTTACAGCAATATCCACAACTTGGGTTCATAAATTAACTAAAGACAAATTAATTATCGAATTATCTCGCCTAAATCTAATAACAACAGGGTTGGTAGCCGATTTAAAAGCAAGGCTACTTAGATATTTGAGAGGAGAAAATAATCCAGAAGTGTTTATTAGTGAAAAAACTAAAAATAATTGTGTTATCGCACCAGAATCGTTAAACAAAATAGATAAAGTCAAAATAAATCCAATAATGAGTGATAATAAAAGACCTTATTTCAAACAGGGTAATTTTTCGGGGGCCATATCAGAAAACATAGATACATTTTTAAAAAAATACAATAGGGCGGCATTTATAAATGGTTGGTCTGAGACAGATAAAACTCAATTTATTTCTGTCTTCTTTCTTTCTACTTTTTACGATAATTTGCAATACTCTTCAGACAAATTAGAATGGGAAGATATAGAAAATAAATTACGTTTAGAATTTGAACCTATAGATATGCAAACTGATATGCTTCGTATGATTCTGGAAAAAAGAAAACAATTGCCGGACGAACAAACGGTCGCGTATATTAATGACGCCGAATCCCTATGTAGAAGGATTGATAATCAAATGCCCCAGGAGGAAATGATTAGAAATATTATGAAGGGATTAAAACCATCCATAGCCCGATATATAGGTATAATGGGTAACGAAACACTGGCTGAATTAAAAAAGAATGTTAGGAAATATGAAATGGTTGAATTTATGATAACGGAAGATACTCCTAAAACCCCTTTTGATATTGAAACGGAGACGATACAGTCTAAAATACAACAAATAAATAAAGACAACAGTTCAAAGAAACCTGAAATTGATAGATTACGTGAAGAAGTAGAGAATTTAAAATGATTAATAAACTCCGGAAATCCTAAACAAAATTGTATAGACAACCAATACAATAACTCATCACCGAACTTTAACGAATATCCGAGACAAAACAATTATAACCAGCCATGGTATGGGCAACCATCAAAACCACATTTCGATAATAATTACCAGCCTAATAATATCAACAGATACAGCCAGCCGTTCCACTCAGAAAACCCCACGTGTAATCAAAGATACGCAAATAATGACCCCCCAAATAAATATAAATTTTCTAACCAAACAAAATCGTGTTCATTTTGCTCGAGAAAAGGGCATTATGAGGAGGAATGCTATCAGAAAAATAAACAACCTACCATCTCGTGTCAAATATGCAATAAACCCCTCCACTCCGCTGTGAGTTGCCACATTTTTATTAATAAGTCAAAAAACTAGAAAATAGGTTAAATATAGTATTTAAATAGAATAGAATTTTTTTAACTTCTCAATTTACTTAATCAGTTCTGATATACGAGACTGTAAAATACTATAAATTGTATAATCACTAGCGTTCCTAAAAAATGTAACATCGTTACAGAATACGCATAATATATAAATCAAAACCCATAACGCCTATGGCACGTTAAACAGTGTCAATGTTAGTTAACACGAGTATCAAATAACAGGCCAAAAAAGACGGGCATATACTTCACACGGTGGGTGAGTTTCTGTTGTAGATAAGAAGTTGGGAAGGTATATAAAGATATAAAAGGATATAGAGAGGAATTTAATTTATATCTGTACTCAACGATAAACCATTGCTAATGAAAAACGATTCGGAGCGAAGTTTCTTTTATACGTGTATGTACATTTTCTCGTCTTTCCTTCGTTTTTTCCCAATGATTATCACAACACAAAAAAATTGTTCATTGCGGATTAAAAATAAAAAAAAATAAAAAAAAATACATAATTGAAAACCCGATATGTTCCTCACTACGCTCCAGATCTTAAATGAAATTTATTATTTTATCTTTTTATAATTAAAAAAAATAATAATTTAAGAATAATAACTACAAAGACGTTTAACGTTCAATTCAATCCTATAAAATATAAATAACGAAACGTCAAATGTTAAGTAATTGGTAGCTGGGTGCATACCCAAAATATTATACCAACTTTAGAGAAACAAATAATGCATATAGGTATATAATAGTTTTATTTTACCTATATAGGTATCTTAAGAGCAGTTTCGAATAATATTAATTATTATATTTTCCATATTATCTTTGATGTTATACTTTTTACACTATGCGATCAAAGAACTAAATTATAGTGTCAACAGTAATAAACGTCTACGGAAAATAATATGATGTTATGTTGGTTTAAATCTCGTCGTTTTTCTCGTATAATATAGTTCGTTAAAATAATATTATTTTATTAAAAGACTAAACGAAAATTAATGATAATAAATCTATTCTCTTAACGAAGACTGATAAAATATAATAAGTACTACAATCGGTTTATAAGCTTAGAACCGTTCAATATTTTAATTTTGATTCCTTCCCCTCAAATAAATTTACATTTTACACAATAAAAAAAACTTATATTTTAATAACAAATTTATATTATATGTATATTTTTTACATTAATAAAAACACTTGGACACTTCAAATTAATTTTTAAATTTAATTGATTAATATTAACCGCACTCTTATATCTTACAATTATTATTTATTTATTTATAAAGAGTCACAGAAAATCAAAAACTGTTTTTATTTCCCTTGGACGAAGGTGAAAGAGAGGGCTGCGTATGAGTTGGATTCCCGGGTATCTGTTTACCTGCACCGATACCGATGAATTGATTATGTGGCTATTGAGAGGGATATATCCGAATTGGTTCCCGTTTAAATTTTTGATGTATCCACTACTGGTCAAATTGATTCCCAATGTTCGCAGTAAGATAGTCGACCACACACACGTTTCCTATCCCATTCTTACAGATTTAGGACCGTCAACTTACTTAGAATTACTTAGATTTTATGCTAGAAATATTTCTATATTTTATATTCGGTATACATAACCATACAGATACGTATAACCAGGTGAATTTACGTTATCTTAATTGATTGTGGTGTTTTGGCAATAAGCCGATATTACATTATTTTATTGCCTCAATAACTGTAAAATATCCGCCGTAGTATGATAAAAGTTAAATAAAAGCTTAAAAGTGTACTACACTATACCTACAATCATTGTGTTCATTGTTTAAATGTAGGTATTAAACGGGAACCTATTCAGCTCACCTTCATAACATACCTTTTTCAAACGGGAACCAATTCAGCTCACCTTCATAACATACCTTTTTCAAACGGGAACCAATTCCCCAATGTGGAGTATGAGCTCGGGGACTGTTCATTCTCCACTACCAAAAGGAGCCATGGGAACACACGTAATTTCGGAATAAATGAACTATAAAATTAATGACAATGAACAGATTGATTGATGAACAATGAATACCTAAAATATTATAAATAAAGTTTTAACATGGCATAGTACGATTCAAAATATGAACAAATTAAAAAAAAGACAATTCTTGAGACTTGTCAGTCGACCTCCCCGTGGTCTCTTGGGTAAAGCTAATTAGCAGAAAAACATTAAACATTTATTTATTTAACATTTTTTTATCATATTATTACTGATATACAACAATAGAGGAATCAACTTGTTTATACTTCTTAACAGCCATAGAAGTAACTAACTAATATATAAATATATAAAGCAGCGTTTCTCAACCAGGGGGTCGTGACCCCAGGGGGAGGTCGCGAACACCTTGACTCGGGGTCGCGCAGGTCAAAAATAATAANCCAAATACCAAGTTTTTTGATAAAAGCATTAACTTTATCTGACATTATTAGAATGTTATTTTCACGGCCTTGTAAGCTTATATTCAAGTTATTCAAATATGAAAATATATCACTCAAATAAGCCAAAAATAGTAATGTCTCGTTATCTTGGAAAAAAGTTAAAAATGTGTTATTTCGATCTTTAAAAAATATTTTTATTTCATTTCGCAACTCAAAAATCCGCGTTCAAACTTTTCCTCGTGACAACCACCTAACTTCGGTAAAGAAAAGCAGTGACTTGTGCTTGGAGCCCATTTCTTCACATAGTGTGGAAAACAATCTGCACTGCAGCGGTCGACTTTTAATATAATTTACTATTTTTACAGCTTCAGATAACACATTTTTTAAATTATCTGGCATTTTTTTTGCGGCAAGTGCATGCCTGTGAAAAAAACAATGTGTCCATTCAATATGTGGCATTAAGTCTTTTAATTTTATTATTAAACCACTATTTTCCCCTGTTATTGCTCTTGCACCATCAGAACACACTGAAATACATTTGTTCCAGTCCAAATTTTCATTTTTTGTTGTTTCAATAAATAATTCAAAAAGACCTTGTCCAGTAGCATGACCAGGTATTGATTTGTAAAAAGCATTTTTTCTTTAATTGTTCCGTCACGTTCGTAGCGAACAAAACATAAAAATTGTGCCAAGTTTGTTACGTCTGTTGATTCGTCAAACTGAATAGAAAAATACTCGCTTGATTTTAGATTTTGTACTATTTGATTGTGCACATCAGTGACATTTCATTAATTCGTTTTGATATTGTCTCATTTGAAAGAGGAATAGTTTTTAATTTTTTTGCTTCTTCTGCACCTATCATAATATTGACCATATCAATAGCAGCGAGTAGAATGAGGTTNATGAGGTTCTCAGCAATCGTGTGCGGCTTTGATTCCCTAGCTACCCTAAGTGCTACTAAATATGATATCTCGAGTGTTGCAGTGTTATTCTGACTTGATTTAAGAATACAAGTTTGTTGATTTTTTTTTAAAAAAAAGTGATTTACGCTCAAAAAAGTCAATTGGTTTTTTACTAAAAGTGGATGATTTGTTTCTAGATGTCGAATTAATTTTGAAGGTTTCATACTTTCTTGAGATAGAACTTGAAAGCAAACAACACATTGCGGCTTATTATCAAGTGAAATAAACCCATNCACGATCAAGAATAGGACTTTTTAAGTTTACATTTTTTTCAATGTAATTTGATGTTAAATCAAATGCATCAAAATCAATTGGTTTTTTTACTAAAAGTGGGTGATTTTTTTCCAGATGTCGAATTAATTTTGAAGGTTTCATACTTTCTTGAGATAGAACTTGAAAGCAAACAACACATTGCGGCTTATTATCAAGTGAAATAAACCCATACTTCAAATACTCATTGTTATATGACCTTAATTTGTTTTTCACTGGTTCACTAGAAGTAGACGGAGCATTACGTTTTGTTATATATTTATCCATGATCATTAATTCAAATTACACAAAACTAAAAAGACGCACTAAAAACCAACTTAATAAACGCAATATCACATGAGTTTAACAACACGAGCGACGCGCGACTGTCATCGATAAATTAATCGTTTCATAACACACAAAAATAATATTAAAAATAACAATAATAAGCAGTCGATTAAATGTAGATATCTCATCAATAAAACGGGCACTACTTCACTAATGGAAATTCCTAACGACCCAATACAAACTTGATAAACTTAAGTTACTAGGTATGGTATTTATAAATTGGTATTTAAAATGTTATATTTCGTTTGGTTAATGATAGGATATTTTTACTGTTTAAATTTTTACCTAACCTAGATGGACGGGGGGGGNGGGGGGGGGGGGGGGGGGGTCGCGCAGTGATTGACTATATTTTATACCTATTTTGGGGGTCGCGACACTAAAAAGGTTGAGAAACGATGATATAAAGTAAATCAACTCCGAATTTTTCGACTTTCACAATAATTCCCATAATCGTACGAATATTTAACAAACTATTTTAAGAAACAAAATCTGCTGAGTTTAAGGTAAATTCGTTTGTGATCAAATCGATTTTATTAAATCTAGGATGTATAAAATGACGAGATATTATTGTTTTTAGTAAACAATTTGAACATTTGAATAGGTTAAAAAGGTGGTTATACTTTGCATGTGGGTGAAGCTATTGTTGTAGGTGGAAAGTTGAAAAGGTAGTATACATAAGGGAATTTAATGTATATTTGTAAGCAATGATAATCTATTGCTCATAAAAAAAAACGATTCTGAGCAGAGTTCAGTTATAGTGATGCTTTGTCAACAATATAAACTATGTGATATTATGGTAAAATAATTAAATAGGCATTATATATTTTCTTTAATAATATTTGTTTAATATTAAACCGATTTTCCTACGTTTTTTCCGGTTTTCCCATGTTTTTTGCCGGTTTTTCACATTTTCTTGGAAAACTCTTTAGAAAATCGAAAAACAACATCCTTAAAATACCTCGTCAGTCAAATTTAGAAAAATCGCTATTATTGGAAATCGGAGCAAAATTTCTGGTACAAAAGTTGTCCACAGAAAAAAAAAATTACAATATTTTACTAAATTATTTCGTACATTTTCCCGTTTTTTTCTTTCCTTTTCCTTTTATTTTGGAAAACTTCCGGAGAATCAAAAAATTACATCTTTAAAATACCACCTCAAGAAAATTTCTTTTCAAAAAAGTCTATATCATATACATCAGAGTAAGCTTTCTGGTAAAAAAAAATGGTCACATAAAAAAAAAAAAAAATATCTTTGTAAAACCATAAGTTTCTTTGCTCCACTCAGAATCTAAAAATGTTTAAATGTTCAAATTGTGATTTAGGTAGGTACCTATTTGGTTGTTACTTGAATTAAAATTATATTTGAAAACATAAAAAATGGAAAACCGATAATGATTTATGTTTGAATGCCACTATATATTATATATTTATACTTATATACAAGAACTTAAGTTAAAAAAATATAAAAACAGTATAGATACAGAGAATTCTACACCCACATCTACTGTCTTGGTGCAATTGACGGATAGTAAAGCAAAATTACTTTATTTAAAATGTAAATTATGGTATTTAGATTAAAGTTAAGTTAAAGTTAGTTTAAATACAAGTATCAAAATAAAAAGATGAAAATCTTTGATGAAGAAAAAAATTCATTTTTCAAAATATCATATTATTTACGATTTGTTGAGTGTGTAAAATAAATACCAATTTCATAACTGTATTATTTTAATAGATTATTATAGGTAACGTAACCAAACTTATTGTGCAGTGAACCGGCTAATATAATAAATTATCCCTTTACGACCGGTGCATTTGTTCGGCATTTCATGCACCATGCTTTTATTTTAATAGTGCTTCGGATTAGATTTTTATATAGATTCCTAGTGGTAACCCCATCATTACCTTATCAAATTTTTTATAGTTTATAATATAGTTTTATAATTAGCATTTAAAGTTTACAATATAGATTTTGAAGTACTTATATACAGGGCGAGTATTTAAACGTCGCGTGTCGTGCCATGTCACAACACAAGCACATATTGTTCTACTAATTTCCCCCTACCTAAACTAAAAAGTGGAATATCTCGTCAACGGATTGACGTCTACTTATAGAATTAAGAATATAGATTCTCATTTGAATTTCAATAGCGGCCTCTTAAAACCCACTTAAAAAATATAATTCCAAAAAAAATATTATAGATTATGTTGGTTAAGTTACCTAACCTAACCCAACCTAACCTTTTAAATGTTTATAAATTGGAACTCTTTTGAATTATACATTTTTCTCTATTTTGAATATTTTCATGATAAATGGTTGTATTATAAATTTTGAATCATTTTATATGTATAGATACTGTATACTTAATTTAAGTAAATACAAAAAAAGTTATTCACCTAGACCACAGCACGTGTCTCATAAAAAATTGAAATAGCAATTAATTATAATAAACATTTGTTCAGTAACCGAAATTCTCAGTAAATTATTCATCAGTGAACATCATTGACAAATTAACTATAATTAAAAAGTAATAAAAATATATTACCATTTAAAATAATAACAAACTAAAATTTCATCATCAAGATAAAACGAACTTTTAAATTTTATTTAATTGTAAAAAATACTCATATGTATATGAACATGTTCTATATGAACAAATTAACCAGCAAGGTTAGATGACGAAATCATATATTAACTAGTAGATTATACTAAAATTCAAATTCAACTATTTTACTAGAAACCAAAACAATGATAATAGAAATAATTATTTTTCTGTTTATGAATTTCTGTGACCAGGTGGATATCGAAAATAATTTATTGTTTAAAAATATATCTCATCAGAAATCAGCTACAACTTGAGACGAAAAAAATTTATGGTCTCCGTCAATTCTATCTTTTCATAGCTCGAATTTATTTAAAAAATTAGTATACTAGTTACAGTCCAATTTTGGCGCCATTAAATGACTTAAGTACAGTTGAAATATTTTTCTTCATGTAGTAATTGTAGTTATTAATTATTTCATACTTATAATTATTATTTTATTGTTAATTATTTCTTTTCATTTTGTATTTACTTGGCTAAATATGTTACATAAAATATATGATCAAAAAAAAAAAAATATTACACAAATTTGCACATTGCTACGGTTCGTCTGTGAACAAAATATTTTTAAAATGTTGTTAACACGCTAACAGTTAACAATATTATATTAAATATAATGTATATCATTTAAAAATAATATGAGTACATAATATCAATAAAGCCATGGGTACTATAGATATATTTTTATAATGTATATGTATTTTTTTTAGACAAAAATATGGAGAATCTAACAAATTCTACTAAAGAAGACCCTATGATGAAGGTAATTATATGCTACAATCAAACATTTTCTTTAATCAATATAATAACGAAAATGATAATATTATTTCCTAATTTAAATTTGTGATAAGGATAATTTCAGGATTTTGATATCCTTTTGAAACACATATTTTTTTTCCTCTTTCTTCTCTCTTCTTTCTCTATTAACTATTTGGGGTCAGCCACCTAAGCTTTCATTTAACGCGATCTCTCACCTAGCACACACCGGTTGTTCTCATATCTTTCTCAATCGAATCCAACCACCTTTTTTTCGGCCTTTTTCCTCCTAAATTTATTTGCATTACAATTTATTTTGCTTCTGATTCCTCTCTCCTCGTTACACGCCTAAACCATTAAGGGCTATTTTCTCTCATTATGTCTACTATCGAAACTATGAATACGCTACTTCTTATTTACACTTTCCTTGTTTATCTACTTGCATCACTCCATTCATCCACACATTCTTATCGCAGCTTAACTCGTTCTCTGATGTATTTTCCTGTCTATCACCCAACACGCTTAGCAATATAACAGTCACTGCATTATCGTAAAACTTATCTTTAATTCTCATTGGAATTTTTCGTCACATAAAATATATTACGCTTCTCCTTTATCCAACCGCACATAATTCTATGTTTTACATCCTCATCAAAGGCATCGTTCTTTCATACAAAAGATTTTAGATATTTAAAACTCTCAATCTTATTTATTAGATCACCACTTATTATCATTTTAGCAGTCTTGTCCTGTTTTTCCAAACTCATACTCGATATACTCTGTTTTGCTTAAACTTATACTTATCCCTTTTCTTCAAGTGCTACTCTCCATCACTCAAGTCTATTTTTAATTTCTTCCAGATTTTCTCTTATCAAAGCTATAGCAACTACAAACATCATGCACCATCGTGGTACCTCTTCTCACCTGTTGTCGCCACACACTTCCGAGATAGGACAATTTGCCAAAGTCTCGTTTAAAACTTCACAGTCCCCATACTGTTTACCAGAAGTTTACACTGGCTGTGACCTGACTTAGCCGCATTTGTCACTTCTAAGTTCTTACGATAGTTAAAGGTACAGTGGGAGTATTTTAATCCCTTTCCACGTAGAGAATGGTATTATCAAATATAAGTTAAACTCCTCTACACTATAGAAACTGTACCTACTGGAATCACCCATTTTGGTTTTCCACCAGCTGGACTTTGGCATCCTATTTTCGATACACTCGTAGCAACTTGGTTAGGTCATCATGTGCCCCCGTGAAGTTTAAAAACATATTACACTGTTTACCTAAATACTTCAATTTATTTAATTTTAATTACACATTAAATATAAACAAAACAGCAAATCGTGAGAATTGTACGCATCGTTGGGTAATATAATTTATTTTATTTATAACGCGTCATGTATATTTTATTGTTTAGAACTCGTCGAATCGTATTTTGATAAAAAACGGAATTGTGGTCAACGCGGACAACATTATGAAGAATGACATTTACATTGAAGAAGGCATCATTAAGTGTGTACAATTTTTTATTCTTAAGAAAACATAAGTAATATCCATAATTATAGAGTGAATTGATCTATCATCCAACTTAAAGATAAAACTTAATTTATATGTGTTTGTACATCAGATACATTTCCGATATTTTAATTTTTAAGCGAAACATAAGTGTGTAAAGTATTATAATTTAAAAATGCTTAAATCTTATATAAAAATTCAACTATCGAACAAACCAACGATGTATAAACACAGATAATGTTCTTGCTTTTAAGTTTAATAATAAATAAATTCACTCGTAACATACTATCTAGAACTCTAGACGGACACCACACATGCGAATATTACGTCCTCCTCTAAGTAATACAAATATATTTTCAAATACTGGTAATTTTAAAAAACATAATATGGTCTTATTATAATAATATTATTTTAATGTTCTATTGTTTGAAAATCAAACAGCTGAATAAAAACTAAATATATTTTCTAATTTTTTCCCCTCGAGTAATTCAAACACTTAACTATAGTGTACCTATTTTTCCTTCAATACAATCTTTATTTCGTTTGTTATTATAAAAAAAATAATCTTAAATAAGGTTACGGACTTACGCGGTCATGTGAAAAATCTGAAAGTAGTGTCAAAAATCGTTTACATACATATGTATTCATAATTATGAACGAGTGTTAGTGATTTTTATCAGTTTTTGAATTTAGTTTTCTTTTAAATTGTTTCTATTTCGCTGAATTGCATTAGGTATAACATATAATAGGTATGCAAAACAAATAAATACACTCGTATATAGAAAAATAACAAAATAAAGTCTGGAGTATTATAAAAGTTATATGTAAATAGTTTCAATGTAAAAATCATCATCAAATAATAGAACAGCAAAGGCGAAAGAAATAATAACTACGTGTATTTGATATTCTATTACCTGATGATGACTTTTTTTTAAATCGGAGCCGGTCATATTTACACAAAAACTTATAAACTTATAAGTTATAAAAACCCAAGGTTTTTTTGTTTATATTTTCTTTATACATTTATTCATTTGTTTTCTATATATTTATATATAAATGTACGTGTGTGTGTGTGTGTATTTTTATATTTTATATTTTATTGTTTATTAGTCTAAACATTTTTTTTTTTTTTTGTATTATACAAATTAAACGCATACTCGTATTACTATATAAATTGATAATATACAGTCAAACGATTATACTAGCTATATAGTATAAACCTACTATTATACTGTATTATGCTGATGCAGTGATGCACATTCATAAAAATAAAAGTCTAAAACTATTACGTTTCGCATTTTTAATTCCGATGTATTATAGGAAACTTATTATGTATTGATTTTCTGTTGTTGCATCGCTGCTGCTGCGTTATACTTATATATTTTCAAGTTTCGCAAACACTATAATAGAATAACGTAAATCGTTTTAAAAGTTTCATAATAATATGCAATGTATATTATTATACCTAGGTCGGTCGACGATTGTAATGGAGTTCCGAAACAGACTCAAGAGCAGAATAACGTTTAAAAAATAACAATGCCATTTTTTTCACTAGATTTAAATACATTTAATACCGGTTAAATTGTTCGGCTGCATATGCTCGAAAAATCATCTATAAACGTGATAAATTTTTGATTTCTGATGTAAAACAATATTTAAAATTTCAACCGAAACCTAATTTTTTTTTTCGGCGATTTATCGAAATTCGCAATATCTATCTAGTCATATTCTATTATTTTTAGTTTATACTTGTTATTTAAGGATTTTTTTTTTTTTTGTTTACGAGTAAAATTTCATTAGAAATGCATAATCATACTCGAGATGTAAATATTTTATCTTAATAAGAAATCATTATTTGTATTGTACTCTTACTCTAATTACAGAATGGTCGGACTCAATCTTCCTGAACCGGAAGATACGAGAATTATTGATGCGACATCATTTTTGGTTATGCCGGGTAATTATGAATATAAATTATTTACTGGTTTGTAAATAATCACATTGTTATATCCTGTAAAATGCTTCATTATATATTTTTTTTTAATATCTAGGGGTAGCGTATAGGCAATTTTAACTACATTTTTGAAAAACAAAAATTTAAATTGTTAACTCAAAAATATTCGAATTTATTTTCAAATAAATTTATTTATAGTGTCGTTTTTCATTGTTTTAACTATGCCAACATGTTTTAGTAGCTTGTTTATTTAAACACAAACATATACTTGAAACCGTAATAAAAGTGTCTTGATACAAGATAAATTACAATATATTAAACTAAAAAAAATTACAAGATTCAATATGTATCTTTAATATATATTTTCAATACATGTATCTGTGATATTGTCTAACGCTATAATACATTAACAATATATATTATTTTCATTAAATATATTTTTCATTTTTAAACCAGTATTTGAAGTATAAATACTTACTATAATACACAAATACGCTTTAAAAAACAACCAAATATGCAAATATGCATATTAAGCAAAATAAAATTTAACATTCAGATTTTTTACATGACGAACATGTTCATCAAAATGTAAGCTTGACTGTACAATTTGTTTAATCTTTCAAAAATAATATGCAAAATATGCAAAATATACGCCGTATACTCTCAAGATTTTTTAAAAATATTATGAGTATAATGTGTATACTCTCAAGTCTAAAAAGATCCGGGAATTTAGCTCTCAAGATTATTATTGACTTATCATTCACTCCTCTGAACCATAAGTAAAATATTTGTATTATATTAAATGTTTACATTTTGGTATTATTTGACAACTTTGTATAGTCTCAAAAAAATTAATGGGAACACCACTGGTTGGAAGTCCCTAACCCTGTTTATAAATTTAAAAAAAAAACATTAAATATACATATAATACTAAAAATATTAACAGGTGGTATAGATCCTCATACTCATCTGGAATTGGAATTCATGGGAGCAGTGTCCGTGGACGACTTTTATCACGGAACTAAAGCTGCGGTAGCTGGCGGAACGACAATGATAAGTACGTATTATACGGTGACTACCTGTATTGTTTTTGGATTCATACGACATAACCCGATTTAAAATGTGACCACTTAAACTGTTTATAGTGGATTTCGCATTGCCCGACAAGGATGAATCGTTAATAGACGTCTATCATAAATGGAGGGCACGGGCGACGAATAAAGTGTGCTGTGATTATGCCTTACATATAGGTATCGCCAAATGGTCGGCTGAGGTAAATTTTAAAATTTTATATTTTCTCGCTATAAAACTCCTGTCTGAATCATTTATATTATAAAGGCGTTTTAAAACCAAACGATGCCGAAATGATTATGAATTGTAGCCTGTTTGTCATCTATACCAAACTTAATGCAAACATTTTTCTACGAATATGGTTTTTTGATATTTTTTGTCGGAATCGTTTTTTATTTCCAATGATATTTTGTCATTGCTTTCGTAATAATATTTGAACTAAATAATAATAAGCGCTGGTGTATATTTTATACCTCTTCCTGATTTATTCTCACATATATATGTATAATACAACAGAAGCCTACCCACTGTGCGAAGTGATAATAATATGTTTAATGTTAATAAATTATTCAGGTTAAAACCCAAATGGAAGAACTGTGTAAAGTGTATGGCGTAAACTCGTTCAAGATGTTCATGGCGTATAAAGGAGTTTACATGTTGAACGATACTGACCTATATAACAGTTTCGAGGCGTGCAAAAATCTCGGTGCGATTCCGATGGTGCACGCCGAAAACGGAGACATTATATTTGAAGTAAGTGTCATCGTTATAATGCAACACGTGACTTTCAAAAATATTTGACACAGTAAACAATAATAAGTAACAGTTATGAAATACTAATTTTTTAAATTTTGTTTTTTCACTCGAGAATACAAAGCGATTGCTGGACTCCGGTATAACAGGAGCTAACGGGCACGCCCTATCTCGTCCCGAAGAAGTTGAAGCTGAAGCCGTCAACAGAGCGTGTGTAATATCGAAACAGGTACCATTAATGTTTTGTTTTCATTTCGTTTAAAAAACTGTTTAATATGACAAAAAAAAAACACTACAGAACAGCAGGATCCCAATAGAGTTGAATTTTTCCTCACCTAATTTGTGTTACAGAAAAAATTAACTGCAAAACAACAAAATATAACTGAATACTGCAATACTACACTATACTTCTCATACTTTGATGATAAAAATGGTAGGATTAAAAGCCGAAATTCCCAAAAGGAACAATTTTGATACTACTTAACACCATGCATATACAAAATACCACCTCAATGGCTTTATTTGTAGCGACCTAGACAGTTAAAACAAAACAAAAAAAAAAAAAAGACCCTTCTACAGAATGGTTTAATTCATATTTAAATTCAACTTTTATCGCTTCATTTTGCGATTCTGTCCATAAAACAACTTTAATTCCCGTGTTTGAGCTGATTTCGTCCAGAGAGAGCCATTAAAAGTATCGAACCATAGCGGGGGGCAAAAACATACATTGTACACTCGTGTGTTATACCCTAACAAACACAATACCATCGGTACAATAGCATATATTTTCTGGGAAAATTCGACAAAGACGTTATTATTAGTCATAGTCGAAATATGATACTACGTTTTTCTTTGTAGGTCGGATCACCGTTGTATATTGTGCACGTAATGAGCAAATCGGCGGCTAATATTTTGGCAGAACACCGTACCGCTCAAATCAAAGAAGAAGGAAGAACTAAAATTTTCGGCGAAACGTTAGCCGCCGCTGTCGGAACGCATTGGGATGAAAATAAAATTAATTGTTGGCACGACGCTGCAGCGCACGTTTTAAGTCCGCCGTTAAGATCGGATCCAGACACTCCGCATTTTTTATTGAACTTATTGGCAAAGTAATTATTTCAGCAATTGGGTTTTTGATTTATTTTTTTTTTTTTTTTTTACTTATCATATTATGTTTAATAATAATATCAGCGTATGCTTGGCGAAGGAGGCCATATAGGAACCGAGTATCCCGACTTAATTTTGTATACATTTTTTAAGCGTTACGCATAGAACTGTAATCGTATTACTAGGTTCTACACATTTAAACTTTTTTGTATACATATAACATAAGAGTACTGAGTACCCTTCTATGTACTATATTTCCTCTTAAAATCAAGCGTTGATTTATATTGTATACTGAGGGAATTGCGTGTTTCTTAACCTCTTCCCGCATAGTAGCATACTCAACAGTATTCCAAACAGACTTAATTTTACCCATTAAGAAACACGACCAACAAAACAATTTTTGTATATAATGACTTCCACATAACCAAGAGTGTTGTTGTTATAAATTTGAATTAAATGAACTATAGAATACCTTACTTAGTTTTTTGTCATGAGTCAAAACTGACAACATCGAAATAGGCCTCTGGTCTACTTACTTTTAGAAAATCATTCTTACTACCAGAATTCCAACATCGAAATGGCGTTTTCAACAACATGACAATCTCGTCTGTCACTGGATTCATAATATAAATCTTGAATAAAAAGCACGACGACACGCGCAAACGAATTTAAACGAACCAACACGAGCAATGATTTGAACATGACAGAAATATAAACTAATATTAAAATCGGTTTTATTAGGCACTGACAGCATCTAATATCAGCCTAATGTCTACGTTTGTTTACGCAATAATTATTTCGTGCATTTCTTAACGGTTTATCGCTATTTTTGGTAATAAACACGGAATAATATTATACAATAATAAAATAAAATATAATTCATTTCCTCACCCTCAAAGCCACCACTATGATATAAAAGATTTTTATAGTGTAAAAAAAAAAGAAATAATCTCGTGAGAAATGGTTAAAAGGAGTGTTGGACTTGGATTTGAAAATTATATTTCCAAACACTTTAATTAGATATAATAAATAAATATATAAATACCAAATTTATATATAAAAATAAAATCTAATAAAAGAATGAATGCGTCGCCTGGAGTATTTATGATAAGTGTATTACACAAGACTATTAAATATTAACATTATTAACTTTAATTAGGGCTCGAATATGACCCATTTTTATTTTTATGGTTTTTGGTTATATTTATAGTCATAAATCAAGGTTCAATGTGTAAGAGGTTATTCTCTTTCAAAAATAAATATATACATGTATAATATATATAAAAATATATGTCCATATCCGTTCTAAGACAAAACAGTTACCGTTGTAAACCATGTTTTGAGCAAAAAAACATCTACGCAAGCACCTTAATACAAAAATTAAAAATAGTTGAGTTTTTAATTATAAATCGTTCCGACTTTTTAATTATAAATGTTAATAATTTTTTATTAGCAATTTTTAATAATACTTTAAAAACTACAAGCAAGACCCTTAATAATATTATGTTAAAATGTTTTAGCGATGCGTTACAGACAACTGGTAGTGATAACGCGACATTCAACGCCAATCAAAAAGCCTTGGGTGAAAATAATTTTAGTAAAATACCCAACGGCGTGAACGGAGTAGAAGATCGTATGTCCGTGATTTGGGAAAAAGGAGTAGAGTCAAACATGTTTGACCCATGTCGTTTTGTCGAAATAACCAGTACAAATGCTGCGAAAATTTTCAATATTTATCCAAGAAAAGTAAGATTATTTAATTGATACCCTATACAATAATATAAATTAAAAACGATATTCCTTGCAAATTGCATTTTTTTCTACCGTGTGACTAAGTAAACCTAGGAATATTTTCGTTTAAAGCTATCCGAGCTAGCGAGTTTCCCCGCCGGATCTCCAGGCACACCTAAAATACATTTGGTTTTCCCCTGTTACTTATCTGACGTGATTTTACAAAAAAAATCTAGGATTTTTTGATTTAAAACAGCTCTAGAGAGCGTTTATAATAAACTGTTAAAAATTATTTTTTTCATCTATTTTGAATTTTTAATGAAAAGTTATAATGAAGATAATGAATATATAATGACGGAGATCATAATTTATAAGATATCTAGTAATCGCAAACCACAATAACAGGATTGATATACTTTCGATACCTAGCTAAATTAATTAAAGGAAAGTATAATATAATATTATATTCATATTTTTCCAAATCGCGCAATATGTTTATCGTAGGTTTTCATAGAACTCTGTAGGTATTTTCTTTTAAAATAAGTTCTATGGAAATTTCAAGTATTTACTTCTAGTCCATTGGAAATCACTAGTTACCCTTAAATATTAACTCTCTTACCACTCCGTTAACCTTTCTCATGTTCAAAACTACTTTTAAATGAGTGGTAGTGCAGTATTGTCAGATTAGGGATTTCACTCCTAAATTTGGAGGTATTATTTCTTACTGTGGTAATTCTTAGGGAACCATAAATGTCGGGGTATTTTTTTTGAAGTTCTCCAGCAGTCAAAAATTTTCTCTGTTAGTGAGAGTTAGAATACACCCACAGTATTGCATGTCCGTCGCAAGAGGCAACCAAAATCGACCAATCAATAAGCAGCAGCATTGTTTTTTATCAAGTATAGAATTATATACACTTGAATAGCACCCCTTATAAATAAGAAGTACTACTGCAGCCATGAAAAAGGCTGCGGGAAACCACTGCATTAATTCTCCCAACAACAAAACAATGAAAGTTAAACATAAGAATGATAGAGTACAAGACAATGGGATTCTAAACCCGGAGTCCGGCAGGGGAAGACAGTGCATTACTTTCCAGGTCGTCATCGCGCAAAATCTAACTATAGCAAAACCAAAAACTAGATAATAATATTAAAAGTAAAATCATAAACAAAAATACACCATTTAAAATAAGAACATAGGACGAAAATTCGAAAAATTTGAAGAACCTAAACAACAAATCAAATCAACTGGTTATTTTAGGAGTTTGTGAAGCTAGAGTGATAATGAGGATTTCTGGAACAATGATTTCAAAGTAATACGTAGTTGAGACAAATAAGGGAAGAACGGAGCTAAAATCTTATTAAACAATGAACGGGGTCAACGAGTAGAAAACACCTATTCTGTGAATGACAGATTATTGCTAATAAAATTTAAAACACTCCCAGTAAACATGATAGTTATTCAGATATACTTATCTAATGAAGAAGACGACAAAATTGAACAAATGTATGACTCCATTGAAAGAACTACTAGGAATAACCAAAGACAACGCTAATGTAATTATTATGAGTGATTTCAATACAGTTGTAGAAAACAGCCATAAATTATGTATAATTCAGAAAACATCACTAAAATCGTTGCGGTTCTTGGATGCCTCCCACTTAAGTATTCTCCGTCAAAAATCTTAACTGCACTGCTATCATCCGCCTGTCATGTCATTGCCAGTCAATATTATCTTAGTTCATAATTCTAGATAACTACCACGCTTAAAAATATAATAGTTGCTCGACCAGCTGTCATAAGCAATATCACATAAAAATTGAAATTTCTCGCAGGAACAGCTGCTTAATTGACTGAATGCGCGCTCTATCTGTAAAAATAATGTTATATTAAAACAAATTTACATTAACAAACACATTTTGTGAATTTCAATAGCGTCATATTGATATAATATAGTACATAAATATTTCATTGCGATCTACGAGCGCTACAGAATTGTTTTACCATAGAAGTAATTAAGGAGACAACAATTTCATAGCTCATTAGGTAACCATTATATCTTTAATTGTGATAAATATTAAATTACTAAGCACATAGGTTATGCCACACACCCGGTATACGTAACGATTTACATTCACTCTTCGACTACCTATCCCGTTACTCTCATCGCCCCTTACCCGGTCCATTAACAGTATATCCAACTTATGTTTTATAACATTCATAGCTAAGGTGTTCATAAAAGTATTAATTAAACGCGAATAGTTTCTACAAGTTATAACTAGTACAGGGATATACATGCATTTTATTATCGGTTAAAAAATGTCATGCTGTAACACCATAATAAATAATAATTCAAAAAATTAGTAACTACTATAAGATGAAATTTTATAAAATATGTCTAAGGGTTGCATTGGTGTTGGTTCAGATGCGGATATTGTAATCTGGAATCCAAATAAGAAGCGCACTATTTCTGCAAAAACTCATCATCAGGCAGTTGATTATAACATTTTTGAGGTAAATTTATTATAATTCTATACATAATATTATATATTTATATGTATTGCATAGAAACAAAATAAAAACATATACAACTTTCTAAGTTAATTAATTCTATAAAATAATTTATAATTTTACTCATTTTAGGGAATGGAATGTCATGGTGTTCCTGAATATGTATTGGTGGGCGGTCGTGTTTGTGTAGATAATGGAGTTTTGAAAGTTTTTAAAGGACAAGGAAAGTACATTCCTACTCCTACGAATTCTCAATTTGTTTATAACAAGCCTAATACATTTTGTTAAATATATTATACTAGATACACAGATAAAACAATTATTCTAGATATACAGTGAATTTAGATTTAATAAATAAAATATAATCTTTATATATATATATAATTCTACTGTACGTGTGTATGTCACTGAACTCCTCCTAAACGGCTGGACCGATTTGAATGAACTTTTTTATATGCGTTTGGGTGACGCCTTGGATAGTTTAGATTCACAAATCAACCCGGAAAATGGCGCTGCAGTCGGTATCTAGGTTATTGATCTATACTGCATATTCCGTCGGAATATTTATCTATAATGCAACTAAACGGCTGGATCGACTTGAATGAATTTATCCTAATCGCTTGAAATATCATGCAGGACAACGTCTATCATTCATTCACTCATTCATTTTGTGTATGTCTTTATTCATATCGCATTTGCTTAAATATTGAACATTAAGTTACGTGCATAGGATTTCGTTTATTTTTCTACATTTTAATTTGAGTGTATTATATTAAGTGTGTTTCATTATTTTGACATTTTAATTTTGTTGTTTTTTGATATTTCAGTGAATATAAAGTGTATTATATTCACAATAGCGGACCCGACAGATGTTGTCCTGCATGATATTTCAAGCGATTAGGATATGAAATGAAAGACAAATAATATAATAATTTCATAATTCTTTATTTTGAAATAACATCAATTTTTCTAANACCGTCGGTTAAATAGATCGGCAGAAGATCAATTGACGGACAATGAAAATTTAAGAAACCAAGCTGCAATCACACGTACTAATGAAAGTCAAGAGCAACGCAATGAACGCCGTCGAGCTAATACATTGAGACAAAGACTGGCCCGTCAACGAGTCACCGACACATTCAGAACACGTGAATAACAGCGTTTGCATGTGTATCGCGCATTGACACGTGTATCACTTCTTCGCCTTGCGTTTGAATATGAGCCGGACATCGACTATTCGTCACAAATTGTAATCGGTGCTATGAACAAACAATGCCAACACTGTCATGCACTCAAATACAAAGGTGAATCGGCCGGTTTCTGCTGCGCGTCTGGAAAAGTTATATTGCCACCATTAAATTCGTCGCCAGAACCATTGAAAGCACTATTAACTGGAGCTACATCTCAATCTAAATGGTTTTTGCGTAAAATTCGCAAATTCAATTCGTGCTTTCAAATGACATCATTTGGAGCAACAAAAATCGTTCAAAATGAGGATGGTCACAATTTTCAATCAACGTTTAAGATTCAAGGTCAAGTGTATCATCAAATTGGTTCTTTAATACCGATGTCTGATAGCGATTCAAAATGTCTGCAAATCTACTTCATGGGTGATGAGGAGTAGCAAATAAACGCATGCTGCTAGTACAACCATATCGAGCAGATGGAGAAGCGAGAAATTGTGGGTATTTTAGAACCGTTTTTACAGAATCACAACCAGTTGGTCCAGTTGTTCAATACCGTTTCAAACAGACTGCAAAACGACAACTATACGATCGTCGTCAAAGCAGACAAAGTACCATCTGGGCAGCACGTGGATCGATATAATGCACAGACCATTAATGAAGTTGCAGTTGTTATAGTTGGCGACGCATTTGAACGTCGAGATATACGAATCAAACGCAGAGATAACACAGTGCATACGACTAAAGACAGTCATCGTTCTTACGACGCTTTGCAATATCCATTGATATTTTGGGAAGGAGAAGATAGATATCATTTAAATATCTAACAAAGAAATCCGGCAACAGGTGCAGAAACGAGCAAGAAAGTGAGCGCGATGAACTTCTACGCATATCGGTTGATGATTCGTGCTAATGAAGACAATAATATTCTCCGATGCTCCCAGCTGTTTCATCAAAATATCGTTGACATGTATGCGAAAATTAAAAGCGAGCGATTACGATACATTAGGTATAATCAAGCGAAACTTCGAGCTGAGGAATATATTCATCTGCGTGATGCTATTGTTGGTAACGTAGATGGAATAACTAATATGGTAGCCCACGTCATATGCAAGAATATATTCAAGACGCCATGACTTTTGTGCGCACGCACGGACAACCAGATTTATTCATTACATTCACGTGTAATCCAAAATGGGATTAAATTAAAATTGCGTTATTGCCAGGTCAAACTGCAATGGATCGGCACGATATAACTGCACGTGTCTTCAGACAAAAGTTAAAATTGTTGATGAACTTGATTATACATTCCTCTGTATTTGGCAAAACATGTTGCTGGCTGTATTCTGTTGAATGGCAAAAACGAGGTTTGCCTCAAACGCATATTTTGATTTGGTTGGTCGACAAAATATAGTCTGAAGAAATTGATAAAATTATCTCAGCAGAAATTCTGGATCGGAATATCGATCAAGAATTGTATGAGATTGTTACCGCTAACATGGTCCATGTGGTACTATAAACATGACGGCGCCGTCCATGGATAATGGGAAATGTACGAAAAGTTTTCCAAAAAATTGTATAAATGATACTAATATCGATGGTTATCCATTGTATCGTCGTAGAGACACTGACCATGACATAAATTACGCATGTCAAACGGTACAACAGTTGACATTAACAATCACTGGGTGGTTCCAAATTCACCATTGCTGTGTAAAATCTACAAAACACACACAAACATTGAGTTCTGCAGTTCGATGAAGTCCATAAAATATATATGCAAAAATGTCCATAAGGGCAGTGATATGGCTGTATTTGCTGTTCAAAATGTTAACGAAAACGATGAAATAACACGATACCAAATGGGCCGATACATCAGCAGCAATGAAGTAGTTTGGCGTTTTTTATGTTTTTAGATACACGAAAGAGACCCTGCTGTTATACATTTGGCCGTGTACCTTGAAAATGGACAGCGTGTTTATTTCACGGAAGACGCTGCTCTACAACGTGCATCAATTTCCCCAAAAACCACATTAACTGAGTTTTTCGAACTATGCAACCGACCAGGTATTCCCGATCAATTCGTAAAGACATTAATGTATACTGATGTGCCACGATATTTCACATGGAATAAACAGTCAAAAAAAAGTTAGGAACCACGAAAGCGAGTTGGTCCGGTTGAAGGATTTATAGGAAATACATTAGGCCGATTATATACAGTCCATCCAAAGCCACGCGAATGTTTCTTCTTGCGTTTATTGTTGGTTAATGTTCCTGGACCGATGTCCTTCCAATACTTGCGAACAGTCAATGGCATTTTGTACGACACATATCATGTTGCGTGTCGCGAATTACATTTACTGAAATATAACAATATTGGGTTTAAAATATTGGCTCACCTATCATTTTGCTTCGGAATTTAAATTCACCTAAGCTATGCAACGGTGCAAGATTATTAAAAAAAAATATTATGGGCAATGTTCTTGAAGCTACAATTTTGAACGGCAAAGGTGAAGTTGTTCTCCTGCCACGAATCCCAATGATCCCTTCCGACTCACCCATTCCTTTCAAACGTCTGTAATTTCCAATTCGCTTGGCATTTGCCATGACTATTAATAAGTCGCAAAGTCAAACAATGTCCATTTGTAGGTTGGATCTAGAAAATCCGGTCTTTTCATATGGCCAATTATGTAGCGTATTCCCACGTTGGAAAACCGTCAAGTTTATTTATTTATACTCCTCAGGAATTGACTAAAAATATTGTTCAGCAATTCGCATTAAGATAAAATTAAACAAACATTGTTGATTATAACGAATTGTTTTTAGAAAAATTAATGTAATTTCAAATAGTAAATAATATTCCAGAATAATGAAATTATTATATTATTTGTCTTTCATTTCATACTTTCTTTAATATCATAATCACTTGAAATATCATGCAGGACAACGTCTGTCGGGTCCACTAGTATATATATATATATATATATTAATTCAATGTTTACTTTATAATTGTTTTTCATTGCTAACACGTTGTCAGGGTTAAAACTAGTTCAATAAAACTAATGTTCAGAGTTAATTTTAATGAGTTTTAATAATAGTTTTAAAATGGGAATTTTCCAGATGGCTTAGATAATTTTATTGTTACATTGTTATTATTATAATATTTAAAAGTGACAATCGACTTAAAAATATCAGTTGATAGTATTAATTCATTTTTGAATACACTTATCTCCTAAAATTAAGACTTTATTTTATACAATTTGTAGGCTCTAAAAATGAAATATAAACATTGGAATAGAGTCAATTTTTGGATAATTAAAATAGGACCAATATTTTAATGAAGGGGAGGAGTAGAATGTAAAGTGGCATAGATAATTTCAAAAAGATTAAAAAAACTAATACTGCTAATAAAAGTTTTGGAATGCGCCTATATAACCTACATATAAATTATAACTTATAAAGTGTTAAGAACTTATAATCAATAATAAAATAATAAGGTAAAAACAAAAATTATCAAAATATTTAATACTCTTAAATAAATAAATATATAAATAAAAATGTATTTGTAAAAATAAAAAAAAATAAATAAATGAATGCGTCACCTGGAGTATTAGAATAAGTATTGCACGACCGGTTTCGAATTCAAAATTCATCGTCAGGTATGTCACAGTCAAAATGTAAAACGCGACTAAATATAAAAAAATTAAATGAAGGAATACATAAAAAAAAAAAAGACGTCCTAGAATAATGGGGTCGGTTACAGCCACTGTTATAGGTAATTTAAGGTATATCTGTAAGCAAAGATAAACCATTGCTAACGAAAAAACGATTCTGAGCGTAGTTAAGTTGACAGTGATACTTTGTCAACAATATATATGCCATATAATGGTAAAATAATTAAATAAGCATTATATATTTTCTTTAATCATATTTGTTTAATGTTGTACCAATTATCCCGTTTTTCACATTTGCTAGGAAAACTCCTTGGAAAATCAAAAAAGGATCTCCCAAAAGTACCCTCCCAGTCAGATTTCTGTTTAGAAAAAATGCTATCATTTTAAATCCAAGCGAAATTACTGGTAGAAAAGTTGTACACAGAAAAAAAAGGGTATAATATTTTTTTTAAATTAAAAACTAAAATTTCCTTTAAAAAAAAATTCATTAATCTCAATTTTGTTTTTATTACCACAAAGTTATAATCTTAATGAACCTCCAATTAAATTTTTCTAACAATTTTACTACAGCATACCTACCGAATAAATATTACATAAAAAACTCACAAATTAAAATGTCTATAAATACCTCAAAAATGGCTTAAATATTTTGAAAATTTTTCCACTCTTAGATAAGGAAAATATAAATTTTTGTCCAAATTTTAAGTCTCTAAGAATATTTTTAACTGAATTACAACAAGTAACAAAATTGAAAAATAATAAAAGCATTATTTTCGTAAATTTCCCGTTTTTCTTACGTTTTATCCTATTTTTCCCAGATATTATGAAAACCACTTGAAAATTAAAAAAATACTCCCCAAAAATAATATCAGGACAACATTCCCTTTCAGAAATGGTGCTAGACGTATATATCTGAGCAAGATGTAAGGTCGAAATTTTGTACACAGGAGTAAAATAAAAAAAAAAAAAAAATTAATCAACATCTTAGTAAAACCAATACATCTTCATTATATTCAGAATCTTAAATTTTACAAATTGGTTTTTTACATAGAAGATAAAAATAATTTACTTTATTAGGAAAGATTATTTAGAATTAGTTATTATTATTTATTATTATTATATATGTTAAGAAATATATTACTATTTGGTTATTATTTACTATCTGAAATGGATTGATACAAGATATTATTTTGAAAATAGGTTTGAACATTTAAAATATTATTAAAGTTATTTTTCTTTATTTCATTGTGTTTGTGTAATTCTTCTAAAATTGAATTAATGTAAATGCAAAATTTCTCTAGCTTATAACCTTGCTAAACATTTAGATTCTCTCGTAAAAAAAAAATTAAACATAAATACTAATATTTCTATAAAAAAACACTTATGATTTTATTGATAAAATTAATAAAATTAGTATTGTGCCAGGTTACAAAATGATTTCTCATGGCATTAAAAATATATGTACATTCCTAAATATTCCTTTATTCCTAAACACGAAATAGTATTTTTTTAAATAAATAAACTTATACATCGTAATAAATTTAATAAAAACGAAGTACAAGAAATTATTCAATTAATAAATGTAATTATTAATCAAAACTATTTCCAATAAAATAATAAATTGTATTCACAAAAAGATTGGTTAGTTATGAGTGGTCCTTTAAGTGCTCTTTCATTTGAAATTTACATTTAAAATAATGAAACCAATAATATTATTAACAACAAAATATACAGTCCATAAATAGAAGCATATTATAGATATGTTTATGACACGTTCGTTTTATATTTGGAGGTTCAAATAGATAAGAAGAAAAATTAGTAAACTACTTGAACAAAATAAATAAAAACATTCAATTTACACTTGAAATACAAATGAATAATAAATATAATTTCTGATATCTTATAGTTTCCATTATAAACAATAAATTTGATTTTAATATTTACAGGAAACCTACACAAACTGATGCTACAATACCATACTATGCTAATCACCCTTATTCTCAAAAAAGACCATTTTTTAAATTTAATATTCTACAGACTTGAACGTATTTCATTAAATATACATAATTATAAACACGAGCAAAATGTTATTTATAATATATTGTACAGAAATAATTTCAATTTAAATACTATTAAAAAAATTCATAAACATATTAAAGAAAAAATAAAACACAACTCACTAAATAATGTTGTAATATCAAAATAATAAGTTTAACGAATTCGCATGTACAAATAATGTGAAAATCTCAATTCCCGGACGCCCGAAATGTTGAATGGCCAGCCTAAACATAAAAAAAGCACATTACAAAATACACGAAAATAAATCAACACAAAAAAATAAGTAGATAGATAACTTGATCTGGTAACGTATGATAATTGAGTATAAAAAATCTGTAGTGATTCACGCCTACGATCCTTACAATATGATATTATAGAAAACAATGAATAGTCGATTCACGAGAGCCTATAATATTTGTTCCATCCACAAAATGTGTGGAAGAAGTATTTCGTGGAACAAATGATCATTAGAACAAAATATTTTGAAATAAATAATCATTATAATAAACCATTTTTGAAGAAGTGTTCAAAAATTTATTTATGTCACAAACCATACTAAACATAAACATTAAATCCGATAAACATTTCTTCCAAAACTATTTGTTCCATAAAATGTTTGTTCTAAATTATGTTTTGTGAAACAAAGTATCGCAGAACAAAAGTCCATTGAAAAAACATTTGCGGAACATAAGTGTGTTGAAATAAATGTTTTTGGAAGATACGATGTGTGGCTATTAAACAACGAGACTTATCGCCTAGAGGGCGCCCTAGATGGGTAGTGAAAAAAACGAGTAATGCGTTGGGTATCTAGATATCTTATCTATGCACGTATCAAAACACGTTTTCGTCACTATTATAGTATTTGTACAGTAGTGGTTTGAAACGAACGTGTTTTTTTCTCGTGACGAAAACCAGGAGCAACGTATCAATCTCAAATTTCTCGTTAAATTGAAAAAAACTCTGACCGAGTACTATAAATTGTTGCAAGAGGCCTATGGAGGCAATTCTCTATCTCGTGCACGTATTTTTGAGTGGTATATGCGCTTCAGTGAGGGCCGAGAGAGCACTGAAGATGACCAGCGCCTAAGTCGCCCTGTCACTGTTTCAACTCCGGAAACAGTGACCAAAATCAACCAAATTGTGCGTGCAGATCGTCGAATGAGCATCCGGATGATTTCCGAGACTGTAAACGCCGATAAAGAAACGGTTAAAAAAATTTTACATGAGGAATTACATTTGACAAGTCTGTGCGAAGTTGGTGCCAAAAAACCTGACTCCTGACCAAAAGTTCTTGCGTCAACAGGTCTGCTCAGATTTCCTTGAAAAGTTAAAAGAAGATCCCAAACTGATGAAAAACATTANAATTGTTGTAAGAGGCCTATGGAGGCAATTTTCTATCTCGTGCACGTGTTTTTGAGTTGTATAAGCGCTTCAGTGATGGCCGAGAGAGCACTGAAGATGACCAGCGCCCAGGTCGCCCTGTCACTGTTTCAACTCCGGAAAAAGTGATCAAAATCAACCAAATTGTACGTGCAGATCGTCGAATGAGCATCCGGATGATTACCGAGGCTGTAAACGCCGATAAGGAAACGGTTAGAAAAATTCTACATGAGGAATTACATATGACAAAAGTCTGTGCGAAGTTGGTGCCAAAAAACCTGACTCCTGACCAAAAGTTCTTGCGTCAACAGGTCTGCTCAGAAACCGTGAAAAGTTAAAAAAAGATGCCACACTGATGAAAAACATTATAACTTGCGACGAAACATGGATTTTTCAATACGATGTTGAAACAAAGCGACAATCGATGCATTGGAAGACACCTGAATCGCAAAAAAGCAAGGATGTCCAAATCAAAATTTAAGGCAATGTTGATCGTTTTTTTTGACATTAACGGTATCGTGATGACTGAATGGGTTCCAGAGGGTCAGACTGTCAACCAGATTTACTANGATCCCGGACTGATGAAAAACATTATAACTTGCGACGAAACATGGATTTTTCAATACGATGTTGAAACAAAGCGACAATCGATGCATTGGAAGACACCTGAATCGTAAAAAAGCAAGGATGTCCAAATCAAAATTTAAGGCAATGTTGATCGTTTTTTTTGACATTAACGGTATCGTGATGACTGAATGGGTTCCAGAGGGTCAGACTGTCAACCAGTTTTACTATTTATCAGTTTTGGCAACACTGCGAGAAAGAGTTCGTAAAAAACGGCTCGAGTTGTGCAAGAACGACTCGTGGATTTTGCACCAGGACAACGCACCTGCCCATAACGCGCTATCTGTGAAGCAGTACTTGGCCGGTAAGCGCACTCCAGTGCTCGAACACGCGCCGTACTCGCCAGATTTGGCACCGTGCGACTTTTTTTTGTTTCCAAAGATAAAATCTGCTTTGAAANCTCGTGGATTTTGCACCAGGACAACGCACCTGCCCATAACGCGCTATCTGTGAAGCAGTATTTGGCCGGTAAGCGCACTCTAGTGCTTGAACACGCGCCGTACTCGCCAGATTTGGCACCGTGCGACTTTTTTTTGTTTCCAAAGATAAAATCTGCTTTGAAAGGGACCCGATTTAAGTCGATGGAAGCGGTAAAGCAAAAAACGGCAAAGCTCCTAAAGGCCCTCACCATAGAAGACTTCCAGCACTGCTTTGATCAATGGAAAAAACGTATGGAAAGGTATGTGGCGAGGGGAGGAGAGTATATTGAAGGGGAGCATTTGAATGTAGAATAATTTTTATAATAAAACACTTTTTCGTAACCAGTCTCGTTCTTTAATAGCCATACCTCGTATATGCTCCCTAATCACAAAATATTTGTGAATCTGAAAATTGGGTTTACGGTGATGGTCAGGACGCCGACGGTAAAAACGCCAAATAGTATTTACGCCGATGCTATATTTTTTGAACGAGCGAGCCAATCGAGCGAATTCTCAGTTTCGGTACTATACTGGCGAAATTTGCAATTGTGTGTGTGTGCATGTTCTCCTCTAAGATCTGAAATGGGGAAAAACGGGAAGTTTGCTACAATATGACACTAATGATTATACTTCCAATTTCAAACTACTTAATAAAGAATTTAGGTTATTAAAAATACTCCGTCTAGATATTGCTCGAATTTCAAATAAATATATTGCTGGATTAGTCCCAGCACAAGGGTGGACGACAATATTGTCGTTTAACTCGAAACGAAAAATGCCCTTTTCAGGCAATCAAATATATACGAGTATATATACCCATAAGCCATCGATGTACTTATCGTCGCCGTATTTACCAACGACGTTTTTACCATCGGCATCTTTACCATCGGTGTAAATACATGATACCGAAAATTATCTTAATGCTTTTAAGTTCTCACAAGTCTTACTTTAATCTAAAAGCTCAACTTCATAATAATTTAATCGAGGTAATACGGTATTCATGTGTCATTATCCTCATTCAGGAGCGGAATGGGAACAAAATTCAGGTCAGAAGATTGAAATGGATCCAGGCCACTCAATAAAATGCGTACCAAATGACATTTTCTCATTACGCTCGATTTCAGTATTTTAATTTGAACTCACAATACTATATTTTCAATAATAATGTATTATGTGTATACAAAATAAAATTTAGTTAAATAATTGTATTAATACATTTAACTTTTAATACATAATTAAAAATAATTTCAAACTCTATTTTGTTTAACTAGATTATTTAACTTTAGTTGTAATAAGAAACTTGCCTTACTTTTCTTAATAATGTAGGAAAACCGAAAAAAGAACGTCAGCGTATAATTATTTTATAATACTAATTTATATTTCATAAACTACCCCGTTTTGAGTTAATTTTACAAAAGAATCAATTGATATAAACTTCTTCTATATAAATTGAATTATGATATTATGGTATAATATTTGAACAGTTTATCGAAATAACACAAAAAAATATGTATTACATTTTTAAATCATACGAGTAAGAATTACGTTACCCATATAAAATGATCAGGCCACTAGGCCATAATATAGTCCAGGCCATCTGGAAATGGGAATCTAACCGACCAATCTGCCCCTACAAGAAGACTCGATGATTGGTTGTTAAAAACCATATTTCAACACAATTAGATAAGAAATTCTGTGTTTTGCATAAATATGTTCCTCGTAAATTGTATGCATTTGATGATAATTTGATATAAAAATATCGAAGTCAAGAGCTAGTAGGTAGTTATTAGGTATTTTTCAGAATCGAAGTATAGGGAAGTATCAAATGGTTTCATTATGATGTAAGTTATTGAGATTATTGTTATTATAAGTTGTACAATTAAATAAATAATTGCTTAAAAAACAACACATAAAGTGTTAAAAACACTTTTCATCAGAAGTGTCATCTCAAGCCACAATAATTGTATAAGTTAATTTCATTGGTAATTTTAGGATATTATAACCATAATATAACCATGACCATGACATAACCATGATGACCTGATCATTAATCATAGCGTTATATTATAATCTGACTTGGACCAAATTAAAAATATACCACAAATAAATATTGCTTAAAAGTTTAAACCAATAAATATTTTATATTTTGAGTATATTATATTTTTTGTTATTAACAGCTTATTTTAATGAAGCCTTGATACGTATGTATATTTGACCAGCAAAGAAGGCAAACATTATAATTCTCTTCCATGATTCTTCTTATGCAACCATTACTAAATTGATGGCCACATAAGATTAATTTCAGTATGACTATTTCATTGAAACATATGATGCAGAATTCTAAAATCTTTAAAAAAAAAAATAACAACAATGTACTTTAGATTCTGAGTGAAGCAGAGAATGTATTGGTTTCACAATGATGGTCATTTCTTTTCTTTTTTTATTGGTCTGTAAACAACTTTTCTTCTAGAAATCTTACTTAAAAGTATCAAGTATAGCACTTTTTCTGAGAGAGAATTTACCTGGGAAGGTACTTTAAACAGGTCATTATTTGATTTTACTTTCCCTGTTGGTCGGGGTTAGAATAGGCCATCGGTTGTTCCTGCCTGTCGTAAAAAGCGACTAAAAGGGACTTGTAGTAGGGCAGCAGCTACTACAATATTGGGTGTAGGTGCAGATAACCACAATGGTAAAAACAGCTGCACACCAAACAATAGCCAGCAGATACGGGAACTGTATAACTGGTGGCTGCACTGCGATATGGAAGGCAAGGGGAGACCACCGTATAAATCATCCCAAGAAATAGCAATAACATGACATCTTCTAAAGTGAAATATTCCGGAGGTAAAATAGTCCCCCGTTCGGATCTCCGGGTGGGGACTACTGAAGAAGAAGGAAATGTTAAGAGTTGGAGAAGAATAGCTACTTGGAACGTTAGAACTATGTTGCAATGCGGGAAACTTGAAAACTTGAAAATAGAAATGGCAAGAATGAAGATGGATATCCTTGGCCTGTCAGAAATGAGATGGCCAAGAGCTGGAGATCTATGGAGTGGGGAATATAGGTTGATACATACAGGAACAGCGGAGAATAACCCAGGAATTGGAGGGGTAGGCATAATAATGAGTAAGGCTATTGGGAAAAAAGTTAAAGGATTTGTACAGTACAACGAAAGAATAATATTAGTCAAAATCGAAACGAAACTTAAGGATACAATCATAGTCCAAGTCTACATGCCTACTTCTAATAGCAGCGAGAGGGAATTGGAAGAAGTCTATGAAGGAATAGAGAAAGTTATTGAAAAAGTTAAAGGAGATGAAAATCTTATCATTATGGGTGATTGGAACGCTGTTGTAGGAGAAGAAAGCCTAGGGCGCATAATAGGAAATTATGGCCTAGGAAACCGAAATGAAAGAGGAGACAGATTAATAGATTTCTTTTCAAACCACGAGTTATTAATAACGAATACCTACTTCAAACACCATCCAAGAAGAAGGTATACATGGAAAATGCCGGGAGACATAAATAGATATCAAATTGATTATATTATGGTCAAGAAGAGATTTAGAAACCAAGTAAAAGACTGCAGAAGCTACCCAGGAGCAGACATAGATAGTGACCATAACTTGTTAATGATGAAAAGTAACCTAAAGTTCAAGAAAATAGTATCAAGGAAAAACAATGATCGATGGCATATAAATAAATTAAAAGAAGAAAAGGCAAATGATAAGTTTAAAGAACTTACAAACGACATAAGTATAAATGAGAGAACCGATATAAACAATAGGTGGGGTATCATAAAGAGCACAGTGACAGAAGCAGCATCAAAGACTCTGAAAGAAAATAAAACGACAGTACCTAGGAAAAAATGGATAACAACAGAGATAGCAAGTATGAAAGAAGAAAGAAGAAAGCTTAAGAATGGAACTACTTTTGAAAGTCAGCGCAAATATAGAGAACTAAGAAATCTTGTAATACGAAAATCAAAAGAAGCAAAGGAAACATTTTTAAAAGAAAAATGCAAAAAAATAGAGGTACAAATGAGGAATGGTAGCAGAGATGCAGCGTATAAATCAGTTAAAAATTTCTTCAACGATTATAAACCAAATAGGGGGGCAATAGAGGATAATAACGGAGTAATTATTTACGAAGACATACAGAGAGGGGACGTATGGAAGAAGTATCTTGAACAGCTATATGAGGGGCCAGAACTCACAGGACAAGAAATAGAGCATGAAGAAGTAATGGACAATAGCTCAAATTATAGAGTTTTGTGAGAAGAATTTGAAAAGCACTTAAAGATTTAAAAAAGAAGAAGGCAGCAGGAATTGACGAAATCCAAGCAGAACTTTGGAAAGAATCTGGCGAAAGCATGCGTAGTGAGCTTTTTAAACTCTTAAAGGAAATATTCAACTCAGGAGAACTTCCTCTAAACTTTACTAAGTGTAAGATTATTCCTATTCCGAAAAAAGCAACCGCAAACAAATGTGATCAGTACCGTACAATTAGCTTGCTGACACACGTGTCAAAAATACTGACAATAATCATATTAAGAAGAATGGAATATACGATTGAAGCCATATTGTCAGAAGACCAGTTTGGGTTCAGAAAAAATATGGGTACAAGGGAAGCAATATTGGCTTTAAGAATAATTATTGAGAAAAGAATTAGAAAAGATAAGCCTACATACATAGCTTTTGTTGATATAGAAAAAGCGTTCGACAATGTCAACTGGGCAATAATGTTCAAGATACTCAAAAGAGCGGGTATAGAATACACTGAAAGGAGACTACTCTTTAAACTATACCAGAAGGAAACAGCTGTTATACGATTTGGTGAAACTGAGGAGAAGCACGCATAAGAAAAGGAGTAAGACAGGATTGTAATCTCTCACCTAGCATATTCAACGCATACATCCAAGAGGCAATTGACATAATAAGAGAGAAAATACAAGTGGGTATAAAGATAAATGACAGGAAAATTGATATGCTACGGTTCGCAGATGATATAGCAGTCATAGCGGAAAATAAAGAAGAATTACAAAGGATGCTGAGATGTATGGAAGAAACTCTGCTCAATGAACTGAGCATGAAAATAAATACGCAAAAGACCAAAGTTCTCGTGTGCAGCAGAAACAATAATATTACGACAAGAATACATCTGCAAAATAACCAAAAAATTAAGAAAGTAGAAGAGTTCGCATACTTGGGAAGCATAATAAGTAAAGATGGTAGAAGTAAAAAAGAAATAGTTAAGCGAATATGCCAAGCTAAGATAGCATTTAACAAAAAAAGTGGACTTTTTACTTCAAAAAGTATTAGCGTACGCACCAGAATAAATCTTCTGATGACATACGTATGGAGTATAATGCTGTATGACAGCGAAACGTGAACGATTGCCAAAGCAGAGCGGAGAAGGATAGAAGCTTTCGAGATGTGGTGTTTCAGAAAAATGCTTAAAATAAGTTGGACGGACATGGTATCAAACAAGGAAGTATTAGAAAGAATGTCTGTAAGAAGAACTTTATGGAGTAGTATCAAGAAAAGGAGAAATGAATGGATTGGACATGTATTGAGACATTGTGGGTTGCTAGGATTAATCATAGAAGGTTGCGTGGAAGGAAAAAATGCTAGGGGAAGACCACGAATGGAATATATGCAACAAATANATAAAGAGACAAAGAGGAAGGCAAGTAACAGGGAAGAGTGGAGAATTGCTACAAACCAATCTCAGGATTGAATACTGAAGAAAAAGATTTGATTTTACTTTCAAAGCGGTATTTGAAATAAAAGTGATTAAACGGGAAAAATGTACGACTTTACGATATTATTATTTTAAATAAATACGGACGACGTTTTCTACCAGAAATATAGCTTCAGTTGAGAAATAACAAGAAACTTTTTTTGTTGCATTTTAAATTGAGTTTCTTTCGGAATAAGTTCCGAAACATTTAAAATATGTTTGAGCTGTTTATAACAATTTTTATTTTGGGAGTATTTTTGTTGCAATTCGGTTAAAAATAGTCGTAAAGACTTGAAATTTGGAATGTAAACTTATATTGGCTTTTTCTAAACGTGATGAAATGTTCAAAACATTTGACATTTTTTTATATTTTGTAGTTACTCGTGCGTACAATTGTTTAACTAAAAAGAATGTATCACTGAACTTCGCTCAGAATCGTTTTTCGTTAGCAATAATTTATTCAGAGGCTACGCACACAATATATATAAAATGTGTGCCCATGCATATGAAATACTGACGAATTGAATTAGAATGTAGTAGGTGCCGAACACAATTACTAGTGCCGGGAAAATATTTTTGCGATATTTTGAGATTCAGTGTGTGACGACATCCACTCTTAACAATAGGGTCGTAGTCATCGGTATGATTGGCAAGCATCCTTTCTATCTTACCTGTTTTCTATAAGTTTATCGTTTCGTAGAGATATAAATTGCAGGTACCATATAACGTCTTCTTAAGAGTACATATATACATACATACATACATAGTGTTACATACAATTATCTTCTGATCCCCTACGCAATTTTTCCGGACAGATATGTGTTCATCTAACCACATATTTTTAAAGCATACACTTTTGGAAATTCGCCTGTGAAGAAATTTGTTGTCCATTTAATTTTCTTCTATATTTTAATCGAATTTTAAATTCGGCCACACGCTATAATATTCAAATTATTCCTGTTCGCGGGTTGATTACATTTCTTGTTTTTGCGTATATTCGTTATTTGTACAATATATAATGGGCGAAAATACTTATATTAGTCAAATATTTTGAAGGAATGATTGGGGAATTTAAGTATGTCGGAAGAAATCAGGAATGCCATTTTAATTATTTTTTGGTACGCATACATATTAAACAGGCTACTCCTTTTTTCGAAATATTTTACATTATAAATGGCTTATTGACACAATTAATAGGAGGTTAAACGATAAAATACTTAGATTCGAGTTACCATTGATAAGGAGATGGAGAAGTTTTAATAATTTTAATTACTCAAAAAGCTATCCTCGCATTCACAGCTTAATGTACTTCATTTATTTAACCATACATCATTTTAATATTCTGAAGAGCAGTAAAGGCCATATCTTAATCGTAATCGGTTTTTGTCTCATCATCAGCAAATATTTTAAGAAGTTCTATACAATTAGTTTTATTAGTTGAACTTTGAGACTCGTTTTAATAATACAATGGGCCGCCCAGTAGCGACGGCGAATTTGTGATTAGAATAATGAATATTACATAACATTAAAAACAATAATCTTAAAACTACAATAATCATTCGTAAAAACTAATTAAATTAAATCTAATAGTGTGTGTACGTGTGTGGGCATATTATATGCCCCCCCGTTACCGTTAATTACCGTCTCAATATCTGGATAATTTAGGCCGCAAGCGCCAACAATATTACTGTATAAAATATAAAACATATTCATGAAAAAAAAAAATAAACATTTTTACTTATTACTTAACTTAAAATATAACTTGCGAGTTGTGAGTAATATTATTAGTGCTTCGGTGCATTAAGATATTGTATATAGTTAATATGTATTATGTCTATGATACAAAATGTGTGGTGTCCAAGATGCACCTTTCCTCTCAGACAATTTTTACTCGATTTCAAATTTTAGTCATGAAAAAAAAAAGAAATGTTACATTTTTTCTTCCTCAACATTCTTTTTTGATTATCACATGTTCGAAAAAAAATTTGTTTTAGACTTAGCCAAAAAAATTGATAATAGTCCATAGCATGTACTAGGACAACATATCAAATGTGCTTCATATTTTTGTCAAGGAATTACAGTGGTATGATGATGGGAATAATAAATACAATAAATCGTTTGGTCGCTAATTCCAATACCTTAATAACTGACGTTAACAATAATATATGCGAGCAATTCAACAGTGTCATAAATAAATATATTGGAGGAAAACGAATCAATATGTGACAAAGAAACGCATATAACGCTAGGGTTGAAGCTGCTATTATATCGTTTAATTCGAAAGAATATTCATGTTCCATACATAAAAATATAATGAGAAAAAGTCCAGGTAATATAATTATTTGATAAATAGATATATAATATACAATATGAATAATATAATGATATATATATACGATGTTCGATAAAATCAAACATTGTATTTATTAGCAAATATTATACCAGGTGATTCATTTAAGTGGGTACACATTATTTTGGAAAGTATAAACTTTTTCCAGAATTTATTTTCTAGAACATTTCAGAAACAACCTGCTCTACAATTTTATATTTATTTTATTTTTCGTCATCCTTATTTTTGGAGGTAAAACCACTACCTACTTTTGATTTTTAAATGGCAACCTATATTAAAAATTCCATAAATAAATTGAGTATTAGTTAAAACAAATTTGAGTGTTAAAATTTTTGATTTCCGTTGATCCGTTGACGAGATATTTCACTTTTAAGTTTGGGTTGGAGGAAAGTAGTGAAGTGTCATTTGTGTGGCGGTACGGTACGTAATGTGTTATTATTATACCACTATTCTTCTCCAAACTAAAATTAAAGTAGAATATCTCGTCAACGGCTCGACAGAAATAAACAATTTTAACACTCAAATTTACTTTAACTAATACTTTATCTATTTATGGAATTTTTAATATAGATTGCCATTTGAAAATCAAAAGTAGGTAGTGATGTTACACCCAAAAATAAAGGTTACATAAAATAACATAAAAATAAAATTGTAGAGTTGGTTATTTCTTAAATGTTCTAGAAAACAAATTCCGAAAAAAGTTAATACTTTCCGAGATAATGAGTGTACCCACTTAAATAAATCACCCGGTATGTATTATCAAAGAATCTATTTTTATAATTAATATTATTACAGGTATGTTTTGTAAAACTTTTTTAAAAAACGCCCATCGACAAAAACTGAATAACCAAAGAAGGCGAGCATTATTCATCAGAAAGAAAAGTAATAAAAAATTGAAAACATCACGTCCTGATGAATACTATTGTCTTGCAGAAGAATATTTTTCTTTATGATTAGGTTATGAAATGTAATTATTTTTAGACATTTTGATGTTAAAAATAATTTGTTTTAGATATTGTACTATTGACAAAGAAACAAACAAAATAAAATTTAAAAAATACAGTGACTATTATTATTAAGTGCAAGGACAATTGCATATAACAGGCAAAACAGCATGTTACTTTTTTTTATTTACAGAAAATTGGAATCATATTATAAATATTAATTATAATGGTAAATTTTGGTCAGCTAAAATAATCAAACAGTTAAATCAGTAAATATGGATTTCTAATCGTAATATAATAGGTAGCAACTTGATACAATTTTTTTTTTTTAGATTTTATACCGAATGTATACTTCCAGTATTGGTATTACCACAATATGGAAAACGATTATTGATAAGTGATATTCGTAAACCAGATCACATAAGAAATAAATAAAAACAAAATATTTGTTACCAATATTACAATACTGAGTTTTAGGAGCCCTAACTCTAAATATATATATTCTATAATATTATATCATGTATTTTTTTTATTGTGTATTTTTTTGTAACAGTTCCAATATTCCAACATTTATTATATTTATATGAACAAAATGCATGTCAAAAACGTAAATAAATTCAATTATTTCAAATTCATTTCTCGTAAAGTATTCTTAACTTGAGAAGTAAAAATGTTATTAAAACGATTCAAACTATTATATGAAACGTACTTTATAATTAATTTATTGATACGTATGTAAAAATAAACAGTAGTTAATTAGGTACTCGCGCCCATTATAAAACTTTCGTCAAGGTGCGACGCTGCGCAGCGATAGCATATACAGGAATAAAATTAATTTTAAGTTGACGTGTCATGCATAACACGAAATTCAAATGATAATAAGACGCCACGCTTTCGGTGCTGTTTAAAAACGAAAACATGGCGGACCGGTCGCTGAGACAGCGAGTAATGGGCGTGACTACGGCCGATTGCCTCGACGGCGATACGGTGCGCACCGCTATCTATTAAGCGTTATATACGTTCTACTTTTACGCTGACATCCTCTTAATATATTGTAATTTGTTATCATATTTTCTGTTATAAATTTTTTTTTTACTTTAAAACATTACAAACTATTAAATTTTAAAAATTAATTAAAATCCCCCCATCATATTATATTATGTATTGTTATTCGCGTGCTACATGCTATGTGAAATTCTTAAGTATCACAAAAACCTCCTGTGATAATCTCCTTATCCTCGTACAAAAGGTTACAAAGTGACTCATAGTTCTCTGGTTTCTTAAATAGTCAATCATATTTTCATACATTAATTGTAACTCTCGTCCAGGATATGGATCCCCCATATCTAAATTTATTTCTATCACGTGTCTCCCCAAACATCCCAATGTAATATTGTATGCTAAAATTGTGACTTCGTGTCTCCTTCTTAGTAGTTCTATCAGTTTTGATAGAAATTCACAAGCCCTTTTGGAGTTGTACTCCCTAAAACATATCATTCCTTGTCTTCTGCTAATTATTTTATTCTAATTTAGTTAATTCCCACTTCCAATACATATTTTTTTTTACAAATTATGTACGTATATGACCCTATATAACCTATCTATACATATTTATTTTTTTAAATTATTTTCATCGTTTTTTTTATAGCCTATTTACGCGTTTTTATGCATAGTCTAGTGCTATGTCTGATAAGTCTGTGACCTTTAAGCACGGTGTATCATTAGGTAGCAAGTCCAAATTGTCTATAATAAATATTTCTATTCAGTTGTATGTATATAAATATATATATAGTAAATTCGATATATTGTACGGTTTCACCAATTAGGTGTTTGCGTACATAAAATGTCTCGCGAAACAGTCTATTTCTATACCACCTTTTATTAATATCTTATCATGTCTCGATTCCCGCAATATTACAACAAATTTCCTTAAGAATTCGAGCCTCCTTAAAGTAGAACGTCTAAAACATATATTGTTTTCTAATTTATATTTTTAATTCCCGTCATCATACACATTTATTTATTTTTATCATTTTAATATTTATTCTTTTTTTTTCTAGCTTAATACTAATTATTCGTTATATCATATATATATATATATATATTTATTTTGCCCTTTATATTATTTATCTATGAACAAAAAAAAAATTATAAGCCAACGATATCAATAATTCGATACGATATCGATACTGTGCCAACGGAACTATTTCTGTAATTAGAACTGAGTTATTAAGTTACGTAAGTTACTTGACAAATTTGTTCGGGTCCTTATAAGCCCTAATCATCATACAGTTACGAATTTTGAAATGCGGTTAAACTAAATGAATAGTTAGGCTTTAAAAAAGGTTCATATTAATTCTCTTTGAATATAGGTATAATTCAGTCGTATGGTAATTAAATCAAAAAAAAAGCTGGGGGTGAGAACGAACACTATTATTGGTGAGAAGTTGGGAAGGAAGGATACATAAGGTTATTTCATTTATATCTGTAAGCAACAATAAATCATTGCTTGATAAAAGACGATTCCGAGCACAGTTCGGTAACACATAATTTGAAGTGCCGTAATTTTCTTTTAATAATTTTCATTTATATTCGATTCCAAAATGCTTATTAAAAAAAAAAGTCGTCTGATGATTTTTAAAATTTTAACATGTCTGGATAAGTTCAATTTGAGTATTATTACCCAGTTTCAAGTCTCTACGTGTATTTATAACCGAATTACAGCAAAAAACTCCCAAAAATTAAAATTCCTTAAAAGCTCAAAAGTGGCTTAAAGATTTGGCGATAATACCGTAATTAAGTAAATAAAAAAAGTATCATACGATTTTTCGAGTGAATTATTTTTCTGGTAGAAAACGCCGTCCGTGTTTTTATAAAATAATGAAATTTCGAAATTGTACGTTTTCCCACATTTTTCCCCACTTAAGTACTTTTATTTAAAAAAAGGCGTCAAAACTCAAAAAATAACATGTATAGTGTACAATCTACACAACTTGGACTTTCAGAAAAGTTGTTACAGGTAAAAATCGAAACAAGTTTACTGGGAAAAATGTGTTCACAAACTAGAACAAAGAAAGAAAGAAAATATATCTTAATAAAATCAATAGCTCCCTCGCTACGCTCGGAATCTAAAACGACTTGCGCCATAAGAATCAAGATGTATAATGATACAAAAAAGTTTCTCGTCATTTTTCGATTAAAGCACTTTTCCTAATAATAAATGGTTTTCGCATTACTGTAAAATAATGATATCGTGAAATTGTACATTTTTCTTATGTTTTTACTCAATTATTATGAAAACTAATTCGAAAATTAAAAACACGAACTGCACCATTAAAAACAAGATTAATAATATTCAACGAAAAATGTCTCTTGTCGTTTTTCAATTGGAGCTATATTTGTGATAGAAAACGTGGTAGATACTTATTTAAAATAAGGATATCGTGAAAAAATCCTATTTTTTCCCCGGTAAATCGTTTTTATTTTTAAATACCGGTTCCAAAATCAAAAATAACCTTTTTAATATACAATCTAGACAACTTAGAATTTCATAAAAGTTGTTACAGGTAAAAATCGAAACAAGTTTACTGGGAAAAATGTGTTCACAAACTAGAACAAAGAAAGAAAGAAAAAACATCTTAGTTAAACCAATAGCCCCTCGCTACGCTCGGAATCTAAAATTACCTTTAGATTATTGGTATAACCAGGGAAATTTAAATGAGAGAAGACAAGCACTTGCAGAAATATAAACCGGGGGGGGGGGGGAAGTAGTCAAAAGTATAATGCTTTTTTTACAACTTAATCATGACCTAAATATTTAAGCCATACAAAAAATAAAACAGTTAATATTTAATACCAACTAAAATAGCGGGGGAGTGGGCCATAACCACTCCCCTGCGAGCGCCATTGGGAGGGGATGTAACAAATAAAAATCGTGAAAAAAGAGTAAAATCGTCTTCTCTACCCAATTTGATTATGGAAATTGGTAATTTAAAAGCCAGATCCTAAAAAAAAGCCAATTTCTAATCAATACATCAAGCTTTTGCTCGGAAATCGGCCGAAATTTATAAGTTTCGATATTAGATGACTCAAATTTTGTTGTATTTTTAAGCCAATGGGGGGGATATAACTCCTCCAATGCCCCCCTCCTGGGCACGCTACAACCCTAGAGTTTTAAGTCGATCAAATTTCGTTTCAAAGAAGGAGCTACGTTTGAAAATCGATGCAAGATTTATGGTAGCTAAATTGTTCACAGATATAAAAAAACAAAAAATAAACATCTTTGTTAAACCGATACATTCCACCCATCACTCAGAATCAAACATTTTAAAAATGTAATTAAAACAATAAGTATTATTAAAAATGAAAATTATATTACAGGATATTTTGTTTTTAAAAAGTATAATTTTTAATAAGTATAACTAAAAGGTAAACTTTTTTTATTATTATTATTTTTTTGATATTCTCAATGGAAAATACTGGTAAACTAAAGTCAGTATAGTATTGTAATACAATTAGTTTACAATTCAACATGCTGTGTTGTGTTCCTAATTGCAATTTATCAATTGGTAGTACTTTTGGCATACCTAAAAATACATTTAATTTGTTGCAAAATGCTCTTGCTGAAACCCAATTATAGAATATGTGAGTTACATTTTAAAACTGATGGCATTTTAAAGACATGGGTTTCAGGCCAAAGTTAATTTTCGATTAGTGAGTATCAGTCTAATACTTAATAATTTAGATAGGCTCAACCATATTATAATGTATAATATTTGTCCATTTGTTCATCCTAATGTTAATTTTAGTAGTTTTAAATATTATCTCTTAGATATGTGTTACAAAAAAACTAAATTATGAGAAGAAGCCATACTAATTAACCGACATTTATTAAATAATATATTTACTTCAAATATTATGGTATGCAGTATTTTGATTTTACTTAAAAAAAAAAAAATAATAACAATGAAAATATGTTTTGTTACAATGAATAAACAGCAAGATAGTAGAGCTTTGGATATTACGTATAATAGAGAAAATAATTAATTTCTATCAGTCAATATGAGTACATATAGTGATTGTGATACCAGTATAAATTCATCATCTGATTGTACTATTATATCAAAAAAAAAAAGATTTTATCAAAATGCCGCTTAATAGCGCCAGTCTGTAATTCCACAGCTGTTTTGAGGATTCAGTTTTACGGTCTTAAAAAATACAAAAAATCATAGGTCGATGTTTAATCTGTATATCTTAAATCGTGGCCATCGCGTAAGCATTCAGATTGCCGAAGAAAATAAGAAATGTCCATAGATAGTCGTCTCTCTATGACTGAGGATATTTTATAGTTATGCTCAAACTAAGATTGTTTTTTATTGTAATTTATATTGTTTTGTAAGTTTTAAACCAATAATTTAATACAAAACTTCAAATTGTCTTAATTATTATGACATGATAATAAACAATACAAATTATAAAATAACTGTTAAACCTGTAAACTACACGAATTAACATTCAATTATAGGGTCAGTTGTACATTTTTATGGTTAACCTAACCTAAACAGTGATTAATAAATCAATGATTAAATCGCTGTGTGTTGTAAGGTTAGCGATTTGATTTTGATTAGTTAATCAATTGTTAAATTGTGATGCGGTTGTTTTTATACAATATTTTCGTTATTTTTTTATTACAATCGGTACCAACAGGGCAGTGTAAAATCAAAGAAACGGGTCTTCCAAGGTCTTTCGTCCAAGGGGGTGGGGAGAATGTAGTGACGCCCATAACGGTATACGCCACCACCTCCAGTATTCTTCTCGTAGGGTCCCCGGCACATATTCGACAACAGTCGCCTCGTTATCTCTTACCTTGTTTCGTCATGCAAATATTCACCGACTGCTCCTAACCGAATTATTTGTTGTGCTGTTATTTGTCATTTTATTTACTGGTAAATTAAATATTGAATTATTATATTAATCACATTGTGTATCTTAAATTAGTTGACGCAGTCAACTAATTTATATATTTATCAGGTCGTATTCTATTGTTACCGAACATATAACCTTCAAACTAATCATGAATTATATTATATTATACCCTGTCCAATTTAAAAGTATACCCGTTTGTGCATAATTCTGTACGCCGCGCGCTGTCATCGTCAATACCGCCGTCGTGTATTTAGCGAGTTTTAATATCTATAATACCTATTGTCAAATAAATCTTAATATACACGCATATCTATACTGTTTCAATCAAATTAACAGGCAGCATAGAAAAATTGCATTACTTAAAACGTAAATTGTAGCGTTTATTTAAATTAAAACAGAGCATTTGTGCGAAAAAATACGTGTACGCGGTAAGGTCGTTAAAACAAAATGTTATCGATATTTTGTTCTCTACATAAGTTGTATACCACGTGTATCGACGGGGACGAAATTGATAGGCGGATGAGTGGATGAAGCGGTACAGGTAATCGAAAGAACACATGCGCGAAAATGGCGGTGTCTTCATCCGCCGCCGAGTATACTCTTAAGTTGAACAAGGTAGCTACATGCCATTATGTTATTAATGCAGTTTAGTGTGTACTAGAACACGTACTCTAATCTAACCTGTGAATAAAGCACATAGGATCTGACATCACCTAACTTAACCAAACCTAACGAAAACACGAATACGTCGACAACTACGTACAAGTCTTTCTAGTTAGTTCCTACTTTTGTCGTTTGACATTGTCCGGGATGCGCAACTACACGTGCGTGATAACAGAACCTGTGACAGCTGAGTCATAGCAGAATATTATCAAAACCGGCGCCATAATTACTACATTTACTATTATATTACAATTTATTTTATTTCATTTACTCATTTTTATTGTTAGAGTTTTTAATAATTAGTATCAATTAATATGGTATAAATTCTTGGACCTAACCTAATCTACTAGAACGACGGAAATCATTAGTAAAATTGTAGATGTTATTTTGTTTTTTTTTATAACAGGTATACCTACGACTTAAACACTAAGAAATTCAATTGATCATGTCATATCAAAATATGGAGATTATATACCAAGGGTGGCTAATAAAATCACCACCTGAAAAAAAATTATTAAAAACAATGGGTTTTAAATTGGTAAGTCAAAATGATTTTAATTATTTTTAATTTATTTAATCTATTAATTTATTTCGAACAATTTAGTTATAATTTTTAAGGAAAAGTATTCTGTACATTTAATTTTAATTATATTTTGTTTTTTTCATTTGGTATAATATCTGACATATTCTCCAATAAAAATTATAGTATTACATTTAAGTTAAATGTCGATCTTGTAGAAAAAAAACCAACTAATTTCTTACTAATGTCTTTTCCCAACTATTTGAGGTCAGCCACCATAGTCCTGAATTTTTATCAGACAAGGTTTCGCATGTCACTCTTAATATTATCTAACAATCTGCTTTTCATTATTTCTCTTTTCCTCTTTCTCATAGGGCAACCTGAGAATTAGAAGGTTATAAGTAAACTGTTTTTTTTTTTTTTTTTTTTTTTTTATAAGAATACAAATATTTTTTTTTTTTTTTTTTTTTTTTTTTTTTGTAATATTTGTATGTATTAAACCTATCTATTATCTATAATTAAGTTTGAATGTTTTGTTTTGTTTTTTTTTTTTTTTTTATAAGAATATAAATATTTTTTTTCTTACTTTAGAAATGGCGCAAACGATGGTTTGTTTTACACAACTCTAATTCTCATTTTACCCTTAGTTATTATCGAGATAACTATTGTAGTAAACTTAAGGGCCAAATTAATTTAAATCAATGTGAACAAGTAAGATTCATTACTAAAGTTATATATTATTATTATTATTTTAATAGGTACCAATTTTAATTCAAAATGATTTCTAAATACAATATTTCTCATTTATGCAAAACATTTTCTAAAATCATGATTTTTGAAATTATAAATATTTCCAATTATAATTTAAAAAGAAAACTTATAACAAAATATTATAACTTTACATAAATTATTAATTGCTCTTAACTTTTTTTGCTTCAAAAATAATTTTACACAGATTTTTAATTTAAATTTGTAATTATAATTAAAAACTAATAAATATTTGGTATAATTATATATAATATTAGTAATAAAATAAAACTACCTGTTATATAAAAGGTGTAAGACGAATATCTGCCACTTGAAATAACATTTTTTCTATTCAATATTTTGTATGCATTTTTTAAAAATAATTAGTATACCTGTGTACTACAGTTAATTTATGAATATTTTTTTGTTAGGGGGGGGGGGCTAAAATACAAAATTTTAAATTTTAATTTAATTTTTTTTAAACAAATTCAAAATAGCCATTTTTGAAAATGGATTTATAAAAAATGTTTGGTAGTTGAAACTTCTGTTTAGATATGGTCTTTTATTTTTCACAGTTTATTAGTTTGTTTATAGTTATTTTACCTGAAATTTTAGCAAATTTTGATATTATTGTGGTTTATAATCTGTTACAATATTTAATCAGCAATTGGAGCACATCAAATGACAAGAATTTTCTTTTCCCCTGAGTTAATAATAGATAATAATAAACAATAATAACATTTAAATTTAAAAAAGGTTCAAAACATTTTACAAAATAACAGACCATTACCAAACCAAAGTTTCAACCACCTAAAATTTCTTATACATTTATTTTACAAAATGGCTATTTTAATTTTTTTTAAAAATTTTAATTTAATTTCATTTAAATTTTGTATTTGAAGTTAACTCTTCCTAAAAAAAAAAATGTTCATGTATAAACTAAAGCGCAAAAGCATACTAATTATTTAAAAAAATATTGAATACAGCAAAAGTTACTACAAGTGGCAGGTCTTCATATTACACTTTGTATATCACAGTATTGTTAATCATCATTTATAATTAGGGTCCTGAATAATATTAGATCTTTATATAAATAGTATATTATATTATAAAATGAAAACTTGATTTTTGGACTTTATGTATATTTAGTAAATGAGAAATAATGTAAAAAAAGTACAATTATTTTCAAGTTGCACTTATACAAGACAATGATTCATTTTCTTATAAGGTATACAGAGTAATTTTTTTTGATCATTAACCAGCAATTTTTTTTGGAGAATTTTAAGTGAATTTGATTTGTTTTTTTTTTTTTTTTTTTAATAATTGTGTCATCATTTAAAAGCTTTTCTTCAACAAATAACAATTTTAATCTTTTACCGGTGCCTACTCCATATACCTTAAATAAGTACATACTTTTATTTCTCAAAAAATTTAATGTTTATGAGTTGTAAACGTTTAAAGTTTAGACCTGACAGAAGTTATAAATTTATCATTCAAAAATAGATATGCAATTTATTACCTTTCCCTGCTCCTTCAATCTAAACTTTAAATGATTATAACTCATAAACGATAAATCTGATATTAGTGTTATGCATACCAAAAATTCCAGAAAAATATTTTCTATTTGAATCTATGTTTAAAAAGGGTATTTTTTATTTGAAAAATAAAAGTTCATGATAAAAAAAAATCACTCTGAATAATAAATCTGAAATTGACAAATTTTTTATTAGGTTGATTGTGAATTAAAATGTGATAGTTGTAAATACCAATACATATTTGATATAAAAACACCAGAAAGAACTTACTATTTGGCAGCAGAATCAGAAGAAGAAATGAAAAAATGGATACATTTTGTGCATAATATTTGTGGTCTAAAACTATTTACTGGTGGTGAGAATGCATGTATATACTTAATTTATATTAATTTTTTTAATGGCTTATCCTTGGTTATATTTTATTTTAGATTCTGAATGCATGTGTTTTATGTGTCATAACAGGCCCATTCCTGTTAGTTCTACTATAAATAAATATGAATTACCACAATCTATTCAACCATCCCCAAGTTTTAGTACAAAATCAAATTTTGATGATGTCGAATCTATAAATGATATTTTACCACCTGTCATCAATTGGTTAACACACCCAAAATTTTCTCAAAACCCATCAAATTTATCTAAAAGTCCTAGTTTTAATAACATATTATCAACAGAATATACTTTAATTCCCCCACCAAGACCACCAAAACCTGCACACCTTAAAGAAACATTAGGACAAAAAGTCAAATTAGATGAACCTGTAAATGATAATATTTACGATTTTCCAAGATCCCACCAAATAACACCACCTTTATGGTCAGCCAAGGCACATTATAATCATTATTATAAAAATGCACCACCCGGTAAAATTAATTTAGAAAATATAAATACATTTCATTCTAAAACTGGAGAAGATAATACTGTGAGATTAGAAAATAGAAGTTTCACAAATTCACCTTTTGCCGTTTCCAATACAAACTTATTTTTAATAGAACACACTCCTCCTCCTGTGAATCGTCTATTAAAGCCAAAGCCTAGTGAAAATTTTTGTTGCAATCCTAACAAATGTTTCCCATTAGCTCCGTTCACTAATCCACCTGTTGTAGAAGGTGTTAGGAATTTTCAATGTAAACAAAACCAAGAATCCTTTAGTGGTAAATTTTTATATTTGTTTATCTTATTACCTATAAATTATGTTAATATTTGTTTATTTTAATTATTTGAAGGTATGAGTAATACTCTTTTAACTGATACTCGTTCACAATATCATCCACTAATAAGAAGTTTGAGTCATGAAAATTCAAGTATAGAATCTAATACTGTACCTACATATTTTGAATCTTTAAGAAGCAATTCAAAATCTAGACATAACAAATCTTCAGACAAGGTAATATTTTAATTTTATTAACAGTTTAATATATGTGTATTAACATTTAACTCTCATTATGCCGAATCTTAAGAGAAACATAAATTAATTAGAGATATTAAATTTATTAAAAATTTTAAAATGTAAAAAAAAACATCATGTCTTTTCTTCCAATATGTAAGCCAACCATTACTACTAGTTTTAAAAATAGTGAGACCTAAATTAACATATATTTTATTTTTAAAATGAAAAAAAAGATTTTACAAGAAAAAAAATGAAATCAGTATCACTGTACGTACAGTAAATATTTGCTGTTATACCTACAATTTGTTTACTATTTAATTATTATGAAAACCCTTTAGAAAATCAAAAAATTATCATCTCAAAACACAAATTACATAAAATTTCCTTTCAAAATAGGTGCTACACTTGATATATTAGAACAAGATATCTGGTAGAAAAATTACTCACATATAAAAAAAACCTCGCATCATAGTAAATTTACTCCACTCCTTACATAAAAGATTGATATTACTGATGGGTGAGCCGCTGTTTTAGGAGGGAAGTTTTCAGAAATATATATAGAGAAATTAAATTTATATCTGTATGCAACTATAAATCATTGCTAACGAAAAATTATTCTAAGCATTTTTTTGGCAAGGTACTTAACCCAGGAATCAATAAAAATAATACAACAAATTGACAGTTTTTCCCATTAATTAAGAGAACAACGAGAAAAATCAAAAAATTATCTTCTCAGTGTACCAACTAGATTAAAAATTCTACAAAAAAACTCCTAGACAATCTTTTATTGGAACAAAATTTCTGATAAGAAAAAAGTAAAACCAAAACATTGCTCAGAATATAAAAAAGCCCCTTTAATAAAGTATGTATTTTATTGTATTCAAATATTCGTTAATTGATTAAATATTTATAATACTTCCAATTAAATAATTTAGATAATAGGTATCTCTACCTAAACAATTTTTTTATATTCTAAGCAAAGAAAGGAATTTATTAACTAGTTTATTGAGCAATGTACCTGGATACCTTTTATACCTTGGCGTTTACGCTTATCTGTCAGATACTGGTAGCCGATTGCTCTGAAGTATATAAATTCCTAACAACATGTTTGCCAAGCTAAACCAACCAACCAAGTGCTAGGGTGCCGTGTATTTATCAAATGTCGGTGTGAACGCAGTGTGTGTGTATGTGGATGTGTGGCTTAAATACTAAGAGGAAGGGTAACTAAATAAATGGTAACTCAAAAAATGCTTTAATTACTGTGTGTATTGCTGGTACAAATTTTAAAAATGTAAAAATGACCCTCTGGATCCAACAACAAAAAAAGGTAAACAGTAGAAATAAATCACAGCAAGCACATAGTACAAACAACAAATAGGTAGGTATATAAAAATTATCGATAGTTATCCGAGTAATTATCCCATTCCAGCTCAACAAGAAATCATATTAACAACAATAGAAAACAATTTACTCACAATATTCAAATGGAGCGTAGACTGGCCAACCGCTATAGGTACCTATAATCTAAAATACAAAAATCCTCGACGAAAATACACAATACGATAACAATAAAACGGGAACAGTTAATTTACGATCGGTAACAGTGGCTGGCACAATAAAATAATCATACAAATAGGCGATTTAGATATTATGCCAAAAATTTTGTTCCAAATACACTATTTTCGACTGGACCATTTTGAACGGATGAACAATAATAATAAAAAAAAAAAGTCCGACGCGTATCGCGTCCGCGTATTACATAATAGGTACCTAACCTAATTGATAATAATGATTGTTTAAATTATCTTAATCTAATGAATGCGCAAGTGATTGTGTGAGTGCGTCCATCAGTCCCGTAGCCGTGACCGTGAAATATACGATATCGCATAGACGGAGGCACGCGAGGGAGCTTTAAATAAAACCGCGATTAAGAGGACGCCACACAGACATCTACTGTCACCAAGATCAAGTAAATTTGCGTTCAGTAGGGCACATTTTATGCTGTTAGTTTTAATATTAAAACAAATAGACCTATGTATCACCAAAATTCAAGGTAGGACGATTATAATATGTGCTCTGGCGTTGATGGTTTTTCGATATTTTTATTTTTAAATGAGATATGAGCATAAGCACAACTAGGGAGATGCTAAAGTGTCTTTAGCACCCCCAAAAATACCCAATAAGCTGTTTTATAGTAAAGACTAAATAATGTATCCATGTATTTTATAATTAATAAGCACAACAAAATACACAAATTACCTACTGACAATGCATGTGTTAATAAAGTTGAAAAATGTATGATACATTTTTACATAAAAATTGTAAATAAAATGTGTAGTTGCTTATTAGAAGTATTGTGTAAAGAGGATTTTGGGAGTATCACCTCTATGGGTCTATGGTGTGTATAATTTTAGCAACCCAAAGGTTGGTGGTCTAGTTGCGCCTTTGAATATGAGTATGTTAAATATCACAATATAAAAATGATTATATCTTGCTTAAAAATTTAAATATCAAAAAAATACCAACACTAAGGCCATGTAAAATCTTCTTACCTTTAAGTTTGGTAATAAGTTAATTTGCTTTAATACTGAGAGCAAATTTGCATTTGCAACAACTCAAAAATAATCAAAAATTAGTTGACTACAAAGTTTTTTTCTTCTCTTTTTCAAAACTATTTCAATTCAAAAACGCAATACAAATTAGTCATATTATTGAGTACTAAAGAGCTCTTATTTCGTTTTAGAGTAACAAATTTGGATTAAGATATTATCGGTGATGGATCTAACACCCAGACAACCTGGGCATATCTGACCAAGCCTCAGCCATGTGGGTCCCCTTAGCGAAAATGTAAGGGTAAATAAGTATAAAAATAGTTATGCTACAACACATCATATTATTAGAAGTTATTATACAATACAGAATGAATATCATAACATTTTTAATTTGATTCAGTAATAATTTTATGTAGAATTAAATTCATTAGAATCTAAATTAAATTATATTTAAAATTTGAATGCATGCCTAATTTCATTTTAGATTCTTAGTGGAGCAAAGTAGCTTATGGTTTTACAAAGATATTAATTTTTTTTTCTGTGAAAAGATTTTATACCAGAAATCTTGCTCTGATTTTTAAGTGTAGCATCTTTTCTTTGTGTAAAATAAAATATTTAGCATATTTGTTATTGTTTTTACAAGTGTTTTAAGTTCAAATTTATAACACAATATAGTAAAATACAAACAATATTGTAATTTTTTTTTGTAGTTATAAATTAGTACAAGTTTTTTGTTATAAAGCACCATTGAATCACAATAATCTTAAAGTTGAAAAAAATATAGACTACCTTTTTACCTATCTTTCTAGATAGACTACCTTTTTTCCAATGTACCCTTGATATGTTCTATGACTAAAAATATAATTTTACATTAATTTTACTTATATTCAATATTTAATTTTTGAATTTATTTATAAAACATAATATCTTGAAAAATTTCTATCAGATAACTTTTAAGTTTATTTAAGTAGTTTTATCCTCATTTAATATATGAATTAGGAACAATAAACAAATAGTAAATATTGTAATAATAAATGAACTGCTCACATGTTTGTCATGTTTATGATTAAAATGTGCCTAAGTTATTAATTGTATCTATATACCTATTAGAGGAAATGTTTATAATATATTATTTTTAATTCTAGGTATTATCATATACAAGTAATAGGATTTCTTCAAGTTCAACTTGTTCTAATGAAGCTATTCTAAATGAACTTGGCTCAATAAAAGTAAGTTATCAAATTACTGCAAAAATAATAACAATAATAAATTAAACATAATATATAAATGTACATGCTTAGGTCTCTGAAAAAAACAATTTCATGGGTAATGAAGACTATACATTTACAACAATAGATTTTTTTAAAACATCTGCTTTAAGGATCACTAGACAAATGGCTGAGCAAGATCGAAAAATGGGACGAACACGTAATCACAATAATTAAGACATGTAGATACTTCATAGTTTTTAAATGCAATTTTTATACAATCCTGCAGGGATTTAATTATTCATTATTCATTATTTAAAAATTAATTAATATGAAAGATCTACATTTGGTTGTTTTGATAACACAGTTATGTATTAATATTTTTCAGCTATTATTATTATTATGTATTACTTATAATTGATTTATTGATATTTTACTTATTCATTACAATTATTTATACCTAATTTTTTATTTATGAACTATTTTTTTTCAATTATTGACTTTTTAATTATTAATTATTTAAATATATCTGAATGTTTTTTTTTATTTTGCAATTATTATTGGTTAGGTACCAATTGGTAATTGTAATAATTACTAATTTTTTTTTTTTTTTTTAATTTACTGAAATTGTATAAATTAATTTTTTTTGGTTACCTAAATGGTTTTTTTCCTAAGTGTGTATCTGTTAAATCACTTTTTAATATTGACTTATTTTTTAAATTTGTTTTTTTTTTTTTTTTATTAAACAACTTAAGTTTTGTACCTACATAATAAACAACATATAATAAAATACATCTGCTATCTTATATTTTTATCTATTAGCTAATTTACTTGATTGTGATGATGATAAATTGTAATAAATAGGTACTTATTTAAAACCAAATATAATACCTATAATAAATAAAAACTAAAGATATTATCCTAATATTGCATACATGTATTGGTAGATGACTACTAGTTTCAGATTTATTCCATCATCCAGTTACTTAAAGTTAACCATGTTAAATGATTTACAATAAAAATAAATTTTAAATGACAAAAATGATATTAAATCGTTTTTTTTGGTTAAAAAAAAAATAGAAGAACATACCTGTAAGTTTTGATACATGATTTAAATTTATTGAAATAAATTAAATTGTCTCTTCAATTACTGATTTTACAACTCTGAAAGTCTGGACTAGGTCAAGAAGGGCTTAGCTCAATATAATTCAAAAAATTGTTTGGTTGGTAATATTTGATAAGAAATCTCATTGGTTCCCAAAACTAGTTAAACATTGATATTTAGACGGTTGGTAGACAATAAATTACTATGTTTACATGTACAATTAGAGGCGGTTTAAAAATTAAAGTGGTTTAATCAAGCATCATGTAAACACTTTAAAGCGACCCTAATAAAATAAACTGGTTTTAATGTAAGGACGCTCGGATATGTATTTAACGAAATTAAATCGGTTTTATAAATAAAATCGGTTGTATTTTTGTACATGTAAATGAAAAAATTATTTTTATTTTGATAAGTAATAACATAAATCATAATACAAATTATTCAGACTCATGAGTTAATAAGCTCATAAATTAAGAACGACTTAACTCTTATCATGTAAACGTAGTAAATAAGCACAAAATATGGACTACGTGAAAACAACTATAAAAACAAAAAAAAAGGGCGTTAAACAATAAATGGTTGATAGCATGGTTTGTCGCCGACCGAGGTTGTTGACTTTGGGCCCTGATTGAAAATGGAAGGAAATCCGATAAAGAACGTTTTATTTCACAGAAACATAGCTAAATAATTTTTCTTTAAGACAATTTAGTCAGATAAGTGCTTCTCTGCCAGAACAAATCTTAAAGAGCATGGCAAGTTTACTTATTTTACATATCGCCTGATATATCCTTTTAAGGTTTTTGATCCCTATAGAAGGAGATCAGAATGCTATCACGGTAGGTACCTATACCTGTGGTGAGAGATGGCAAAGGGGGATACGTCAGGTTGACAGCTGGTATAAAAATGTTAAATATTCTGAGAATTCCTAAACAAGGAATTATTATCGAATGAACAGCAAATTGTCCCATTTCGGATGTACGTAAGAACATTAAAAAAATAAGAGGATATATAATAAAGTGTGATTGGATAAAATGGAAAAAAGCGTCAAATTTTTAAGGGTCAAGCGAATTCCGATGAGACTTTTAAATGTAAATTCTACACAAGTTTCACCACATTCGTGTAGAAAATGACTTACTTAAGTTTACTAGGAAAAAACGTGTCCACAGACTAGAAGAAGAAAAAAAAAATCATCTTAGTAAAACCAATAGCTACGCTTGGAATCTAAAATTATAGTTTTTGGCATAGGTACCTACATATTTATGACAAAGGGGGAGCTGTTTGAAATCAAACACCCTCGCTACGCCCTTGGATACCTACTTCTTAATACATAAAATATGATTATTATTATATTAGTTTTAATAATTATTATTATAATAATGACTAGAGGGTAGCGTACCATTGACAAAAATTAACGAAAATGAAGTTGCGATTCTAAATTTTGTTTTGAGTGAGGACGATGATGCCATTGAGTTAATTTATAATAGCCTATTACTTTAAATTAAGTAATCCAAAGATAAATACTTAATTACATGGGTAACAGATAACGTGGTATACGTGGTGTTCTGATATACATATGTTACCTTGTTCATGAATAACTGTATTAATAATTATGTGTATTGTTATTTAAGCTTCTAGTTTAAAAATCATTTATTATTGCCAAAAGAGAGATTTTTTTTGTTTTACACTTACTTATTTAATGTTCTAAAATTCTCAGCAATGGTTTTTTTCTCAATACTTATAGATTATAGATAAATAGATCGATAATACTGCACTAATAGCATAGACTATATAATACCATGAATCATAATTATCTATACTGCACACGTCGATGATTCCAAGTCCCAACCAACATCACACAATAATAATGTTGTTGTTCTATACATTATAATATTATTAACATTATGTTCCTGCTATTTTCCGTCGCAACGACAATCATTTATATAAATAAAAAATATTAATATTACAGCGACTATACTATTATAATAAATAACAACGGCATGCCGATAACGAGAAAACCAATACACACGCTCAGCAAATAAAGTACGTACCTAGGCAGGGGCGGACCTAGAGGAGTGTTCGGGAGGTTAGCTGACCCACAGTTTTTTTTTCTCAGTAAAATTTGACCCCCTCTAAATGACAAACTAAGAAAAAAAAATATAATTAAAATTTGGCAAAAATATGTATAATACTACAATAGTTTATAATAAAATAATATTAAATAACGGTAATTTATAAAATGTACACAGGCCCATGAATGTCTGTTCAAATATAACTATAGCATTGTAGTATAAATGGCGCATCGGAATATTCGTGTGGCCAGCGCGTATCAACTATACAAATATGTATATGGACAAACACCGAATAATACGCCGCGGCTGTGAAGCGGGTTCTATTATTATTTATAGATTTCCTTATCGTACTATTAGGACAAATACTGCGATTATTTATTATTTTATAATATTATCTATAATAAATGTCATAGTTGTTATGAACGTACCATGCGTATTATGTGACCATTCATTCTTATTTATTATTCCGTAAACGAGTGTCTGCCGCTGTCGTGTTGCCGTGTTGTGTCGTGTTTGTGTCAACTATTAATAACGGAAGCTCTTATTGAAAAATTTGACTGCCCGGTGGACCGAGACGATTAACTAATTAAACACCCATCAAGAAACATCTTTGGAACATACCTGTAACGAAGAGGAAGATAATCCACTCAATTTATCTTCTCTTGGTAAGTATTTTAATTTTAATAAGGAATTATCTATTGATAAACACAGTGGCGTGTAACATCAAAATTTGGCCCCCGGGGCGAAAATATTTTCAAATATACATATCTAATATTAGATGGGGAAATTTTAAATATTAGATTCAATACGAGATTTCTTACAAGTCGTACTTTGTGAAAAAAAAACCGAGTTTTATTTAGTACCTATTTTTTTCAAAACATTCTAGCTTTTTCAGGGGTATTTATGTTGTATATTATATTATAATATTACACGTCCCCCTCCCTGGCTACAACACTGGCTATAGCAGTATTGCATGTGGATTATGCAAGTTTACATGCAAGTTATATTTCTGGATAAACACACTACCTACTACACTATAATAGTACACTATCAGTTTTGAGTACCTAATCCAAATCCAAGCATAGATCTTATCTAAGGTAAAACAATAGGTACCTACTTAAATATTTTTACCTGTGTAGCAGTTATTGAATATAGGTTTTTTGTCTTGTTATGATGATCTACTAAGTTTTCTAATGTCTGGATTCGTTTTTTTATGTGTGATTATGTAAGTACCTACTCAATTCATTTTGGGTTTCAATATCATTAGGGAATTAAAAATCTTCCATAAAATATTTTCCTTTTTTTGGACCTTATCATAAAATTAACAATAGTTCAAGTTTGACAGTTTTGAAAATTGTTCTTTCTTGTTTGGAAATTAAAGTAAACAGTACTTATATTCAAATCAGTCATTTTAAAATAATTATTACGGTTATTTTGATTTATTGCTATATAAGTATAAAATGTCATTACTAAAAGTGCGACTTTATTTAATACATTTATTTAATCATATTACTCACATTTTAAGGAAAAGATAAATTTGATAAACTTACATGACACAGGAGTCAATAATAGCAGATTGCACATTGTCAGATGACAATGTAATAGTTTTTAATTTTTTATTATAATTAGAAATAATTTAAGTAGACACCTATTCATTAAATAATTTCCTACTAGCAGTTAAAGCAACTAATTAATTCTATTTTAATAGTTAATATAATATGTGAAAATAAGTTACATTAATATTTTAACTTACTTGGATTGCCTAAGTATTAAGTATAATTAACTATAGTTAGATTAATTTTACTAGGTATTTGATTTTTTTTTTTTTTAAACCCTTGTTTTATGAACAGTGGTCCTTAAAATTTCATAATCCAAATCTGGATCAAAATAAAGACCACAAACATTTAAGCTAATTTTCTTTTCAAATTATGAATTAAACTGTCTTAGATATTATGTAAATTACTTTTAACCAATATCTCCATTGAGAAATCTGAAAAAAAGTAAGGAATTTATTCATGTTTATTTTTCATTTGTTTAACATGTAGTAGACGCCATACCTTTATCTACTGTCCCTGTCTTACAAACACAGGACATAACAAATTTGCGTTTAGTATGATACATTTTGTGCCGTTATTTTAAACGAATTGACCTTTAATGGTTTTAATAAACTAAAAATCACAAAATTTGACCTATGCTAATTTTCTATGTCATATGTACCTATGTCAAATGAAGGCAGTAAATGCGAGTGTAGCATTCTCTTAAAACAAATACAACTATAGCAATTTTATAACAATGCATTTAATAAATTATTTGTATTATTATTATTAATAAAATCTACTTACAATATGTATAAGTGCAAAAATAAATTTTCTCTTAATAATATACAATTAGCGCGGTTTAGCAAATTATATACCTAATTATAAGTTATATTATCTATGCAAGGGGAAAAGTTGTATGGAAAACTGACAGTTTGCTTTTTGTTCAAAGTGTTTACTGCTTTTTGTTCAAAGTGTTTACTGTGCTTTTAATTTAATATTTAGTTTTGATTTTACAACTGAAATAAGTATTAAATATAATATGTAATGATAGACATTCAATTCAGTTTTACAGGCATCAGTTATAGAGATTAAATACAATAATATTTATTCAACTTGTCTATTAATTGCCTATTTTTAACTATACTAAACAATACAATGCATCCACAGTCTGTTTAAAGTGAGATAGATATTATGTTTTAAATTATCAATACTTAGTTTAAACAGTATTGAGTAATACTACACAATAATGATAAACCATTGAATTTGGTATTGCCCAGTTTAACTATATAATATATTATATAGACTACATTAAGGTATAATATACACATATTCAGTTTGAGTGTAAAATAACTTTTGTCCTATTCAATATTTTTAATTTTAATTTGTATAATGATTAGTGCAACTACGCGCTATTAAAATATTATTGCTGTTTTTTTTTTTTTAAGTGGGGACTGGGGACTTTGGGAACATTAAATAAAAAATTTAAAATGTTAATTAATTTTTTTTAAAAAGTTCAAAATAGAGATAGATACCTACTATTAACTAGACTCTGCTTACAATTATTTTTCCTTAGCAATGGTTACTCTTTGAGTACAGATATATATATATATATATATGTATATATATATATATGTATATATATTGAATCCCCCTCTACCTTCCCAACTTCTCATTTACAACAGTGACCCACCTAGAAGTATGTCCATCTTTTTTTAAGTTAATTTTTTTAAAAACTTGTGTACCTACTCAATTAGCATAATTATAGTCTATGGTAATTGGTTTGAAATGTATGGGAGCTTTGGTATTGTGAAAATTATGGAATTTAATATTAATTTACTGGTTTGTAAAAATTTTACAAATACTAGATTATAGATTATAATAATCAAGTCTAGGTATTTTATATTTTTATGAAAAATTATTATTCTTAGTTTATTCAACATACATATTATACATTTTGCACAGACTTCGGACTGTCAGATTAACATTAACATAAATCTTTGAAAGTAATGGAATGGTATATTTGGTATGGTTAAAAATTTTGTTTCTAGCTAACAAACATGTAATGACTAACTGAATCTTATTTTGATTTTTACAAATATACAAATTGATGAATGTAATTATCCAATGATATTTATTAATTAGCCATACTGTTCTTCTTAAAAGTAATTGGTTTGTTAAATCGTTTTTCGATCTTTGTTTTATCCATCAAGAAATGCACTGTATTAACTGTTAAAATATGTGTTGTGTCTATTATACCAAACTATCTAGCATACAGATATTGATAACAAAGTTGCACAGCCAATGGTTGTCTGGTAATGTGTCAAAACCTACAATGGCCAAGTCTACCAAGATATTGTGAGTTTAGCTTAGTCCTTATGTATATATCCCAACTAAATCATACTTATTAATATTTTTCCTTGGCCATTTTTGAAGTTTATAGTATGTTAAATCTTTAAGAAGGTCATTCTTATAATGATTTCTGACCTGTCAGTTTAATTGAATGGAGATTAAAACTACCAATTGTTGAAGTTGATTTCTTTGTGCCACTGTCTCTATGAGACACACTTGAGTCCATTTAAATATTTATGATTCAATTATCTTTGCTATAGTTTAATGAATTTGTACATTCTGGCAAAATATTTTTTTGATCCACCCCATTGCCAATAGATTTTTGGGATTTAATTGGTTGATACTTAGACAGTTATGCATGGTTTATGTGGTTCCCCCCCTCCAGTTTTTTCTATGGTATTTGGATGATTTAGAATATTGTTGCTTGTATTTTTTTGAACAACTTTTGGTTTACCTAGATTCTGGATCTTAGGTACCTTTGGTTGATTTTCAAAATTAAGCACTTATGTACACTTAGTTACCCGACTTTTATACCAGAAATCTTGATCAGATTTACAATTATAGCAGTTTTTCTGAAAACTTATCTAACTTGGGGAGGTACTTTAAGGAAGTAATTTTTTGATTTTCCTTTGGTGTTTATATCTGAGAAAACCAAGAAAATAGTTAATAGTTGATTTGATTTCTGTTTTTTCTTATCATAATGAAATCGGTTAAACTTTATTTTAAAACTATTTTAAATTTTTTATCTCTACTTCATATACCTTAAATAAGTACTTACTTTTAATTTTCAAATAGGAATCCCCCTTGAATACAAATTTGAATAGAGACTATTTTTCTATACATTTTGATATGTATAACACTAATATCAGATTTACCATTTATGAGTTATAATAGTTTAAAATTTAGACTGGAGGAGTAAGGAAGGGTTATAGATAGGCAATTTATTAGCTCTAGCCCTTAGCTGTAACCCAGATATATGAAGTCGGCATAAAAATCAGAATTAGTTTTAAAATAAAGTTTAATGATTTCATGATGATTATAAAAAATAGAAATTAAATTCACTGGAAATCCTTGGAGATAATTGTTGGTTCATATAAAAAAAAAAAATCACCTTATACATGAAAATTTATATTATACATTGTTAATTAAATTAATATACCATAATATATCAATAAAAATGTAATGTAAAATTGTAATTAACTAATAAAAAAATTGACTTGGGCAACAAGGTTCACTTGCAGGTTGCTTCCCTCCCAAATATGGGCTGCTACATATTAATTTTCCTAGGCTGGTGTAAAGTTCCAATCCATCCCTGAACTTTTGTAAATATGATTCTTCAATATAATCATTATGATTACTATCACTACCCTTGCTCTTTTGTCTGACATAATTTTCAATTTTTTCTTTTATTGACTGAAATTTGCAAAACAAACATATCTAACTAAACAACATACATATCCAATTGATAATTTGATTTTTTTTTAAATTTTTCTCGTCTTGCCACTGCTCGACCCTGGTTGATAATATTTATAAATATGATTCACTATTATTTTTGTATAATGATTGATGCAGACATTTATTACTATAAGATTTGAACCATAAATGTTTTCAACTAATACTTTTTAACACCAGTTCAAGTTGTCAAATATTGATGGAAAGCCATTCCAACCAATCCTAAAAGCATTAATTTGTGCTTAATTGAAATTAGTAACTAACTGAAAATACTGGCCAATTCAGTTTGTTTTAAAACAAAAAATTTAAAACCTTTGAGCCACATTATGGCAGTAAAATTATCAAAGCTGGTAATAATTCAAAGGAGTTATGGAATTGTATTAAAGAAGCATCTAATACTAAAACTAATAAACTAACAGATATAAATCAAATTTTTAATGAACATGAGAGTAGTTTCTGACAAAAAAGAAATAGCTAGCTAATATTTTTAACACAATATTTTTTAACATAGAGAGTGGTATTTCTAATAATATCAAAAAATATAAATATACAATTCGTGACTGGAAAGAACTCAATAAAAACTGTTATATTGATAATTCTATATTTTTTTTCCAGACCAATTGAAGCTGATGAGCTGACAAACTATACCAATAAAATTAAAGATCATTCTTCATTTTATAAACGTTCTTTATTAAAATGAAATATTTTGTTTTGCTGATGACACTGCTATTATTTTTAGTAATAACTCTCGTAGTTATATTGAAAGCATCATAAACTCTGGTCTTGATAAAATTAAAACCTGGTTTAATAATCATTCACTACAAATTAATTATAATAAATCAAAATTTTTTCAATTTTATATCAAAAATAATAATACACATTCTGAAATTAAAAAATGTATTTTATATAATAAATCCAGTAAACTCGATAATAAAAATTGTGGGAGGGATTGCCCAGCTATTTTTAAGACAAATACAATCAAATATTTAGGTATTTATATTGGTGATTTTTCTAAAGTGGAATGTACATATTGATATGTTAATGATTAATTTAAGAAAATTGTTTTATTTATTAAAAAAATCTAAAAAATATATTGAATAAAAAAACTATAATATATAGTATACTATGCTCTAGTACAATCTATACTTACATATGGAATTGCTTTTTGGGGTTCAGCATATCAAACACATGTCAATAAACTAGAGACCACATTAAACTCTTTACTTAAATATATATTCAATTAATTAAGAATTTTTACTATAAATGCCTTATATGGTGAATTAAACATATTTAACATTAATTTTCTTCATTTCATGAAGCAGATGTTTGATGTCAGTGGTCTTGTATGTTGTGTTGTTTGATTTTACATAAGACTTCACTATTTCAATCGCATTTAATTCGTAATGGTAGGGGGGCAGTCTCAAAACCATATTTCCAGCATCTTTGGCCATTTCGTCAATTATGTATGCATTGTATCTAAAAAAAAAAAAATTAATAGTAGTATATAATATGAATAGTTTATATTTTAATTATTACTTTGGTTTTTAATGTTGGACGATTTCTAGATCATTTTTGATCAATTGTGTAGGATCGATTTCTTCACCTTTAGAAACCAGCCATTCCAATATGTCTGCCTTTTTCCAACTCATTGTTGGAATTTTTTCTTTTTTGACAGAGTGATATGGTGCATTATCCAATACAATCACGGCATTATCTTCTAAAAGAGGCAATATTTCCTTCAACCATTCTTGAAATGTTTGACAATTAATTTCGTCATGGTAATCTGATATGTTTTTTGGATTCAAAACACAAAAGACCACCTGACACGAAACCAGCTGCAGACCCAATGTGTAATACAATTAACCTCGTACCTTTGCCAGTTGGGTTCTGGGGGCCAGAAGATAGATCTTCCAGGAATGCCATTTTACTCAACCTAATGGTTGTGTCAATCCTAACCTTATTCACATAATCGCCGGTATTAAGCCATGTTTCATCTAAGCAATAAATGGGTCTACCTTCTTCTCGAAAACGACAAATTGAAATTAAATATTGTCTTCTCCAACTGACAAGATCTCTTCTTTCTGTTAATATACTATTTCTTTGGCGTTTTATAAATTAAAAATTTAAGCTCTTCAGAGCTTTCCTTCAAATTTGGCAATGTATTGTCTTCGTTAATACCTTCACAATGGTTGGCAGTTCTTTATTTAGCCAAAATTAATGCACCTTTCTATGGATAGCGGTCTTATCAAAATCATCAATTGTATCCACAACACCAGGTTTTTTTCTTCTTCTGTTGATTGAAGTCACAGTTCTCGATTGCTTGTACTCAGAGACGGTTGTTTGCACCTTATTTAATCCAACTCCAAGTGTATCGGCAATATGCTTCGTTAAATCACGATATTTAATTGTCTCATTTTCAAATATTAATTGTTTATAATAATTAACAATCATTTGTTTCTATAAACTGCTAACAGGCTGACAATATAAAAATATTGACTATAATTAATGTATTTTATAATAAACAATTAATTACGGTTAAAATATAATCTATTTCCATTTACTTTACCACAAGGATTTTTCTTCATTGGGGAAATAAATGTTGCATTCTCCTCGTCAGACATAAATCAAGAAGCACGATTAAATAAGCGTGTACAGAGCACAAACAAATAAGAACGTACGGGAAAAAATCAAACGGTAGCGTACTGAGCAAAATAATACGAGCGCATATACTGTTCAGAACAATACTTAACGGGCGCATTACTACAGCACACTGTATGCAGTTCACATTTGAAATAGCGCTGTATAACTGTGAACTGTTGTGTTGTGAACCAATAAGAAACCAGCTGCGCAAAACTGACGCTAACCGGTCCGCCGCCTGTTCATCCTCTTATTGTGCGCGGAGTATAGTTACTAACACTAGTATTATTGTCTTAAAATGTACCGTAAATACTTGATAGTAAATTCAAAACTGTTTCACTTTGAAAAATCAGTAATTCGGAATGTGAAATATTGATTGTTTTGAACCAGAAAATCTTATTACAGTATGATAACATAATCATTACGTCACACCACCATATTATATTATGGTATCGTGTGATAAAATAACGATACGATATACTCGAATGTAAGGACGTGGTTCAGCCAATCGGAAAAAATTATTTTATACGAAATTATAATATGACTGAGTATATTTTAATTTTCTATTGTTTAGACATGGAAAATAAAGTGTGTAACGTTCGTAATTCTAAAAGAAATCACAGCGATGATGAACTATTAACATTAAAAACTGGAGATGCTTATATTTCTCCGACAAAATTAAGAATATTGCCAGAAAGTATCACCAAGTCGAGGTACTAGTTATTTACAGTTATTTAATTTGAATTTAAAAAGAAATAAATTTCTCTTATTAACCGCTAATCAGTGGTGACATGAATTTGTATTCTGTAAAGTAGCTGTTTCACAGCCAAATTAGGTGGGTGGGTACTATATATAGGGCACTTCATCATAACAAACATTAACAAAAATGTGAAGTCTAAGACCACCTAGACCAGTGGTCGCCAACCGGTGCTCCGTAGNTCTCTTATTAACCGCTAATCAGTGGTGACATGAATGTGTATTCTGTAAAGTAGCTGTTTCACAGCCAAATTAGGTGGGTGGGTATATATAGGGCACTTCATCATAACAAACATTAACAAAAATGTGAAGTCTAAGACCACCTAGACCAGTGGTCGCCAACCGGTGCTCCGTAGAAAAAATTGAACTTTATTTACAATATTAGGTATTCTATTAACTTTCAAGCGAGCGCGTGTCGTCACGCTAATTACATTGTTCAAGATTTAAAAAAAAACTCAATATCATGATTACAATAGGTTCTAAACCCAAAGTAGTGATAAGTAGGGCTCAGATTTTAAAGCAAATGCTTCTTTTTATATATATATATATAAAATAGAAATGTTATTTTTATACATAAATTCGTTTCACGTCATTCTGATTCTAAATAAACGAATTTTTTTTGTGTAAATGCTTTTTTTGCTTTTTTCAGTCATTCTAGTTATTATGTTACAGTAATAAAAAAAAAAAAATTATTTAATTAATAATAAATGTGAAAACCCGGATTACGGACTAAATGGTTATATTGTATTATTATAGTTTTTGTTATCGGCTTGATTGTATATCTATGTGACTATGTATAATATAAATTTAGATATTATATTTTACCCATCGACGTTAGATTATCGAACTACAGGCAGGTCGATAGCTTATCGTCTATCGGCTATTGCATATTGCTATTGCAGAACGTACGCTCAGTACTCGTATAACATCGATATCGACCAGTTCAAAATTTAAGTTTTATAGTTTTTTATAGTGTTGTAATTTATAAAAATGACAAAAGTTAAAACAAATCCATTTTTAAAAAAAATAATGTTAGAATTCGGTGAAGAATTTTTTTCTAACAGATGGATCGATTTTATATTGCAAACTTTGTGAAATAAAAGTGTCATGTGAAAAAAAATATAATGTACAACAGCATGTACTGAGAGAAAAACATGTGCAAGCTGTTAAAAGACATGAAAATGAAAAGTCTGCTTTACTTCAAGCGTTTTTGAAACAGTTTAGTAGTCAGTTAGATTTTAATGCCGATTTATGTTCAACATTGATAGCTGCAAATATTCCAATAAATAAACTAAATTTTAAACATTTTTGGATTAGAATTATTAATGTAATTTTTCATAATACCCATGGAAGAATCATTTGAACTAGTAATAGTACTTTTAAAAGAATGCGGTCAAAAATTGATTCAAGTCAATAAAGCAATAGATGTTATTTTTGATATGTTACAAAATATTCTACAGTTGGACAAGTTAATAAAAGAGTAAATATACAATAATTATAAATATTAAAATACTAATTTTCTATCAAAAAATAAATATTAACTTCTAAAATTTACTTATGAAATTTCTCAATAAAATATTTAAAAATTTGTATATATAATTGATTTTAATTGATTAAATATTTATTAAATAATATATTTCTTGACATTTTTAAAAAACTATTACATTAATTATATAACTATTACTTCATTTCTATTTATGTATATTGGTAATTCTTTAGGTACAATATACGATAGATGTGATATTTCAAATTCATAAGGATAGATTTAAAGATCATCCTGCTATAATTGAACAACTTGATTTAGTTGAAGAGGATTTACAATTTACTCATTTATTAACTTTAGATTCTGCTAAAGACCCACAAAATATTTTAAGTAATAATTACTAATTGTTTGTATACTGTTTTTACCTATGCATGAACCTTACAGTTGATTAACTACAAATACTAAACTTGATTTCGAGATGTTTATAAATATGATCGGGACTTTGAATCAAATGAAGACCGTTATAAATCATTACGAAGAGAAATGTTAGGGTCAGACAATGAAGACAGATCAAATGAGGATGAATAAGGAAAAGGTATAAAAAAAATTAGTTTAAAATTATTTAAATTTTTTTGGTAGTATAAATATTTTTGGCCTTATGAAAAATCATGTATCTAACAATACATTCTTCCCTTGATTATGAAGAATGTGCCAATAAATTAATGAAAATGCAATTTAAACCAGGGTGAGAAATAGAGATGTATATGTAATATGTTTTTGGATTGTTGTGTTGAACAACAAATATATACAAAGTTTTAAAGGCTTTTAGTACAAGTAAAATTTATTTCCAAAATTATTAATGGTCTTCAACATATTTCTGTTTACTGGTAATAATATTTTACCATAAGATACCATAATCTGTAATAACAATAAACATCCTCTTTAGGGATGTTATCTTTATTACTAATGCTAAGATTGTTTAAATTTTTAAAAGTGCAGGTTATGATTTTAAACATTGAATGGCACACATTAGCAATTACATGTAACAATATTGAATTGAACATTTTATATTTTATTTGTTTTGGACAAATTAAAAAAAAAAAAACATATTTAAATTTAAAATTGTATTTATATATCTATATATATAATTGCAATTCTAAATTAATTTTATAACATAAACTGTAGTATTTGAGTTTTGAAATACAATCTATGCTATTTTCATATTATTATGTATCATCAAAAAGAAAAAAATGTTGAAAACCTATAAAATATAAATGTTTGAATATTTATTTTTATATTTTTTTCAGAGATTTTGACAAATAAATAAAGTGTTTATTGAACCACTGCAAAGAATTTTCATTGTTAGTGATTCTACTGTTAACCATTTAGAAACAAACAAAATTACGCAATGTCCCCAAATTTTTGCACATTTATTATTTACCGATTCAATTTCTTGGACAGTATTATCCAAAGTTCATCTAAATGAAGAAGAAACCACTTCTTCTTCATCTAAATAAAGAAGAAATCACTTCTTCTAAAAGAATGTGTATTAAGATTATTTTTCAAGAATTGGTTGAACAAATGGAAATTAAAAAATTAAATGCTAGAATTCAAGACATTTTAATTATTATTATTTGAAGGAACATTAATATTATATGGATTGTTTCAGGGAATTGAGACAAGCATTTGAAGGAATATTTCCTAAAGATAATCCAAAAGTTAGATTTTTCATTAATTATTTTATCTCTGTTGGTTTGGGTAGTTTAATGTAAGGGTCATATTTATTCAATTTTCAAATAAAGTTTATTTACTTATTGCTAAATTATAAATCATTTAATTTTTAGTGATGAATTACATGACTTCCTCAGAATACAACCTAATCAAGTTTCTGCTGTTGCTAAAAACATTGACCAACTGTCTGAATCGTCAGATAGTAATGATGATAGCAATTCGAGTACTAGCAATATAAATTGACAAAAAATTAAAAAAAAAGGTAAGTATACTGAAGTATACTTAAAATTTGCTAGTTTTTTAGATTCTGAGTGTAACAAAGAATGTATTGTTTTTACAAAGATGTTTATTTTCTTTTCTTTATCCTGTATGTAAAAATTCTACCAGAAATCTTGCTCTAATATATATACAGACACCATTTATGAAAGGGAATATTGTACTTTTAGGAGGTTATTTTTTGATTTTCTAAGCGGTTTTCATAAAATCTGAGAAAAACCAGGATAAGAAATATTAGAAAACTGGAAATTTACGATAATATTGCTTTTATTATTATTTTAATATTGTTATTTGTTGTAAGTCAGTTAAAAATATTCATAGTGACCTGAAATTTGAGCAGAAAAATTATATTTGCTTTTCTTAGGCACAATAAAATATTTTGGCCATTTCTAGGCTTTTTATACAAATTTTAACTTTGTGAGTTTTATACTTAATTTTTATTGGGTTGATACTATATGGTAAAATTGTTAGACTACCAAAAATGCTTGAAAATTTAACAGGAGGTACATTAAAAGTCATACTTTGTTCTCCAAAAAATAAAAACTGAGTTTAACGAAATATTTTATTTTTTTTTAACATGTTTATTGCTGATTTAAGAACAATGGGATCATTTTGTCAAAGGACAAAATCAATTTTCTCTTTTTATCAATTTAATAATATTATTATCATAGTCCTTCTTTTAATTTTACAACAATGACAATCAACCTATCAAACATGCCAAAAACTGATAAATACACTTAAATTGTGTAATTATAATTTTAGTAAAGCTGCTGTTCACATTTGCATTTATGTAATACATAACTGCATTATCTATAGAAGGTTATCTTTTTTTATTACTAAATGCTCATTATCTAGGATAGATATTTAATTTATTCATATACTTTATATATTCATAATTTGTGTAATTTTTTTTTGGGGAAATTTAATATACACATAATTCTCAAACGTTATATTCACCCGTATATTAGATACCTAAACCATCACCATTAACGAGTTTTAACTTTTAAATTGGTGATATCTATACTTATATATTTAAAATCAATAATTTTTAAAATGTAATTGTTTTATTTAGCATTTACAATATTTACATGTTTTGAATATAATATAATTGGAAATTTGAATCCATTTTCTTCACATATAAAATAATCTAAAGAGACCATTTGAAAATTTCATTATTTAAGATTCTTTGATTAATGATGAAGAATTATGTTAAAAATTCACTCATTCATGTGTGAGTAAATTATTGAATTTTCTGTTTTTTGTGATACATTATTGTTTAAAGTATTCTTGTCTGAAATATTAACCAATTAGTCACAATTATTATTTCAGTACCTATTTGGCTATTTCCTTTGATTATCCATCAGTATCATGTCAATTAAAACACTCTAACAATTTAATCTACTTATTAAATACAATTATAATATATTATGATATAATGGTTTTTTCTTTTCTATTTGTTAATGTTTATATACCTGTTGAAATTTTATATTTCCCTGGTAATCATATTGTTGAGACAAAGTGTCAACCTTCTGTTAATAGCGAATCCAGAAGTTGTTGATGTTAAAAATAACTATATTTTTTCATAGCTAAATAGTTATACATACCTCTTGTCATCCTATACATCGTGAATGAATTCAAACCTGGTTTTCAAACAAATTTCTTTTTTCTCTTTTTACCTAAACAAGGAAAAAACAAATGTATTTTAGGTGTACTTAGAAAAAAAAAGCCATTACTCTATTTTAATCTCAAAATACCCTTCGATTGAGGCGGTACTTTAGAGAGATCTGTTTTTGATTTTTCCAAAAACGGAAACATCGGTACAATATTAAACAAATATTAATTAGTTTACTATAAAATGACTTTATATTGTTGACAAAGTATCACTATCAATTGAACTACGCTTAGAATCGTTTTTTCGTTAGCAATGGTTTATCCTTGCTTACAAATATACATCAATTTATCTATAACAGTGACTGCACCCACTCCATGTCCCTAGGACGTATTTTTTTTATTTATATGAATTCCATTAATGAAGTCAAATAAAAATACTCAACAATTAGATAAAAGGTTTATAATAAGTTATTGTTAGTGACAAAACAATAAATCGAGAGGAATGACATCATTTATTTAGATATGATTTTTTAGTTTTAATTAATAAAAAAAGAAAATATTCACCTAATTGTTTACAATGATTAACTGATGCTTACCGTGTAATACATTAGTAAAATAAATTACTCTATACATCTTACCTTACCAACCAAATTCTCATCTACAAAAGTGATCTTCCTAAGAGCAGTATCTTTATTTAATTTTTAATTCAGGTACATACATGGTTCAATGTATCCCAATGGGAGGAAGGACACAATTGTACCCCCTCAAATGTGAGTGTACCCGTAATCAACTTAACCTAGGCTTGCTTGGCTGCTGTAAATCTAGGACAGTGAACTGGACCTTATGGGCCAAATTTATACTGGGTATATGAGTATTTAATAAGTCAACAAAAACCAGTCGTCTATACACTCATACTCAACTCAACTATCACAAATAAACCACCAAGCAATCCTATGGACTCTAGAATGACTAAAACTTAGAATAATTTTATAAATTAACAATTTGAAAACATTTTTAAATATATTTAGTAAAAAAAATGCACAATTACATTCAACATTTAAAATTTAAATGTACTCTTTCCAATTCTAAACTATGTTTATGATTATCATACATAGATGATTAATTTTAAACGCTACAATTACTCTTTTTAAATTGTTATATAAAAGTTATCTGTGTTTGAATCAGTGCCATTGTACCTATAAAAAATTTTTTTTTAAAGGGCTCAGTGCCAATGATCAAAAATTTAATCACCATTTCTACTAATTTATTGAAAGACATCCAAATAGTAGGAAAGGATATGGCTTTTTTTAGAGGTAAAATGACTGAAAGAATAGAAATAAATAATTATTAACATGTTTTTTAATTAATAAATATAATTCTATAAAAAATTGGTAATTTTTTTTACTTTTTTAACATTTACAGCACGAGGAAAAATATTCTAATGTATTTAACTAGTGGTATTGATTATTTTGCTCCACCTCAATTTATTTATTTAAGACATCAACTATGATACCTGAGATTAAGAAAAATTCAATGATACATTATTTATTAAAATATTCCAATTATATAAATAAATACACACAAAACACACATTTTTCTTACCATAATAGAAAAAATAATAACAATAATAATTTCTTTATTTGATAAGTAACTATGTTTAATTTTAAAAAAAAAATATTACAATTATTTGTACAAGTTCAGATATTTAAATAATTATGAAAAATTATTACATGTTTCATAAAACATACTATTCAATATTCTCTAGGATATTTCTCTAGGATAAAATAAATACATATTTACAATTACTAATTTACTATTTGAATAAATTCAAATTGTATGGTTTAGTAATTAAAAAAATAGTTTTGTTCATAGAGAATTGTTAGACTGTATGTAGAGCAATTTTTTTTCATTATAAGATTGTATTTTAAATCTTAAACCAAAAATAACAATATCACTATTTATCATTCCCACACTGTATCAACTCATGATTAAAATAATTTTTTTCAAATATGCCAGTAAAGATTTTCTAGTTGATACAATAGGATTTACAGTCAAACAGTACACTTGTTGTAAACAAATATTTCATACTCGAGATCTTTTGTAAAATAGCCCACATCAACTAAAATAAGAATTCCATCTGCATTTATGTTTTTGGCTGCATCAATTGAACAGGGGTTGAAAATATTAATAAAACAATCGGACCCAAACAAATTATTTAACCTAAACAAACAAATATTTTGATAATAAATAATTATAAATTAAGACAAGTTAATAATAATGTAAAAAAAAATTGCGGATTATGTATTTTATTACTAATTTATTTTAGTTTTTGAGCAGAGGGAATTCAATGTTTAATTTTTTTACTGTGAGAAACTTTTCTACCAAAAATTTTGCTCAAATTTTCATTTGTAGCAACTTTTCTAAAAGGAAATTTGACTGGGGTGGTAAATTAATATTTAGCTGGCCAAAAGTCCCATTTTTAAAATACAAAAGTCATACATTTGATTGAAAATTATTTTTTATGGGAATATTTTGTGGATAAATGTAAAATGGGATCAATTAGTTAATTATCAAGTGAGGTAGAGCCAAAGGTTAGAAATGTTAACTCCTTTTTATTGAAGAATTCCAATTTTTACCCTAAAAATGTTAGTTAATATTTTTAAGTCAAAATAGTTAATTTACTCTTATTAGACCAATAAAACTAGAAAAATTGATTGCAGTATTGGTAATAAAAAATTAAGCTAACAGTTAAAATAGTTAGCTTAATTTTTTCGGCATATTTACAAAATTCCCAGGGTAAAAAAAAAAATTTACCTCCTTTAAATATCACTACGCCAATCAAATTTTCTTTTTACTTTTAAAAAGTGTTACACTTGAAAATTAAAGCAAAACAGCTGTTTAAGATCCATAAATATCACAGTAAAAATGTCTACTAGTCATAATGTTAAAGTTACTGTAAATTTATAAATATGCCGTTGACATTGAATTAAGAAGCAGTATGCATCATACTTTTTTTAATTTTAAAACTTAATTAAAATTATCAAAAAATAGAAATATATATGTTTTCTTTGATATTTTCACTTTGTGATTTTAAAAAAAGTTCATGCATTAAGTATCATCACAAAGCATCACAAAGGATGATATTATATTTATCTCAATATTATATACAATTATTTACCTCAATAAAGCTCTATGGTCAAGCTTCGACATATAGAACGTAAGTCTCAATTTCCAATGGGAATAATAATTTTCAGAAAACAAGTTGCTAGTACAACGTAATGCACTAATCTCACCAATACAATTATTTTTAAACATGTGTATTTCAGCACAATTTATAGCTGTTTTAAAAACTAAGTCTTCTTTATCTAGTTGTTGATATGCAGAAGTAAGAGATTTATAATATTAAGCGTTTCTTTTACCTAAGTCAATATACAATTTAAAACATGGTGCAGCAGCATTATGAAAGTGATTTAAATATATTAAACCCATATCATGCAATACAACTGGATTATTGGATTGACTTATTTTCAAATACAAAGAGTAAGTTTTCACAGCAGACAAAATATTTCCATTATAAAAATATGCGTGACCCAATATAGGTAAAATATCAAAATTTATTTTTGGATACATCTGAATAGCAGTTTTCAAATAAAAGATTGATTTTTCAAATTGTTTTATTTGATAATACATAAATCCTATATTTATATGAGGATTTATAGAATATTTATTCAGTTCTAGTGCTTTTTCGTAACATATAATTGCACTATTAAATTTTTTATTAAATGCAAAGCTATCTCCCAAGCCTGTCCAAGATGCATCTGATTTAGGTTCTAATTGTATAGCCCATTGAAAATAGTCACCTGCATCTTCAAACCTATTTAATTTTATCAGTAATCGACCAAATAAAATATATGCTTTTAGTAAATTGGGCTTATAATGAATTATCATGTTAAGGGCCTGAATAGCCTTTTCATAATTTTCCATTTTGATTAATGTTATAATATAACTTAACCAACATTCAATGAAATCTGGTTTTATGCATACTGTTAAATGATAATTATTACTGGCTTCTGAATAATGATTTTTTTGAAAATAATTTGCTCCAAAATTATTTATTACTTCTGCATATCCACGATATTTATCTGGAACTTCATGTAAAATTTCTAAAGATTTATCATATTTCCTCTGCATATAATAGGATGCTGATAATAAAAGTAAAACATTTACTTTGTTGGGTTGTAATTTTTTAAGAATTTCACACGCTTTTTGGGAACTTACATAATTCCCTCTATCAAATAAAGATTTTGCAGATTTAAATCTTTCAGCTGAAAATAAAAAAAGTTTTGATTACCAACAATAAATGATATTTATCTATTTATATTAACTGAAACATTTGATATATATATTATTTAAAAATGTGTACAGTATAGAAAAAATAAATGATAAACCATTGCTAATGAAAAAAGGATTCTGAACAGACTGCAATTAATAGTGATGCTTTGTCAACAATATATATGTCATATTATAGTAAAATAATTACATAAGCATTATTGTATAAATTTTTTAGTAATATTTGGTTAATATATTGATTTTCCAGTTTTTCACATTTGATGAGAAAGCTCCTGAGAAAAGTTGTGCACAGAATAAAAATAAACATCTTTATATAACCATAAGTTTCTTTTCTTCGCTCAGAATCTAAAACTGGATATCTTCAGATGGGTTATCAGCAATGGAAGCTTCATGGTTAATAATGGGTTCAAAGAAATTGAAAAAATGTATCCAATAAGGTACCACAGGTTTATTGGAGATGAAGACTGCCATGTATATAAATGTATTTTAGAAGAACGTCCATAGAAAAATCTTACAATTCAAAAAATTGGATGGAAAATTAGAACAGAAAAAACTACTATCAATATTATATGGCCTAGGAGAGGAATCATTTCGGCAATCCAATATAGAAGACAAAATAAAAATACTTACAAAATTATATTTTATATTTTTGGTCAACATAACAAATGTATATCATATTTTTGTGATAAAGCTAATGATGTTAATTATCTTGAAAAATTAAATTAACAGATTTTAATTTGCATTCAAATGCAATGCAACCAGTTTGATATTTGGCTAAAAAAAAGCCGTTTATTACAAGATGTTAACAGTAATATTGTTAAATCATTGAATGGAACAATAGCAATACTAATTAATGATCAAAATAGTCATCATCAAAGTTCAAAATTTAACGTCAAAATGAAATGAGAAATAAAAAGTATAGAACAAAATTGAAGTTTCGAAGTGACTATATTGGTATCGTTAAATGGTAAAAAAAACAAAATACCTGATCTGACTACCGAATAATTTGGTGAAGAGAAAAAATATATTTTAGGCCTTCGTCATACTAGAGGGATACTTTGCAAATTACAAAAATTGTTGCCAAGTAAATTAAATTCTACTTTCAGTCTGTAAGGGACATCTTACGTGTTAAGACGTATTACCACGTTAAGAATTAATTTTTTCTATGCATACATATGTTTGTTTTTTTTTCAACATGGACCATTGGTTGAAAAGTGGGTCTATTAATAAGACGCCTGCTACAAAGTCATCTTGTTCTATAAAGGAAGGAAGCATAATTGACGAAGATGGAGTTCATAATAATAGCCCTCCCTACTTCTACACTACTGCCAAGTATGGGTGACTTCATAAACTCGAAAAAACGTAAATACGATGAAAGTTATTTGAAGATGGGGTTCATAGAAACAAATGAAAGTTAGCCCCAGTGCGTAATTTGTTCAAAAATTGTATGACTTAAGTCTATCTTTACAAGGAAGAACTTGACCATTTTTGATGCGAGTTCCAAAGTATGTACATTGAAAAGAAAACTTGACTATTGGGCAGAGTGCATTTTTAAAAGGGAGTGTGAGTGTTTTCTAATAATGCAGGCCTTTTTGGAAGAAAACGAAGTGCCGGTTCTCATTAGCATCATCAACGAGATTTCTGAACACCTCAAACAGCTGAAAATTTCATTTAATAAATTTCTCTACAGATCGAGAGATGTTGTTAAAAGACCATGAATGGGTAGTGTGTCGATCTTCAGATTTAACATTGAAATCCACCTTCAGTAGCAATACTTACATTGAATTTTGGCTAAATTTAAAAAATAGAAGTTTTTAAGATTTGAGCCAAAAAGCAATAACAATACTCCTACCCTTTGCTACCACTTATCTATGTGAGACAGAATTTTCAGCCTTTACAGCTAGTAAAACAAAATACCGAAACCCTCTTAATGTAGAAGCGGACCTCCGTATCCAGTTATCACAAATTAAACCAGATATTGCTACACTTTCTAAAAATAAGTAGTCACAAAAATTTCATTAGTTTTTCACGTTCATTTTTAATTTTTAAAGCAGTTTTTTTATTTTGTAATATTTGTTCTCACTTACAATTAGTTGCTTTTGTGTCACGTCCCATAGTGAGATATTGAGAAGGTCTCCAATATATTATTAACCTGTGTTTTATAAAACAAAAGATTATAATGCAATATTTAGTTAAAATCTCATCACCCTAGTGTGAAAATTATTAGAGAAAGTTTCACTTAATGGTAATTATGATGTAATCAAAAAATTAATATTAATTAAATAATAAAACAATATTTATCAAATAAATGGTTAGAATACAGAAAGAATTTATTTACAGTTTAACATTTTGAACCCATTATTTGTTTACCATTTGATATAAGATGTGAAAGTATAATAAAAACTTATTTATACATTAGATGTTGACTTTAAAGCAATGGAATATGGACAGGTGACAGGAAATGAACAAGTGGCAAGATTACAATTGGAAAAAGTTTTAAGAGATACACCTGATGGAGTTATAGGTACGGGTACATTAGTATCAAAGTAATTTATATATTACATAGGTACAGATACATTGGTCGAAATTAAATGTCCTTTTCTGCAGTAAATATAACTCCTGAGGAAGACATAGGCCAAAAAAATAACATGGAGAATAAATACTATTACCAAGTTCAAGGACAATTGCATGTGACAGGACGAAAATTCAGTAAAATAATCTATTGGATAAAAAAGGGTATAGTATATGAAACAATTGAAAAAGATAAAAACCATAAGTTATTAAAAAATTAATAAGTAAAAAAGTATAATTTTATGTGTATTGTCTATTGTATGATTAGTTTAAAATAATATGTAACCATATTACAATAATATAAAATTGTTATAATGGTTTTTTACTATATATATATATATATAGTAAGTAAACTGAATAATAATATAAAACTTAATAGGTGTATTGATGTGTAACAAAGAAGATTGGGCCAACAATTTTTTTTTTATCAAACAGTGGTAAGTAATTGTGTTTAATTTGTAATTTGCAACATTACAAAAATGAGCACAAAGCAACATATTTGATAACAACCTGCAAATTAAGAAAAAAATAAAATATAAAACATTTTTTTAAATTCTCAGTAACAAACAAAATATTTTCAAATCTTAAAATGTGCATAATAAGTAGTTCTACATGAACAAGTATATAGTTTTTGAAATATTAGCAAAAAGCAATCACTCATTCACTGACACTTGGGTTTTTTAAAAAAATACATTAGGTTGCCATTTATGTCCAAGTTATAAAATTTAAGTAGTGCCAGCCGAAAATTTGTTTCAATACACCTAAAAATATGCTCGTTGCTTATATTTTTTTGAAAATTATCTTTTTAAATTATAAAGATACCAAAACTAGTACACGACTATTATTGTAGTACTATGTATTTCTTTAAAATATTTACTTTTTATTTGTTTTCAAAATATTAATCCTTGTAGAATTAATAAAAAATTAATTTTCAAATTTGTAAAATACAAAATGTATATAAAATATATTTCGTCTGCCCCAATGAAAAAGTAAAATATAACCTTATTTGTGAGCAAACATTTATTCTAATGAAATTTCAAAAAAGCAAATATAATTCACAATTAACCAGTATTCACTTAAATCCTGTACAGAGAATTTCTTCATTGAATATCAAAACCCACAACTAATAAACTGGTTGATGCTATTCAAACTTAAAAATTACATAAACTTTTACTTTTATTATTATGATATGTTATTATCATGATTATAAGTTAGTTAACCTTTGCTAAATTAATATATCAATGATATAACCATAAACTTTTGTTTGACCTTCTGGTGGGCATGAAAACAGTATATTAAAATATACATAATTAAGAAAAAATTAATAAATAAATCTATGCAGATTATCAGCACTTCTAGGTATTCTCTAGCAATTAAGTCGAGCAGTATTTATTTATGCACTAAAATTGCACCTACCTAAAATTTAAATAAAATAAAGTGTATTCTAATTGTGGTGTGTGAAAAAACTATTTTTACCTTATAGCTCTAGACACCAAAATTGATGTTGCTTACTCTTTTATTTAATAATTGCCTTTGTGTTAATCAAAAAAAAAAAAAAAAAAAAGACCTGGCAATAAATTAATATAATATTTACTTGATTGAGTGATTTTTTTGATTATATTTTCAATCACTGATGATATCTTGGATTATCACTGGATCGTTAGGTTTGAATGTTTTTAACAAAAAGCATCCTGTAAAAATAATGAATAATGAAATTATAATATTATAATAATATCAGAATAATATATCTGTAATAGATATAATATATAACAGTATATTATACATACCAATGCATTTGGCAGTCTTTTGTCACATAAGATTTTAAATCTGTTATTCTATGCGGGAAATGGGAAAATTTAATCACAAAACATTGACAAGGCGAGAGACAGAAAATATTTTTATTTAGCGTTTTTCGATAATTTGACTTCTTTTTTTCCTCCAAGAGCCAGACTTCAACTGAAATAGGGTAGGTACCTACACAGGAGATTTAATGTATTATTCTTGAAAATGTTACTTACTGGTTAGAGGAAAACAGCTAGGCGATTTGAATTCATACAAATATTTATTAATATATATGAATAACTCAAGAAAATAAAGCGAAGATGTCGGTCATAGAGAAAATCAGAGCATAACAAACGGTACAAAATAAACACAATGAAAATACGTCTGTCGAATTTAAACAAAAATGCAGAGTGTCATGAGTACATAAGCGGCTGACGTGGGATGCCATTTAACAATTTTGTTATTGTGTAATGTTACCGTAATTAAAGTAGGGATACACCAGTGTAACCAACTTATTTAACTATTTTATAAATTTGTTATCATTTGTTAATAGCTAATCATTGGTTTATGGTATACTGATTGGATAGTTTCCTGGTTTGCCGTTCATTTTGTTACTAATCAACAAGTCTTGTTGATGTCGTTCAATTCATAATTTGAAATTTGTAATTGGTATTATCAACAACCACATTCATATCCCATGAATAGTTTCTTCGAAAAAAACGGTGAAACCAATTAATATTCAATAATCTCAATCACCCCAAGGAAATTGCTTATCGCAACAGTGATTTATTGAATATTAATTATATTCAAATTTATTTTCTAGAAATTAAAACTGCTATTATTAAGAAACTATTCATCTGATATAAATGTGTGATACATTAAAATGTTTTGAATAATAAATTTATGTTTTGGTCATGTTTAAAGGATGAAAATAAAAATTAAATATTAATAACTCTAGAAAAATCTGTTAAACATGGTGGGATACACAGTATTCAGTTCATAAACATTTAAATAAATATAAGTAATAATATAGGTATGTATTATGGCGGTAACTAGTCAAGATTATAAAATTAAAAACTCAACTTATAATATAATTAATTTAATTAGTTTAATGCTTCCTTTAATGGTTCTATTATCTAAATGGTACCTATAGGTGAATAGGTTCTGCTTCTACCTTGTATTTTCAAAAAATTACGCCTATTTTCACCTTCCTTGTGGTCTGTGGAATGTTTACATAACCATTTTAGTAGAGTATTCAAATATTAAAAAAAAAAAAAAAATTAAAATGGAATGAAGCAAAAAAAAATAGGACAAACTCGTACCTATCATAGAAAAATGTCAACAAAATTTATATATACAATTACAAGCAAGCAAAATCGGTGTAAATAAAATAATATACTTACATTTTATTATTATAATAATTATAGACTATTGTATTTATTATTTTATTTTTTGATTTAATTATTAAATTTAAACTCAATAGACTTTTTCCTAGTGTTCAGGGACCTTTTTTAACATCCAGAAGTTGTAACATAAGAAAAAGGTATAATTAAAACATACAGTAAATTGTATTATTATAATAACTATATACTACCTACTTACTATATTTTATTGATATTAATTAATTAACTTTTTCTTAGTGTGTGCAGACCTTTTTTTCCTAGTGTAGAACCTTTTTTACTCAGACTTCTTTTTCCACGATTTGTGGATAGGCAATTCAAATTAAGATGAACTTTATTAAACATAATAGTGTCTGGCCTATAAAACATGCATATCAAACATAGGAACAAAAAATTAACTGAATGGCAACACTACTATTTTATATCCATCAAAAATTAAGTGATAGAAATTAAAAAATAGGAAAACATCTTTAATTTTTTTTTTTTTTTACAGCAGTTCATGTTATATTGTTTGTTAGTTATTTTATTTTTAATTCTGACATTTTATGTTACTCACAAAAATAAATTTTTAAAATAGTTACTATGATGGCATATATTATAAATATTAAATATTCTGGATTAATGGTGTCACAGGTTAAGATTGTCATCATTAAAATCTCTATAAAATGGGACGGAATTTAGTGTTTAAAAATTGTATTTATTTATTTTAGCAGAATAATTTACTAACATTTATTTTGTGTTTATCCTTCAATTTGATTTGTTAAAAATATATAATATTAAGAATTTATAATACAAGACTAATGGACAATATAATTCATCCCTTTTTTATAATTAGCTAAATGTAAATCAGCATAAGTATAAATGGATAAATAAATCAAACATAATTTATTATAAATAGAAATATATATGAGTAATCATGAACTGCACATATTTACAACAGATAGATATAAGGGTTAAAAAAAAAAAAAATATATAACATGATTTGTAGTTTCCTTGTTTTCATTTTTATATCAATATAGTTGGAACGTAAATTCCATTAAATAATCAGTAATATGAATAATTAAAACAATCATTAAATAACTAAAAACATTCTGAATCAACCAATGTTTGTACAATAATACGATAATTTTACAACAATATTTTGAGATGAGTTATGTAGGAATGAGTAGTATAAATATGGGGGTTCTAGGACAGTTTGATATTTTCACTTTAAAAAATGAAATTGAATAATATTTAAAAAAATTAAATTTAATAATATTAAAAAAAATTAAATGTTTATAAAGTCCAAAAGGTGTCCACCTAGTATTCTTATATCAAAACAAGAGGAATATGCATTTATTATTTTTAATGTAAATAATATTTTAAAAAAACTATTTTCAAATAAATATTGCGCTAGGAACAGTTCTCTTATAAAAAATAAATAATATAATATATTGCGCATATATGATCAATAGATTATTTTTCAAAAATAACTTATATTTAAAATTATCATTCTTTTTTTATTAATTGTTAAGGTATTCTTTTTAATTTTCTTTTTCTATTTTTGTTGAATAATGTCCCCAAGCTACAGTATCAATACCATTTTCTAGAATATATCTTATTGTCATATGCACTAAGAGCTTTTTTTGTTTTATTTTACATATTTTGGATTTTTATTTTTTAAACAATTTTAAAACATAATTAATTTTTAACTATGGGTTTTTTCACACCTTTCGCTATTTTTAATTTCATTTTCAAATACATTAAATCTATATAGTTTAGATCTTAATCCAAAAATCCCGTCATTATTTGACCATTAAGTTCATCTATGAATTTACCTGGAACTTTTTTATTTATTCGAGGTATTCCGAGTTATTTTCCAGATAAACTGAAAAATCAAATTCATTTAAAAGTTGTTTATTTTTTTTTATATCTATATAAAAATCATCAGTTGTAATTTCAACTATTAAAGAATCTGTATCTGTGTTTAATAATCTGATATTTTTTCAATACGTTATAATAAAAATCATACATTCGAGTTTTAGATAAATCTAAAATACACATTTCTAAATAAATTGAATGTTTTAATTCAACCATAATTATTTTCATTTTTACAGCTACTAAGTGTTTTATAAAAATGGTCACTCAATCAAAATTTGATTTAGTAATCCACTTTTTTAATTTTTCCTCCGCATTAGTTAATTTTATAGGTTTATGGTTTCTTGTGTTCATCATAGTCCTACCAAATAAACTGTAGTTCATTAACTTATAATAATCTTTTTCAAATTCATTGTCTGTTTTAGCAGGAAGATTTGTGTTAAATTCTATATATGGTTTCAACCAATATTTTTGATCAAATTTTATTAATTTATGTATTTCATATAATTGTAAATCTAAACTTAAATAAAGCCCAAGATGATATAATGTAAAATATATTTTTTTTTATCATATAGGGTCATTGTTAATTTTAGTAATTTTGTATTATCAAATACATTTTCAGGAGTCAATGAATAATCTGAATGAAGATCGTGAAGTTCTTCAGGATATTTCATATCTTCTTCAAAAATATAGCTCTTTTCCTGGTCGTCTTTCATTTTAAAAAAATTTTCTGTATTAAACAAATCAGGATTACACCATTTAAATCCTTTTGTATGGTAAATATTTACACATCTCCCATCCATAGAGATTATTTGCATCCAAATCTGAGAGATATTTCGTTGATGTTTTTTCTTTTCTCTTTCTCCAATATATTTATTATTCGCTTTAGAATATATAATACTAGATTGAGATAAACCTTCTCTTATTCCCTGTTCAAACATTAAATACATATCAGTATCTTTTAGCAGTTCTAATTTTACACCTGTTTTTCTAAGCATAGCATTCCAAGCAAAGCCTGGTGTTGTATAATAATAAACAGGATCCAGCTTAAAATCTCTTAATGAAACAGCTCCATAATTTTCCATTACATCTGTAAGTAATAATACATCTATTTTATTATAAAGTATGGTAAAGTCTCTCATATTTTTTATTTCAAATGTTTCCCTTATTTTTTTAGCATTTTCATATACATTTTGTGTTACATGTTCACCTGTAAGAGAACTGTACATTTTATCTATATTAGGTAGAGAGTCTATCATATTTTTCTGGAGAATCCATACATTCATAAAAAAACGCTAATTTTCCTTTTACTAAATCTAATTGTTCAGGATAATGTTTAGATGGTTCTTTAAACTAGTATAATTTTAAAGTTTTAACTAATTTTTTTAAAGAACTTGAAAGAATCAAGAAATCTTATTTTAGTTGTTTTAAAAATAGGTTTTCCTTTATCATGTAAAACAGAGTCTTCAGTTTCTGGATCTAATATCTCATATATTATGGATCTATAAATATTTTTCATTATTTAAATTTGGTATTTTTACAGCAGTTGTAGTAAAAAATGTTTTTCTTGTCTCTATATCTTCTTTAGAAGGCCATCTATAGCCGAATAATTTTGAATATTTTTCACCATTCGGTTTTGCAACGAATATAATCCAACTGCTAAGGTATTCGTTGGTATATGTCCATTTCGCCCCAATAATAAATTTACATTTTTAAATAATTGGTATAATCTCATCTTCAGGATTAGGTAATAAAAATTTTAATTGAAAATATCCAACTATAGTACTTTTCCTTGTGTTAAAATACTTATCTTTTTCATGATCAAAACCTAAATATTTATTTGACTTTTCGTCTAATTTAAAAAAAAAAAACATAAGATTTGATCTTAATTTTATCTCTTTCTATAGAAATTATTAAAGGTTTAACAATTTTATTTAGTTCATCTATAATATATTTTCTATATTTATATTACCTATTATATTATTATATTACATTTAACTTTTAATAAACTATCTGTTTCAATGTTTATTAAATTTGAAGTAATACTTAAATCTAAAACACCACAAATAAATTATCTCCAAATATAGGATTTTTTAACCTTATATATCCGTTTTTTATTTTTATTATTCTCATTTATTATAAATAATATTTTTGAATTTTGAAATAAATTAAAAAATTTGTATAATTCTCTCTATTCAAATTCAATCAAATAAAATATTTTATGTTATTAAGTTGTTTTACACCTTTACAANCCAAAAAGATTTGCTCTTGTGTGTTTTTATTGATTGTTTCAATTTCTTTATGAGAAAAATTATTTAAAAATCTATCAGGTAAAAATAATTTAAATTTATAATCTAAAATAACACTTAATTTGTCACCATATCTTGTTTTATCAATACTAAAATATTTTTATAAATATTTCTGATCTATTTAGTTTCTAAATCATTTAATTTAATGAATTTATAATTAAAGGTGACGCTATTCAATTTAATTTTAAAGTTTTCCATTTATTATAGAAAATATTTCTTTTAACTAAGGTTCAAAAAATTAAAAAATATGGAAAAAATTTGTAATAGTTTTCCCAATCCAATCACATACATGGTTGCCACCGATTTTTTGTTTTTTTCTCACACTTTTTTCATATATTATTTTTTATACGTGATTGAATTGGGTTAACTATTGTTCTAATTTTCTGATCTATTTATCTATCATATGATTACACTAATTTATAATTCCAGTTGCTCATGAGTTTATTACCACAGATAAGCTACTAACTTATCAAATTGTCCAACAAACAACATGTACAAGTGTCACAATCATATAAATATAATATATATAATATAATAGTGACTGAATTATTTTTAGCAAATTTGTATAGCTTTTATTGTGGTTCAAACCTGGTATCTATTGAATTATAATTAAAATATTTACCACTAGACCAGAACACTAGGATATTAAAGTACAATGAAATTAGTCCATTTAAGTTTTATAAATTTAATATTATTTCAATATAATGATAGATTTTATAAATAATATATACTTAGGATGGAGAAATATTTGAAATGCTCCAACCTATTCAATAATAATCAGAAAAATGTAAAACAAAGACCCATGTTATTTTTGAACTTATTAACACTACATACTAAAAATCAATTTTTAGGTAGTCCAATTTTAGAAATTTTTGAGTTAGAATATCTCAACGAGAAATTATAGTAACTCAATTCTGTTTTCACACCTTAAATAATATTTTAGAATATGTTATCAAATTTTGTCTAAAGTGATTATTAAGAGATTTTGGATTCTACTGGATATATTGACTTCAAATTGTATATACCTTTAAAATAAAATCTTTGTTAACATATAGAAATTTGGTAAAATTCTAAAAGATAGAAATAAACTTATTAACAATACAAATTGTAATGTTATATTATTGGTAGATATATAATATTTTAATATCACAAAAAAATATTATTAGGTATATACAATTTGACCTAATTAATCATTATCAATTTGTATGGAACATTTATCTATTTCAGTGCGATTGCATAATATATTATATTATTTATTTTTGTTAAAGAGAACTGTTCCTAGTGCAATGTTTATGTAACATTTGTTTTTATTATTATTTTTAAATATTTTTTTTATTTATTTTTTGAAATATTATTAAATTTCATTTTTTAAAGTGAAAATATCAAACTATCCTAGAACCCCCATATTTATACTACTGGTATGCACTTGACAAAGAACAAATAATTTATAAATTGTTATTAGTCATATTTATTTAATTCATTTAATTGAAGATATATTATATCAAAGATAAATTAAGAAGGCGCCAAATATACATATACTAGTTAAAAAGAGTTTTCTCAGTTTAATTAACCGATGACCTAAAAAAATAATGTTATTTAGAACATAGATTGGTTAGTTTGAATACAAACAAAAAAATTTTAAGACAACACATTTTTGAGGGTTTTACATAACTTTTTTGTAAAAAAACTTTTAACTATTTAAAGAAAAAAAAATAATGAGAGTATAACCTTTTTTTAAAAATAAAAGCAATGTGAAGCTCTCAAATGTATTCTTCTAGTTAAATTTTGTTATTTGTGTTTAAATATTCAACAATAATAATAAAATTATAATAATATATATTTATATAAATTCTAGTTTGTTAAACTGAAATAGAAGATAAAAATAAAAATACATACTATATGAATCTAAACTCTCCACTGGCTACTTTTAATATAATATTCAAACTGATATTGTAATTTTCAGTTTGAGGATCTTCTTCCATCATAGAATCAATGGTTTGAGTAACTTCTTGAATTTTAGGGACAGATCCACTTCACTTTTGGTGACATAGCACCAATGTTTAGTACTTCTAGAGCACTTCTGAACATTTCACACCTTTAACAAAAATGTTTTTTATGTAAGCATTTTAGGGAAATAACTAAATAATATACTAATACGTTCTGGCAATTCCTTTTATATAATTTACAATAGTATAATATTATGTAAAACATCCAATTTAAACACAATTGTCTTAGTGTTAGCCTTTTCTTGAAATAAAACTTTATAACTAAAACATTTTTTAATAATAAAATACATAAGTACTAATAGTTAATATAAAAAAAAAAATTACAAAACTTTAATAAGCTCATTTGTACCTAGTATTATATTCATATTTTTAATTTGTTAAACATTTAGTTAATCACATATTAAGTTAGCTAAGAGCCAATATAAAAATAATAATTTATAAATAATTTTCATTTGACTAACTTTAAAATAATTTTTTTGTAGAATTTGTACATATTTTTGTTTTAAAAATATAGAGTAATTGTATTTTTTACAATTCTTTATGTTGTTATAGAAACAATTATCAGTGTACAGCAGCAATTTTGTTCTACTTTAGAAATGGTAATTTATAATAAGGTTGTGGTTTCGATGATACTTTAAATAATGATCATATATTAGGTAGAGTAATTTTATTATAACTTATCTTTTTGTTGTACACTTTTAAAATTCCTAAATACAAATATGTGCTGTTTAACAACATTGATAATTGGTAGTTATTTGTTTTTGTATTGGAAAGAGTAAAAGGTTTTAATTTACAAATAATGATTAAGATATGAAATATATTAATGTATTAATAAGCACTTTTTCAATTTGTAAAACAATTTGTTGTAGTATGTGAGAATCAAATTTTGTACCTGATCTTCTATAGTTTCTTAAAATCTGATCCAATCTTCCCATTGGTGCAAGGTCAAAAATAAGTGGTAATGGTTTTGTACAAACACTGATTAGAGGAACATTATTTTGATGTTTCAACTTTAGCATTATTTTTAATTCTTGTCTAGCACTACAATACGATTTGCAAGTATATTGGAGTATTCCATTTTGTTTGTGCTCCCTGTAAAAATTCCAAAATATGATAATTATCAACAACAAAAATAATTTAAAAAAACTTACTTTAAAAGCTATAACAGCAGATTAACTAGCATTAAGTCCTAGAGGTATAGGTTGGAACATTAAAATAGCAATTTACATAGTATGATTGGAATTTATTCCTTTATATACTTCTTTGAAAACAAACCTAAATGCCCCACAACCTAATAATTTTCCTCCAATAATATCTTCATCGTTTATGACTAGTTCCTTCCCTAAATTTAAAAACACCTAGACAATGTGTATGTATGTTTAAAAAAATATATTTCATCTATCAGTACCAGTCCGTACATCATACCGTATCAGGAGCCACTTGTGCCAAAGATAAGTCTCCATGCTTGGGACATACAACACAGAGTTTATTTACCGAATATACTGCTAGAATATATTCTTCCACTATCCAACCACAATGTATATAGCCATTAACTTGATCTTCTGAGATTAAAGAGTGACCATTAACAGATACTGTTCTACTTGATTGTGGACTGACATCATAGCCAACCACAATAGACAATTAGCTTTCTATCTTATAAATAAATATTGCAATCTAATGGTTATCAGAAAGAAATAATAATATGAATAATATAAATTATAAAATATAGTGTATCAGTATATGAGGGGCACTCATGGAAATTCTGAATTTTTTTTCATATATAATATATAAATGGAATATCATATTTAAGGTACTTACTATGAACCCATATTTTTACAACCACAATAGAACATTAGAGCATTGCACGGTTAAAACAACTATACAATACAATAAATAATTAAAATATAATAATTTATTATTTTATGTTAATTTAAAAAGGTTAGGTCTGACCACCCAACCCACGTATGTACGCCACTAATATCGAATGTTTTTTAACACAAAATTATTAATTAATACTTTAAGTTTAAACTAATAAACTTACCTCAAAAAACTATAAAGAATTTATAAGACGGCATTTATCTCGGAAATAATTTTGTAAGCCAATAATACACTTGTATGTTCGGATATTTTGTAAATTGAAAAACAGTAAAACACAAACGAGTACCAAGTACCACGACAAAATACATATTTATTTTGTAATGCGAATGCTAATTTTTTTTTGATGGCATCCGCGGTTTTATAGATATAAATAACGAAAATACAATGTAAATTATTTACCAAACTACAATATGCGATAATTGATAACACTAACGATAAATGATAAATAGTTCAACAATTGACCATTGTAATTTTTCAGTTTAACTGTTACAAATAGAATGATAAAATTATTTAGCTACACCTAGCGTTAAATTTATAATTATTGAATATTCTCGCTTTGTACAACAGTACTCCTTTAATTTCTATGTTAGAGGGAACTCAAACTACACAATAGCCGACGATATTTCTTATCAAAAACGGCACCTAGCTGTAGACCCCCATCTTCACGCATGTAAGTTTCCATTTAAATTTTATTCTACTATTTTTTATTAAGGGGCCTGCACGTAGCTATTTATTAAAGAGTAATATGTATACAATTTCCATTCAAGTCAACAGTGGCCGGGATCATTGTGTTAATCGTAAACGATTATTAGTGTGAGTAAGCTTATATACGTGTACTGCCACAGCGACTCCACCACCTTCCCTGTGAATGTAAACAGGTTTACTGTTTATTTTTGCACAAAATAGATTAAAATATACTGCCGCCTTTCCTGTCGTAGATCTATCGCCGCATGCCTCATCGTAATCGTACATTTATTTATAGCGAGATTATAATATAATATAATTATAGTTATCCGTTCATTCCTCGAACGAGATGACGACATTTGGATTGCTAAAATGGAAATTCAGTTGATTCATCTTTACAAAAATTATTTACCAACTGAAATAGTGCAATCCAAAATAATAACATAAAATATACCAATTATTTCTAATATAAATTATTTTACTTGTTTTCACTCATTATTATTGATTTATATTTTTGGTAGATACGATTATTTCATTTTTTTAGATTTGGTACTAATAAAGAACCTATTGGTTTTACTATGATGTGTGTATCCATATTAAACTATAGGTATTTAACTATATAAACTATAGGTAAAACGATAAATATTTACAATGCGCCGCGGCGTTACCGTTTTTTTGTTTTCATTATATGAACACGATGTTTTCTATCAGGAAAATTGATATAATCCAAAAATAACTAGAGATCGTTTTTTTTTTCTTATATTTCACCTCTAACAGAGTAAGTTGTTTTTTCATGTCATAGTATTATTTATAATAATTAGGAAAACCAAAACGGACGAAATATACGATTTTTTTCAAATTATCTACGGCACAACGATTTTATTATTTAAAATTTGTACGGCTCATGTTTTCTACCGTAAATATTGCTCAAATAGATTACTACAAGCGACCTTTTTTATTGCATTTTTAATCTTGTTCATAAGTAAATTTTTGTTTTTTTTTTTATTTTATCTATAGTTTTTTAAATAATCGAACATAATAAAAAAAAAAAAACGTAGTTATAACAGAAAAATTTACGAAAATTTAATATTTCGTAAATGTAAATCAGTTTAAAATATTCGTAGAGACTTAAAATGTTGACAGAAAACTTATATTTACTTTTTCTAGATTTAATAAAACTTTTAGAAAATTTGAGCAATTTTTGGGCTATTTAAAGATATTTTTTTTAAAATTTTGGCTAATTTTTTAGGTAAATTTTATTTGATAGGTACTCTGTAGATAAATTGTCAGATTTAACAAAAAGGCTTGACAATTTTGATAGAAGGTTCATTATAATTCGTACTTGGAGATTAAAAAAAATAATTAAGTGTAGATAGGTACTGTTTTTTTTTTTTTTGTACGAATTAAAATCAAATTTTGTCGAAAATTGTAAATATTACGACCTTTTAAAACATGTATAACTGAACTTCGCTCCACTCCTAATTAATTAGAAAAAAACAAAAATCGATCACTTGTCATTTTTTTGATTGAAGTAATATTTCTATTGAACATATTAAAAAAATTAGACAATGATGTTTTGGTTGCCGATATTAATCAATTTTTTTGGGTTTTCCCAATAATTTGGAAAACTTCTTTGGATATCGAAAAACGTTGTAAATGCTGTATTCTATTTATTTTATTACTTTATTAGTATTAGTATTTATAGATTGCTAGAACGGCGCGATGTGCGATAACAGTAAGTAACGCGGCGTAGGTTGCGGGACTATCTGCGTACGCGCATTCACAGATCAATGATACAGCAAGACGGAAAAATTACAACCGTGATTTTTTTGCCAAAAACACAGTTTACAGGAACAACTCTCATGCCTCGTAGATTTATCTGATTTCATAAATTTGTTTTTGTCAGAATGAGGACGATTTTTTACAGGGCGCAATAAACTTCGATTTTTGATTAAATTGTTAAAAACAAAAATATTACACAATTCATAACCTTGTAAAAATTTGTAAAATTCAAACTCTGATTATAGGGATTATAAATATAATTTTTAAAATTGAAGTCCAATGCACCCTGTAAGAAGTATTCCTTTTTACAACAAAAAATAATTATTGAAATCTGATCACTCTATGAGGCGTGAAAGTTTTTCCCGTAAGGCATGTTTTTGAGCAAAAAACAGGTCGCGCGCAGGCCCCTTAATAACAGATTACAACTTTACTCAATTAAGTATTGTAAAAAAAAAGAAAGTAGTGTACATTATTCTTGTAAAATAAGAAATAAAATAATAACAATTACAATATTATTATTATTATTTGGTTTATCACGCCAACTGTCATTTTTTAAGTGGTACAAATAAGAAATGTCAAACAATGCTAAAACTACTAAAACTAAATGTGATTTACACTATAAGAAGGACATTCATAATTAGAATACAAGAAATACATAATACATAATATATAAAACCTCTATTTTTAAATTTTCATATTTAGTCTCAAATGGTTTATAAATAAAACATACTTTTACTATGCTTAAAAAAGTCGTCATCCACATTAGCAACATGCCATTCTCGTTAACACATGCTTTGTTTTTGCTCATGAGATAATATTCATCCCTCTCTTGATGGCTTAAAAAGTTTTATTGTTATAAATCAAAATTTATGTTACTTTCTACTATATTTAAAATAGTTTGAAAAAAAAAATTGAATTAGAAAATGCAATTTTTAATAGTAAATTGTTTAATACAAATATATTGATATATTGTATAAAAGTTATAAAAAATCACTGTACAGTTTTCGGAACTCAAATTAGTTTCTCTTATTTCTCCTATTTCCCACTTATCATACCTATATATATAAAAAAAAGTTATTAAAGTGACTATATATAAGACCCCACATTGTTACTATAGTTTATATTTTTTTTCAATCATTGTTTGTATTTACTACCTAGTAGTAAATACAATGTGAAGTACACAAATAAAATAAAAACAAATATATTAACCTAGAATCATTTTATTATTTAATAAAATACTTACAAATGACCTGATGCTGCATTTAAAACAATATTGTGAAGAAACAATATTTCTGGGAATCTTGAGTAGATTCACTGAACATGTAAATTAAAATTTTAATATTATACTACAACAAAGTTACCTATTATAAATAATTTATTTGTTTTTAATATTTTTAGTTTTTACTGACCAGATTGTTGTATTTGATGAAGACAAACACAATATGCCATTTTTTTTTTAGTCTCAAGTTTTTTTTTTCACGCCCAGGAAAATTTTTAAATTAGTGGAGCTTCAAAATGTTTGCCACACACTTAATCAGTAATTTTAAAAAATTATAGTATATTTATTATGAAAATGGTCTTTTTATATATTCAAAAATTATTTAAAGTTTTAAAATATGTAAATTGTTAATATGAAATAAAATAATATGATTTAATTTCAACATACTTTTTTTTTGCTCTAGTAATCTATATCCATTTTTCTTTTGTTTATTCTTCTATTTTTTTAGACATAATGGAAATTTAACAAAAAGGTTCACCTAATGTGTACAAATCATTACTGGTACATACTACATTAAAAAGTATCATTTAAAGTTTAAACTATTCGATATCATGAGTTTTTGTAAATTCAAAACCATTTAATAAAATTTAATAACATTTTTCTTATGACACTAACTAATTCCTAAATTTATAAAAAAATGCTAATAACCATATTATATAGTAGAGCACTAATTAAATGTCAAGCTACCACACAAATGATACTTCACTAATCTTTCCCTACCTAAACTTTAAAGATAAAATACTGTTTTTTTTTTATGTTTATATATATTGTAATGATATATACAATATGGTATATATTATAATATAATATTATTTAATATTAATATTATCTACACTACATTTTATTATAGTGGATACCACTTCATTTTATTAGTTTATAATTCAATTTAGATTAATACTAATAGTCTGTATTATAGTTAAATATCTCATATAATAATAAAACATGATAATAAGAACCAGACAACACCACTCCACTATTTTCCCCTTTCGTTTTCTCATAAGCGACTCCTCCACCATTCGGCCACCGGATCCAGCCTTGGCGAAGGTCATCTTTTTCGTCTTCCTGCGAGTGCGTGTTGTTCCAGCTTCCAACATATAGACATATCAATATATAAAACCCAATATCCTTAAAAAAAACTTGGTTTAACAACTTATATTTACTTGGACCATATATGTTGTTCAATTCAACCGATTACTCATGGAACATAATTAATTACTCAGTCATTCATTTAAACTAGGATAAAATGATTCCCAATTGTATATACTCCATCTGAATGAATGTATCTGCCATCTCTCAAATATTTTNTAGCTTTTTAAAGTTCTGATATTATATGTTATGTTAAATAATTATATTGTCCTAAAAACATATTTGTTATGATCTAATGGTTATTTATGCCTATTATCATCCTAAGGTTACCGAGTTCAAACCAGTGTGTCCAAAAAGAAAATTGGTTCCAAGAAAGTTGAAGTTGAAGAAGAAAATTGAATCCAAGATAGAACAAACATTGACGGAGGACCAATTCGGTTTCAGAAAAAATATGGGAACGAGAGAAGCAATACTGGCATTGAGAATAATTATTCAGAAAAGGATTAGAAAGGATAAGCAAACATTTATAGCTTTTATGGACATCGAAAAAGCATTTGATAATGTGAACTGGAAGTTAATGTTTAATATGATGGCAAGAGTGGGGATAAAACAGGAAGACAGGAAACTGCTGTATAAATTATACAAAGATGAGCTGGCTGTTATAAAAATCCAAGATAACGTAGAAGAAGCGAAAATAAATAAAGGAGTTAGACAAGGATGCACTCTATCACCAATTATATTCAAGAAGCAATAGAAAAGATAAAAGAGGATACCAATCTAGGGATAAAAATTAATGGTCAGAAAATAAGTATGCTGCGCTTCGCTGATGACATAGCTTTAATTGCTGAAACAGAGGAAGATTTACAACAGCTAATCAGAACTATGGATGAAATATTAATCAGAGATTTGCATATGAAAATAAATGTACAAAAACAAAAGTACTCGTTTGTGGAAGGGAGAATGTAACCAGAATACAGATAAAGCTATAAGGAAACCAGACAGTAAAACAAGTAGATGAATTTGCATACCTAGGGAGTACCATCAGTAATGATGGAAGAAATAAGAGTGAAATAATAAAACGCATCTGCCAAGCGAAAATAGCATTTAACAGCAAGAAAACTCTTCTTGCATCAAGAGCCAAACATTAGCCTAAAAATAAGGAAAAATCTAATGAAGACATATGTATGGAGTATAGCCCTTTATGAGTGTGAAACCTGGACAATAGCAATAGAAGAACGAAGAAGGCTAGAATCGTTTGAAATGTGGTGCTACAGAAGAATGTTAAGACTTAGCTGGATGAACAGAGTAACCAATGAAGAGGTGCTGGAAAAGATAACAGAAGAAAAATGAATATGGAAAAATATAGTTAGAAGACGAAACGAATGGATAGGCCATATAATGCAACACGGGGGACTGCTAAAATTGATCATAGAAGGAAGCATAAAGGGTAAGAACCATAGGGGAAGACCAAGATTAGTGTATATTCAACAAATAATTAAAGATCAAGGATGCAATTCATACATAGAAATGAAAAGGAAAGCGGATGATAGAGATGAAAAAAATAAGTGTATTAGAGGAGCGAAATGAAAAATAGCTGTATAAATTGAAAATCTACAGGCTGTAAATTATAAATGAAATGAGTTAATAAAGAAAGAACATATGAAGATTATTTTAAGACGTTTTTTACTCAGGGTCAAGTGAGTCATTCTTAATGAGGATCTCAAACAAATTCATTGGACTTCAGATGATATTTCTTCTGGTATGTTGATCCATTGTATAAACCCAAGAGCTTAAAAATTTTTGAAAGAAAAATTAAAATATCCATTACCATGTGTGTCAATTTTAAGATGGGCAAATACTTTAAAAGTTGGTGTAAGGCTTTTGAATAATGTATTGGAAATTATGAAAATCAAAAGGTTTTCAATTGAAGATATTGTCAAATTACACAAGACCCTTCAACCTTTTCAGTATAGAATACAAACACTTCTATTCAAGCAATTTTTCATACTTTCAAATAAATTGTAATGATATTAATTATGTTATTATTAAAAGTTTTAATCAAGACATACTTGAAACATTTTTTTATTATATAAGAGGTTTGGGACATATCATGATAATCCTCCCTCTTGGAGTTTAGAAACCAATTAAGGAAGTATATTTTAAGTAAACTCTCCAGTATGGTATTTACATACAAATTGTGAAGATAGGACAAACAAAAGAAATATTGTAAAACCAATGTCAACATGTACAACAATGGTTGAACCAGTTGAACAATCAATAGTTTTGACACAGACAATTTTTGATTCCATAATAGATGATGTACCATTACATTTTGACCTAAAACAAGATTAAATAATACAAAATAATCAATATGACATAGAAAATCAAATATCAAAAGCTGGTCTATTATATTTAACTGATTATACAGCTCATAAATAAAAGTGAGTATATGTGTCAAGAAATTATAAATAAAGTATGTTTATGTAATATAGGTATTATATTAAATATTATATTTATGCAATGGTATTATTAATCAATTGGATACCAACATTTTGTAAAATATATTTTATTAAATTAATACCTACTATTTATTTTGATATTTAATTTTTACAATGACTAAAAATACAACTAAATTAAAAATGGAATATTTTTTGGGTTTGAAAATGATATTAATTAGAATTGTAGGTGATTTAAATTTATCAAATGTATTGCATATTTTGTAAATAAAACTTAGAGATAAATATCCTAATTTGGCTGATCAAAACAAAATATATAAATCAAAATGATGTACTTGATAGGCATTTATACACTTTAAAAGGAAGTTTGTTATAACTGCACGAAGTGTTTATAGAAATGATTTTTGAAAAGGAAAAATGTTTTCAAATTGAACATGAACTCACATTTTTTAATAAACCAAATGTCATTGATCCAATTGTTGCTCAGGTAACCTAAAACATACATATATTGATTTAATAAAATAAATTATAATATAGCATTATTTCAATCATTATATAGATACAATCAAAAGTTAAATGGCTTAATATGGTAAAACTTTATCATTTCTTTATAGGTTACAAATAATTGCAAATATTGTGATAAACCTACTGAATTTATATCAAGTTTAATACACACCAGGAATTTTTTTCTCATACACCATATAAATCAAGGCATTAAAAGTAAAAACTTTAAAACAAAAGTAAAAAAAAAAATGGACAAATGTATTAATTCTGTTGGTAGAAATTAAAAACTATGTATAGTGTAAATAAGTAAAATAAAGAATTTGTCTCAAAATGTCTGCGTTTTCACTCCTGAATATTGAGACTTACCATATTTTTCTTACTTCATCTGCAATGACATTAGTTTTAGTTATACAAGTCTGCAATATAATATTTAATTTTTACTGTATACCAACCAGTTGCACTGTTTTATAGATAAAGGATAAAACTAATGAATAATGATTAATTTATACTAATATATCAAAAATCGTGATTTAAACAATGATTTTAGAAAAAAATTAGTAAAAGATTAAAAAAATCTTTAATCATTAACATATAAATGTTAATGATAATGATAATGCATTACGCTTAATGATTTACAAAAACCATTCTGATTGTTTCCACATTATGAGTTGAATTTCTTTACTCATAAGCAATCGCATTTTGATAAGAAAGTTGTTCAACTATGTATTATAATTACCTTGGGTATACTTAACCTAACTTAAGGTTAAAAATTTAAAACGGTTTATCACATGAACATACAAACGCGTTTTTGTTGAAACTAAATTAAACCTTATCATTTTATCAAATTTGTTTGCATTGAATATTTAAATGTCTAATATTATTACCTATATATTATACATTATTACTTATTACTTATTACAATTAATAATTAAATTTAAATAAAAAACTACATTATTCTGATATTTCGCACTTATTCGTTACTCTAATAACCTTAACCATAATTTAAGTAATATTACATTTTCAATAATATAACATAATAAAATACTATTAGTATTAACACATTTAACACATGTTCGGCATTTTAAAAAATAATTATTACTTTTTAAATTTATTTTCGTTCTTCCGTGAAATTGTCCAATTTGTGAATTTTTGTTGCACCTATTTATATTCGTTCATTTTGTGTGGTTAGTTTTTGCATTAGGGTGTATTTGCTAATTATCAAACCTAAAGCTAAGAATATTGTCTATTTTCGTTCATTAGTTTTTTTTTATATTTACATTTTTAAGCATGATAGGATGATTAAAACTGACATACATATGGTTAGTGCTCTTGCCTTAGATTTGATAATAGGCAAGTACACCCTATTATGTTAAAACTAATAGCACAAAATAAACGAAAATTATAAATACAGCATCATTTCATTTATTGGACAATTTCATCAATGGGCATATCAAATAAATATATTTACGTATATTTAATATATAAGTAAATATATTTATTATTGTAGAGTAAGTTTTTTTAAATTTAAATAGGTTAAGTATAATAATATTTGTAATTAATACCTATTATAGTATTATTTTATACAGTACATATTCACACATTCTGTATTTTAAAGAGTAATTATTATTACTTTTTAAATTTGTTTTCCTTAATTTCTTTTTGTATAATGAGTACCTAACCTACGAGTCATGAAACATTTTGTATACACATATATAATAATAATAAATTATTACTTTTATAACACAAATAATTTCTAATAATACTGTCTTTTTTTCCCAGATTCTTATTAAAATGTTGGTGCATTCCAAAACTTTGTACACTATGGGCATATACAGCAAATGAATCACATTATCGGTAATTATATACTTATTATTTGTTTAATCTTTGTTTAAAAGTCAACTACTTTAGTATATGTACAGTATTTTGTCTTTTTTCTAATTATTCAATTTACTTGTATATATAATGTAGTATAATAATTGGACATTTTTAAAAATATTTTTACTTATCAATACTGCAATTAGGTATCTGGTTCATTATCTGATTTTATTAAATTAATTTTTTCTCATTTCTTTTTATTATATTACAGGGTCTGTGTATATAAAGTAGGGATAACAAATTAAAAATAGTATTAAAATAAAACTTAACCAATAATGATTAAAAAAACAGATATCAAATTTACTTAAAATTCTCCCAGAAAATTGTTGTTTCATGATAAAATAAACACCTTCTAACTAGTAGGCAAATAGGCAAGTCCTTATTATGTATAAGAGTAACTTTCTTACATGACTAATGATTAGATAAAAGACAAAATATTGTATGTATATTAAAGTATTTAATTGACTACAGAACAATAGTCAAAGAAATAAAAGGTACAATAACATTTTTATTAAATTTGTTAGTAAATAGTTAAGTAAATTTCTTATTATAAGACTTGTATAATAAGACATTTGTACACTAAAATAATAAAATGCATAATTTACACTCTTATCATAATTATTCATAGTGTTATTTCATTTTAACTATTATTATTATTATTATGTTCATCAATAATAAGACAATTATTACTTATGTGCAAATGTATATATTAATTATATTTTACCTAATATATTAATTTATAAATTGTTTAACTTGATTAATGGCGCTTTAAGTGTATACATATTTTAATTTTAAATTAAGATTTGGTTTTTCTTTAGAATCAAGAACAAAAATAGAATTAGGACACATTATGTAAATATTGTTCATGATTATTGATTATCAAGTTCTTCATTATTGTAGTTAATTATTAGTGAATTGTTAAATTTATAAATTAGTTTATCTACTATCAAATTTTTGTCACAATTTCATTATTTTAAATTTTTATTCATTCCATTTTCTATTAAAAATATTGCTCCAATATAAAACAACATAAGATCTTTTTTATTGAATTTTTAATCCCTTTGGTAACTAAGGAAGTCTTTTTTTTATTTTCTTCATAGTTTTTTAATAATTGAGCAAAACTGAAAAATACATAAAAAGTACAGCAAAATTCACAGACATAGGTAATTCTTTTATTATTTTAGATTTTGTTTTTTGTTGTTATTCAGCTAAAAATATTCACATAGACTTGAAATTTGAACAAAAACTTATATTTGTTTTTTCTAGGTATGGTAAAACTTTCAAAACATTTGAACCATTTTTGAGCTTTTTATAAAAATTAAAATTTTTTATTGAAATTCAATTAAAAATATGCGTATGGACTTTATGAATATGAAATTTGGACACAAAATTTATACATTTGCCTTTTACAGATATGATCAAATTTAAAAAAAAATTTAGCACTTTTGAGCTATTTACATAAAGTGATTTACTCAACTGGAATCATTCATTATCTCAGAAAGTATTAATTTTTTTTGACATTTTTTTTTGACGTCCTTATTTTGGAGTGAACCAACTACCTAATTTTGATTTTCAAATGGTAATCTATGTATTATTAAAAATATCTTAAATNAGCACTTTTGAGCTATTTACATAAAGTGATTTACTCAACTGGGATCATTCATTATCTCAGAAAGTATTAATTTTTGTGATTTACTCAACTGGGATCATTCATTATCTCAGAAAGTATTAATTTTTTTTGACATTTTTATTTACTCAACTGGGATCATTCATTATCTCAGAAAGTATTAATTTTTTTTGACATTTTTTTTTGAAAATTTATGAAACCTAATTCTAAAATGTTACATTATCTTTTTTTTTTTTGACGTCCTTATTTTGGAGTGAACCAACTACCTAATTTTGATTTTCAAATGGTAATCTATGTATTATTAAAAATATCTTAAATACATGGAGTGTTAGTTATTATAAATTTTGGTGTTCAAATTTTTGATTTTCATAAAAACATTTTGTCTTCAATTATTCAGTATCTAATTTGATACAATCTATACAACTTCAAATATTATAACTCAATAATTATATCATAATTATGTTTTTATTTATATATTTATGATATTGTATATTTTATTTTATTATTTATTATTGATTTCTTAGTCCTGATTTAAAGTAAGCAAATTTCATAACACTAATAAAATAAGACTTTTTATTTTTTAGGTCAATATCATGTATAAACTATAGTAGTTAACCATCTTATATTATTGATTCACATTCAGTAATTTTTTAATAGCTAAGAATCATTTATTATTCATTAAAACATTACAAGTTTTAAAAATAGATGGTTTTCCAAGTTTTTATGAACAATGAACCCTTTCTAGAGATATTTACTGTTCCAAAAGATCATGAAAGACAAAAAACAAAACACATTTCAAACCCCATTGCTTTGCTCAGAATTAAAATCAACTTTAAAGTTTAGATTTATTCATTGGAAATCAAAAATAAATAGTGGTTTGCCCTATAAATTTAAAAAAATCACTGAATTATAGAAAAGCATGTATATATCTACAATTTTGAAAAAAGTGAATCCTCTAGAAATAATGAATCAACAATAAAAGAATCATTAATGTATACAAAAAAATACATGCATCATAATTAAAAAAAGCTACAACTAGTGTTGAGATAAACCAATTATCTTTTTATTTGGATGTTGATGGTAATCATTTTGATTATTATGATTTTGATATTATAAAATTTAAAAATGTAAGGCCATTTATTTTTATACTATCAAATATTTTATTGTTGCACTTACATTCAATTTAGAAATAGAAATAGAAATAATAGAATTAAAATTAATTATAATCACTTTTAAATTTCTATCTAGTCATTGAGTTTAACAGCTTAATAACCAATAAAACTGTATACCTTTGGAATACCTTGTTGTCAAACTCACTTATGTTCGTATTTTAATAACCTACATAAAATAAAACAAATTGTCTACATACTATTAAAGTCCAAGTTATAAATGCTAGTAAATAAAAATGTTTATACTTACTTTTGTTAATGATAATTGATAGGCAACCCCCCCCCCCTGAAGTATTTAGTTTCACTTAACCTAACTTAATCTTTCATATGTTTATTGAAAAAAAAGTTCTAATTTTCAATAACTGATTTTAAAAAACACCCCCCAAAACTTTTTTCTTTGTATGTCTCTGATAATTGATAATGATAAGAATAATATTTAGCCAAGAATATTAAGATACATAATACAATTATTTAGTCATGAATTCACGATAGTGATAATATTATCAATTCATACACAATATTGTTAACTTTATTTTACTTATTGACTTTATTTACTATAAACTTTCTAAAAAAATTTAACAAAATGCCCACATATCTATAAATGCATTAATTAAATAAGATAAATAATTTAAAATAATGAAAATAATAATAATTTAATACAAATAATAAAATAATAATATAATATAATCATTAGTTGTTAAGCACAATTATAGATTAAATCAAAAAACTGATTTAAATTTCCAATGGCATAAGGATCATTCAATTTTTCATTTTTATTTTGCATATTTGAGTGTAAAAAACAACTCTACATTTTTAGATAGTTGCAATATTCCATATACAATAAACATTTATAAAAATTAAACAAAAAAATCTAAATTTTGTTCAGTTATATAATGATACATTTATAATGTGCTATATTATTGGCAGTTAATTTTGTTTCTTAAATAACAGTATTAAGGCATATAAATATTTGCATATAATACATTATTTATGTGTAGGTAAATATAGTTATATTCTAAAATAATGTTGCATAAAAACCAAGCCCTAATATTTATATTAATATTACTATGAAATATAAAATTTTATTATAATTTTAAAGCACAGGATTATGAAACATCTATTTCAAATTTGATGATGCAGTTTATTCAAAATTATTCTGGAGTTATACAAAATATGAGTAANGTAGGTAAATATAGTTATATTCTAAAATAATGTTGCATAAAAACCAAGCCCTAGTATTTATATTAATATTACTATGAAATATATAATTTTAAAGCACAGGATTATGAAACATCTATTTCAAATTTGATGATGCAGTTTATTCAAAATTATTCTGGAGTTATACAAAATATGAGTAAAGATATAAATTTAAATTTTGTCGATTCCTATTCCAGTTATCTCAGGAGTTCCACAAAGTAACCACTTTTCATCCTTTCTATTTTATTTGTTTATGAATGATATTGTTTTAGCCTTTAATCACTCGGGTTTTTTGTTCTTTCTTGATATTGCAAAATTCTTTAAATTAATCAATTGTCATGAAGATGCAATACTATTACAAAACAATTTAGATAATATAATTAATTGATGTAATTCTAATGGAATGATTCTTAACTTGGATAAATGACTCTCAGTCACTTTTTCCAAAAAAAAGTGACCATTTAATTTTTGATTATAAACTTTTTAATAATTTATTAAATCATCTCAAATTAAGGACCTCAGTGTAATCTTCAATTCTAAATAACTTTTAACTTTCATATATTATAAATTTAAGAAAAATCACCCAGTTTTTGATATGATAAATAGAATCAAAACTGTTTTAATTTTATTTATCCTAGTACTTTTAAAAGTTTATACAATTCCCTTAATTGTCCCCATTTAACCCTTTCAGACTCAGAATTAATTTTTTATTTTTAATTTTGTTTTTGAGAAGTATGAAGTATGTCCATCTTTTTTTACTTGAAAGAGGAAGATTATTTATAGAACATATACAATAAACTTCGATTTTTAATTTATCTAACTATCTAATTAACTGATTGTGTACTTTGTGAAAAAATGTCAAAAAATAACATAAATTTAAAATGTTACAAAATGTATAAATCTCTACCTAAATTCAATTGAAGAAATCCAAATGTGAAAATGCGTAACTAATTGAATGCTTTATTATGTGTCTGTGATAAAAGAAAGAAAACAAACTTAGTACTTATATAACAAAAGGGTTTTTATATAAATAATTTAGGTATAATTTTTAATGAAAAATTATTATATTTTAAAAATTTATATGAATTCAAGTAATATGATAAAATATTATGATCAATAATGATCAATAATCACAATTCTGGTTAAGTAGGATTTTTTAAATTTTTACCAAAATACTGATGGATATTTTGTTACAAAATACAAAATTACGTACATTAAAAAGTTACAACAAAATATTGATTATTAATGAAACATTATATCTGTTATAATGTGGTCTTCATATTATAATATGAATAGCGATATAAAATTTTAATTAATACAGAATTACTAATTTATTGGCAAGCAGGAAGCAATCAACTTGTATTATTTTTGTACAAAGATTTGATATTATTGTTGGTGTTACAATCAGTGTAACCACTGTCTTATATATAGCAATATCTAAATGGATCATAATGCATATAATATTTTTAGTGATTTATATATAACCTATTTGAATGTTTCATTTAAAAATATAAAATGTAATTTAATCTCTTTTCAGATTCATAACTATTTTATTCAAAATGTATTGACAAATAAAAAATTTGTTTTGGACAGATATCAGTTTTAAAACTAAAATCATGTTAGAAAATCAATTAGACAAGTAAGTTTATATTAAAGTTTACAAATAAATATCTAAATATATATTACTATACTCATTAATGGTAACATATTTTAAATAGAAAGATAATATATAGAAGTAACATCTTTGTTATACCCATATTTGTATATTTTTATAATTAAATAATAATTTATTATCTATGTTTTAATTATTAAAACTAGGCGTTTAATTATAATATTAAATAAAATACAACGTTAAAAAATGTACTTATTATCATATTTAATCTATATTATTTCATATTTCAATATTTCATTTTTATAAATAATATAAACATTTTTATATTTTTTTTTTTTTTTAAATCTATTTTAATTCAGTTTTGTTGTTACTAGTATTAATTTTTGTTTACAATTATGTGTTTCTTTACTCCTATAACTTGTAAGTGATTCAATAAGTACCTATGTAATATATTTGATTGGTTTTCAAATAAATAAATAATTAACTTAAAGGAATTTCACTTTAATATAAATGTTAATAATCAATATAATATATTAATCTGACTTTTTTAAAAAAAAATTAACAAAAAAAAAACACTGTTGAATTAGTTTTACATTTATATTATAATTATAATTTTATACCATAGACAATGATTGGAACTGGGATGTGCATTATCTATATGGATTGTGTGGGTGCTAGAGTGTTTTAAACTTAATATATAGATTATTTCTTCAAATAAAAAAAAATTATAAAAAAATAATAATTTATTTTATTCCTTATTTAGCTTTTTTTCTACCTTGAATTTGATTTATAAAAAAACATATCTTTTATATCATTTAAACTGTTTAATTAACCAATCAGCCATAAAAATGTTATATTGAATATTTAGAAAACTTATTACTATATTAATAATTCATGTTTTTTTTTTTTTTTTTTATGTATATTGTGTATAGATCTGTCCTAGATTTGTCTCAGCACCAAAAATCTGAAACTAAGACTTGTTTTGGACAGTTGCCACTCGAAATTATAGGAAAAATTTTCAAATATTTGGATGAAAAAGACCTAAATTCAATTGCACATGTTAGCAAAATTTGGCGGACTATATATTTAAACCAAGATACAATTTGGAAGCAAATTTGTATTAATTTAAACATCCTCAAATTTGATTATGACAAATTAGTTACTCGATACTTTGGAAATAAGGGTGAGATTACCCATAAGAATGATTTTGATATATCAGCAGATATATTTGGTATTATGTGTAAATGGTGGACTCTATATAGATGTTATCAAATGGTAATAAGAAATATTTTATCTAACAAATTTATTAGAGTCTATTTTACTAATAAACAAACTCAACAGACTTTTTGTACTGATTCTTACATCATCAGTATAAATCGTACCAAAGAGTTATCGATTCACGCTTGGGTTTTACAAAATTCTACATTACCCTTGAAATTAAAAGAATTCAATTTATATAAAAAATTAATTCAAAATGAAAATTATAATGTGAAAGTTGTTGGAAACAATACATTTTTAATATTTGAAATTCATTCAGTTATATTTGTATACAAAATCAAAAATGGCTCATTTTTACTTAAGTATGCTAAAGTCATTCAGAAACCTAAGTATAATGATAAAGATAGTAAATTTGAGATGGAACCTTCTGAAGACTTCTTACAAGAGAATCAAAATACTAAAATTGACCTATGTCAGACTAAATTACTATTAGCTCAACCTAGTACAAATAAAATATTTATAATTGATTTGACTAGTGGAAAAATATGTAATGTGATAAAATATTTTCTGGAAAAATGCATTGTAGATGTCATAAAGTTTACTGTAAATAGAGTGATGATTGGAATCTCAGTTAAGGTAAATTACTATTTTTTATTGTAATATTCTAAGAAGTCACTAATAAGAATATCAGGTTTAAAGACAAAAACATGTGCTTCTTTTATTTCACATTCTTAATAAAAATAATAATGTATATGTATAATTAAAAGCTAAGTTATTGTGCCTGAGAAAAATAACACAGAGTTGCCAACATCATAAGCATAACTGAGAATCCTTAATCATAAATTAAAAATATAATTTTTATAATAAAACATATTACATATTCAATTTAAATGATACATAAAAATATCAAACAAAATAAACATATTTAAACAAACATTTACCTCCTAACTATTTTTCAAAATTACAATCTGTAACTTATTATAAATATAAATGTTTGGATAGTTTTTTTTTTTTTTGTTACTAATAGGTCTAATGGTTTTTGTTGTTCTATCTCCAGTAAACTTAATTTATCTTTAAAATTTTTTTCCATTCATCATTAATTTCCTCACTTTCCTTAGTGCTCTTTTTCATAGCTATTATACTTATTAAATTCCTCCAATTTTAATATTTGATTTATATATCATCTCCAGACCAACACTTTATCCTTACATCTGACAATATAATTTCTATGTCCTAACTTCTTTTACTGCTTTTTCCCAAATTTTCTTTAAGAGATTTGAAAAATGTCTAACTCTGTCTTAAAAATTACCCTATAAAAATCATTTATAGTGAAAGGGATTGCATTTCTCAAATATTTTAAAACCAAAGACATAATTATAAGATTAATTAAAATAAGATGAAATGAGACTATATTTTGAAAAGATTACTCTTCCTTTAACAAGGTTAAATTGTCCAATAATTAAAATATCACTTAATATTTTATTTAAACAATAAATTCTGTATCAAGAGATCTAAAAACTGCAAATATATCAATTGATTCTACCCAATACTTGACCAAAACTTAGATTTGACTAATTTTAACTAAAATCATGAAATTTGTATTTTTTGTAAAATTAGATTTAAAAAATACAATAATAGGTTAGTAAAAATATAAAATAATACAGTTAATAATTATTATAATCTAAATTTCACAAAATATTTATAATTATTTAATAGCACAAGATATTTGTAAATCAGAAAAACTGTTTTCATAACTTTCTATTTCTTAGCCAAATTCAGGTCACCAAAAAGATCTGGTAACTGCTTTCATTTTTGTGATATATGCATGTATACTATCTCTTTTTTAATCAGTGTTCGAAATTGAAAATTAAATAAACCAGAAAATTTAAAAAACTTATCTCATATGACATATATAACTCATACGCCATATTTTGCTTGTAAACCAGTTTTAGTGATACACAAAATTATCAAATACAGAAAGTTCAAATTTCTCAAAATTGAGTTTTATAAATAAGTATCTACAATATTGGGTCTTCAGACACTAGCTGTTTTGATAGGTAGTTTAATACTAGTTAGATTCTAATGAATTTTTAATACTTACTATACTGGTTGGGTTCCAGCTTTCTGTACAAAACATTTCCTTTCTTATTTTTATAGATTTAAGATCTATATTATCAGTGATTTAAACGTTAAAATAATGAATGCTCAGTGGACAAGTTTTTATTTTTTTACTCATGGGTAAATATTACATAAAGTACCGATTTTGCTAGGCACAGTACAGCTGCCAGTAGTCAATAATTATCTTAGTCATTATCCAGATTGCAAGAAAATAAATTTGAAAAAAACAATTTAAACTAACAAATAAGATTGTTCATTATTTAAACACACTTAAATAACTAATAATAATGTAATTGATATACAATTTGTACAAAAGTATAAAGTGTGTAAAATTGTATTAAACTAATGTTTTAATTTATAATAAAATAATAAAGTAAAAACAAAATTATTAAAATGGTTAATATTCGTAAATAAATATATGATTAAAAAATGTTTATATAAAAAAATAAAAATAAGGACCACTCTAATAATATTATACATAATATTGTATATCTATTCTAAACTTAATATTCTTTATTCTGAATTTAAATTGTCTATAATAAACCTGTTTGAATAGACTTTCACTACTCCTACAAGTTAAAGTGAAATATATCATCTACCAATTGATAGAAATCAAGGCAATGCAACATTTAAAAGTGGCTTGTTTTTTAAATTTTTCAAAAAATTAATTCCGAAAAAAGTTAATAGTTTCTAGAATAAAGAATGTTTTGCATTATGTTAATCTCTCTATAAATAACAAACAATTATTTTAATATATATTTTATTTTTCAGGACAAAATTTATGATAGAATTATATTACACTATGCAATTATATTCTTTTTGGAAGATGATGTAGTAGTTAAAAAAGTCAAAATACTCCTGTATGGTACTATTACCAAATTCAAAGTGTCTACAAAATATATTGGAGTAGAAAATAAAGCTCAACCAACACCATTTATCATAAAGAAAAACAAATTTGTAGTATTATTTTGGATTGATTGTGATACATTTACTATAGATTCTGGAAGTAAATTTATCTTCTATAATGTAAATCAAAGCATATATAGATATAATCTTTTAAAGTGCCTTAATAATAAATTTGAAATAGTGAATAGAGTAGCAAAAGATGCAATATCAAATCAGTTTCCTTTGACATCAATTAATGATAGATTTATACTGGTTCAATCAAAAGTTCCGCATTCCTTTGAGATATTTGATACTAAATTATGTGTTACCGTGAGGTCTATACAACTACTACCAGGATATAAATTAGCACATGTGGGCAAATTATCCATTTCATTCATCAATGAACAAAAAGTATTACTAATTCGATTTTGTTAATAGTAATAAACTAATAACTTACATTTTTATTACTATTTTCGTCTTCATTTCCAAACAATGTATTTTGTAAATGTTCTTTTGTTAACTAACTGAATTCACATATTAAATAATATATACCATATTGAAATAATATTGTACAAATGTTATAAAACTAATAATAGGTCATTCTTTACTTTAATTTAGTAAACTATGTATTGTTGTTCAATAGGTTATGTACTAATTAATATTATTAGCATAATGTTTGTATTACATATTTTTTATTTTTTCTGGATTTATATCAGACTTGATTTAATTTAATTTAATTTTTTTTTTTAAATGATTTGTATATTTTAATTGAATAATACAGAGGTTAAATATTATTTTACTTATATATGTTTGTGTATATAAAAATAGTATTGCTTCTTGCCAAAATGGATAGTACTTAATTTTCATGATATTAGTTGTAAAATATTTGATTATTTAATATTTAAAATATTTAATTCATTAAATTATGATTTTAGTTTTGTAGTGTCATTATAGTTTATGATTATTTTAGTTTAGTATCAATACAAAATTAAATATAATTAATTTACATTGAATACTTTGGTTTAGATGTATAATTTCTAAAACAATATCTGGCTTTTATTAAAACTTTATTATGTAATTTTTAATTAATAAATAAAGACTTAAAAATTACTGCTATACTAGTATCACACATTTAAAACTTTATTTCTATTGGTTCTGTACCATCTACCAAACCTATATAAATATTTGTCAGACAGAGATGTTATACACAAATCATGTGGTATTATAGCATCAGTTTGAATCAGTTTTCATTTACAGGAAACCTACACAGGGCATTAATTAATTAATATATTTATTTACTAGTATTAACCATTAAATAATTCTGTTTTTACTTTATTATTTTATTAAAAATCTATCTTTAGTCCCAAGAAGGGCCTAATTCAATTTTGTGTAATTTTCAATACAAGCAAATACAATTTTGAAAGTACATATACCTATGTAATTAGAATCAACAATAAATGGAACAAAACAGTAAAAATCAAATACTGATCAACATACCGGTCTTCCCCCAAGATCAAAGATATTTATTTATTTTTTTATTTTATTTAATATACATGAGTACTAGGCCCAGGAATTCTAAATCTTATTACATAAAAATAACATGGCCATGATAAAAATTTAAATTCTAAAAGTAAACAGGTGTATGATAAACTAAATTAATTAACATTAATTACATTAAATTAAAGTAATATTATTATTACATACAATTAATGCATTATTACTTTATGAGACTCCAATAGCCATTGCAAAATGATTTCTTAAATAAATTAATTGGAAGATTTATTATATAGGATGGTATTTTGTTGCATAAGATGGTACCAATTATTTCTAAATATCTACCAGATGTGGGTTTTTTTGGTCTTTTAATGGAAAAATATAATTCTTTATGTATCTTGTATTTCTTGTATTTACTCCATGTGTTATTGGTTGTAATAAATTATGGCAACGATAAACCATTGCTAACGAAAAAAACGATTCTAAGCGGAGTTCGGTGAATAGTGTTGTTTTGTCAACGATATGTTATCATATTATGTTAAAATAATTACATATACATTATATTTGTTTAATATTGTCATACTCCCGTGGCTACGGGCTTGTGTGTGACGTACTAAATATAGTAACAATAATAAATAAAATAAACTGCGTAGAAAGGGAAAACCAAAAATGACGAAAAATACGATTATTTTCAAATTACGGCACAACGGTTTCGTTATTTCAAATTTGTTCGGCTTATGTTTTCTAATAGAAATATTGCTTCAATGGAAAAACAACAGGAGATTTATTTTATTGAATTTTTAATCTAGTTGGTGACCATGAAAGTCGTTTTTGGTTTTCTTTGAAGTTTTTTTTTTTTTAATAATTGAACAAAACCGAAAAATACGTAGAAAAAACTGGGAAGTATACAGAAATATTCTTTTATTTTACATTTTGTTTTTTAATGTCATTCAGTTAATAATATTCGTAGAGATTTGAAATTTTGAAAGAAAATGTATAGTAGTTTGTATAGATGCGGTAAAATGTTTGATCTATTAGACATTTTAAGTTTGCAAGTTTTTTTACTTAATTTTTATCTGACACTTTGTGGACAAAATTATTAGATTAAACAGAAATTTATTATGATCTATTTAAACTTCACAATCTATCTATATCATTGGGTAATGTAATCTATATACATAAAAGTGAAACTGTAACGTAATTCAAAAACAACTAGACCAATTTTTACGCGGTTTTTCGCAAAATGATCCATGTTATCCGAAGAAGGTTTATAGCTATTATCCATCCTCTATTGAAAACCATTCCTCAAAATTCGGTATTTAGGTATTATAAAATTATTTATTTTTATGAGTTACCTGAGTAACACAAATGAAATTAATAAAAAATAAAAAGGCTAGTCAAAACGTATCTATGGTAATTATTAGTATAAATAAAAATAATTATACATATCTATGTACCATTTTATGCAATAAAATATAATGTTATAAACTGTTTTTACGTAATTATTATTATTATTAAATATTAATTTTTAATTTTTGAAACAAATAATAAATAATAAATGGTAAATAATTCTAAAGCTGTTACTCGTGCGTTAAGGGATTCACTCACGTGACACGACTACATCGTCCACTACATATCAGTTTTCCACTTATATTATTTCCAATTGCTATCTGACAAAAAGCTCAAAAGGAAATCCAATATTAGCGTTCATCGTGAGGGGCAAAAATATTGCGATGTCATTGAGATAATGAAAAGAATAGCAAGCGACGATTAGCTAAAATACGATACATGTGTTTTCCCACTGTCAAGCATCCTTACTCCCTGATAAGTTAGCTTAAATTCCTTTGAAATCCATCAATTCTCCCCTCCCCCCCTAAAAAAAATTCGATGTTTCGATATTTTTCATGTGAAAATCATAAAAAAATGTCAACAAAACACTTTTAGTGGCGGTTCCAAAGGTGGACTAGTTGACTAACCATTTTCCACCAGTTCTTTTTTATTTATTACTGACACGGTCAAAACCAAAAAGGAATATAGGTAAAAAAAAATAATAATTGGCACGGGCAACGTCAGTATGTATAATATATTTTTCAAAACTATAAACAATACAAATAGGGACATTAGATTTCTTTTCTTCTTTTTTAATAATGTTAAACATTAAATAAATAATGCATTTGTAATGTATAGTTATACATTGCATTTTACATCATAACTTAGTAATTAATTATATTAACTGTAATAATATAAAATTAAGACGTAGTATGGGCATTCAAATGTTAAGAATATAAGTCAAAATCAAAGACAAGTATATAACCTGTTTGATGATGAATAGTTTAAAAAGTTGTATATATAAAACTAGCTGAGTATTTCAAAATAGGGGGGAAGAGGGTTTGAGAGCATGTGGGCTATTTTACAGTCTAAACTTAAGTTCACAGTTTTCAAATTATACCAATTTGATGCTGCTGTTTATTTGATTTTTAAATAATTTAAAAGTTGATTATCAACTAATTCTTATTCTTAACACAAATAAATTAAATCATTTATTGTGAATATTATTAGCAGTACTGTAACATATCTAATAAGATACAGTATCTACTATCTAGGTACTTTTTTTGTATCTTGTATCTGTATCTAGATAATTTGTATTATCTGTATCTGTATCATAGGTATACAATATTGTGTATCTTGATAAAAGTATCTAAGGTACTTGTTAATATACAATTCTTACTTTTTTGGTTCAACAAAATATAAAAATAAAACTAACAACTTTAAAATTTAATTTTTTTTAAATAAAAATGTCAACAATTTATTGTTGATATGTATTATTTTCTCATTTCTTTATTACTATAAATAATTATGTGTACTAGTATTTATTATATTATTTATTTTATATTTTAAAACTGATATAAAAATGTAGATAAAAATATTGAGCTATAAATTGTGTACCCATTACTTATTTTATTATAATTTTGTAATTCTAAATTTTTAATGAATTAAATATTTATGAAAACAATTATCTGTTTTTTAAAATGTATCTTAATATAATTGTATCTATATCTAGATACTTTCAAATAAATTGTATCTATACCTGTATATAAATACTAAATTAAAGTATCATATTACAGCACTGATTATTAAGTATCCAATATTTTAGGTGAATTTAATTTTAAAACCAATAACTTATTAAAAGTTCAATGAAATAATGTTTGAAATAATTTTTTTAAATAGTGCTAAATGTTAAAAAGTAGTAATAAAGTAGTTGATTAACTAAACAGTATATTCATTTTTTTTAAAACTAAAATCCAAAATAGAAAACAATTTGTTTAGCATTAAAGTATATGTAGAGAATGTAGAATGGCGTGGATGAATTCCAATTTTCCTGCCTGAATTCGCATCCCATTCCGTCTCTGACATACAAATATTTTAAACTACCTGTTAGTCTACCTCCTAAAATATATATTTATAAAATAAAATCATAGTATGTAATGTAGTAGCAAAATTACGTATACAAAATATATACGTGTATACTTGTATAATATATAATTACATAATATATTATAATTATTAGTCTATATATGAGTCTAATATATAAGTCTATTTAAGTGAAGGACAAAAAATTAAAATTAGATTAGTTTAATGTCAAACTGGTATAAAAAAGAAACCTAAGCTAAAACTATAAGTCATACGGAAACTTTTTTTTATATATAGCATTACCCTACAACTATGTCTCTTATAATAAAATAAATACATCATTATTGTGGACATTATGTCAATAGTATAATAATAATTTGTGCATGGCAGGTATATTTTGTTGTCAATATAAACCCGTATTTAATGTTAAAGTTAATAATAAAAAAAAAAATAATAATAATAATATTATTATTATTATCTGGTACACTAGATGAAATTGATTTGTTGGAATGTTATATGAATATGAATAATGTTTAGCTAATCCTAAAGTTGTGATGACAGTGATTGTTATGTAAAATACATGGTTTTCAATTAGTACGCTTGGACCCAACAGCCGCTACTGTTGCAGTGTCTTTAATCCTCAACGATTTTTTCACAAATGCAGTCCTGATGTTATTGAATGGCATTTCCACGGATAGCGTCAATAGGACCGACACGATTACAATGGCCAAAAATTCTTGGATATTCACCTGAACAAAAAAATCATATAAAACAATATATCGATGGTATACATTGGTGCATGTTATATTATTATAATACCTACCTACACAGTTTATATACATATATGTTACGCTGAATTCGCGAATTTGCCGATTTCATGAATTAGGCAGCCTTTTATACTGCCGAATACACAAATTCAGCAATACATTATTCAGATACGGATCCAGAACAAAGATCTGAGGGAACCCCAACAATTTTTTTACAACATAAATACAATTACAAATACAATTGGTTCTAATTTAGATTACCATAATAATTTAATCAACGACAATCTATTTGTGATTGTCCGGAACCAACTTTGGTGGCGACGTCACGCACTATTGTGGTATCAACAATTAACAAGTACCTAATTACGAAATTACAATATTGGATTCACTGTCCACAGATATATATACATATATATATATATATAACAAATTATAATATCATAAATATCTGTGATTGAAATACAGTAATATCAGGATCTATAGAATTATAAAAAAAAAATTGGAGAAATAATGTGTCTGGGGGAGGCTGGGCCCCTAGTCCTCTCCCCTGAATCTATCCTTGATACTAGTAGTATGTACACAGAATGAAAAGAATTCAAATTTTTTCTCTATGTAACTTAAAAAAAAAAAAACAATATTTTATCTTATTGATGTATACGGTTTTTCTATCGCCTAAATAAATTAATATACCGTTTACCTAAATCTAAATAAAATCTACGTATATTACATATTATTCAGTACTTATATAATTGGTTCATTAATTTTACGCAGTAAACAGTGGATTTAAAATAATTGTTATAATTATACCTTTGCTGGGTGTTACCACTGGGCATTTTCCCATATTCAAAATATTCATTGTCATTACTTATATTCTTACATTTTAGTTGCTAAATGTACTCTTGTATAAATTGTAATTTACTTTATCAAGTAAAAATAAAAAATTTTCCTACTTTATTAGGAAATGACAGCATGTAATTCGGCCAAGTCGTAGTTGTTGTAATACAGACGAATTTGGTTAACAAACAATTATTTTAAACTTTTTTTAACCTTTTTAATTAATATTAATTAATATTTTTTTTCCTAATCAATTATTTCAATTTAATGATTTTACAATTTTCAGTTAAAATTTGAGTATATACATAAAATATTATGTTACACACAAAATAAGGAAAGGTTTTTCTTATTTAGTTTGTTCTTTGTTTCCTATAGGTAATATATAATACTTATAATACTAGTTTTCACTTGAGTTATTTTTTTTAAATAATCAGTTCATGGAAATTTGACTGCATCATGATATTTGAATGACCCTGTATATATTAATAAACTGTAGAATAAGTACAACATATAGTGTAGGAATAATTTATTTCATTCCTTTTAATCCTATTGCAAAGATGAAACTCGTTGGTTTTGATATTATCCAATGCAAAGTCCAGACTAATTTTTTTATATTTTTAATTTAAAAATAGTAATATTTTATTTGCTTTGGAAATCAGAAGTGTATATGTTACGGTAAATGTAGTTATACTTATATATTAACTTATTTTGTGCCGTTAATTTTAATATTTGAGTAAATTGATTTATTATCAAACTTAAAGGTGAAAATATTGTTTGTGTTTATACGTTGATTTTTTTTTCGTTATTTTAATTTTTAAGCGAGATAGAATGATTTAAACATTTTTATATTTTACATATCCGTAACTCACTTAAAAATACAAATATCGAAAAAAATTTAAGGTACAAAAATAAACAATATTCTTATCTTTGGGTTTAATAATAGACAAATGCACCTTAATGTTAAAATTAACAGCGCATTATTGGTTTTCATACAAAAAAAGTATAAATATAACAACATTTACCGTAACTTAATATACACATTATGAGTTTTTGTAAGTCATTGATCGTAAGTCACTTGTATATGCAATTATAATAATGTACTAAAAATTGAAAGAAAACAAAAGAACGAAGCTTTGCATTCATATTTCTCATAATTAGGCACTTATTCCGGTCTTTCATTCCAATATTTTAAAAGACGCTTTAATTTTATGAAATAGGAACGCGGTTCTTTACAAAACTGAATGTAGGTATAAGCACCTACATGAATTATTTTATTTGAGTCTTTCACGTAACAATTTTGAATTGTATACAAATTAGTTTGCTATGTTATTATTTATAATGTCTTTTATGAAATTTAATTAATTTTGGCTCACAAATAATTATTTAAAAAAATTAAAAAAAAAAAAAAAACGAAACCGATTTTACTATAGGTAGCTTTTTTTTTAGACGATTCTTAAAGCTTTATTGTTTACTTTTAAATAATTATTTCTAAATCCATATGCACTTTATATATGCCACTAAAAACCTATAATTTTCGGATTGAAACCATTTGGCGATAATAATAATTGATTTTTATCAAAATTGGACTTACTATCAACCCAAAATGGTACTCCAACGCTGAACGATTACTTCCAACGTTATAGAAAAACACTGGAAATTGCGTCAAGTAAACCGTATACGATAAGCGCGTGAACACCATAAAACCTTTCCATGAAAACAAAGATGATACAAATCCTGAAAAAGAATTACATATATGTAAAAATGTACAATTATAAATATATTCATCAACAATTTAAAAAAGCCATTGATCAAAAATAGTTATATTATTAAACAGTTGCAACAGGTACAAATATTATCTACCTAATCTAAAACTCAGGTATACCTGGATTGGTCAAGTAAAAACAAAAATAATAACATAATATAATTTCACGGAGTATTATCCAAATCAGTGACGGATCCAAGGGGGGGGGGGTAATAGGGATGATCGAACCCCCTTTTTCACTGGTTTACTTTTAGCTAAATACTCTAAGCTTAATTCATCATTGAGTTCGTCATAAATGCGTGAATGTATTATTAAAAATGCCCCCTCTTCCGTTATATTGTCCTGAATCCGCCCTTGGCCAAATGATGAATAAAATTATAGGATATTAAATTTTAGTTATCAATTTAATGAAGAGGTATTGTCTATTTCGGCGTGGCCATATCGGCATAAATATTTTTTCATAAAATGATTTAAAGCTATAAAATATAATATAAAATAGTAGATGAAATAATGATTTTAAGCAATATAATATAATAAAATATAATTTTTCATTTTACGTTTTTTAAGTACATAATTTAAGTATGATGAATTAAGGATTTTAATTTTAAATATTATATCTATAGGTTGCCTAATTATATTATTACATTTTTGTCATTTTTATTACATATTTTATAATTCATCAGTATATGAATATTTATATTTTTATTGTATTTTTATACTTTTATTGTATATGGCATTACTACTATAATATAAATTAAAAATGACAACGAATATAGTATGTTTAAATAAAAAAAATATTAATTCTATTAAATAACTTTTAACTTATAAATAAACATCAAAAAGACCATAAGTCAAAATGGCCATACGCCAAAACGGCCCTACGCCAAAATGTCCTAGACCGTGTCTGATGACATTTTAATAGAATTTCAAAAAATGGTTTCTTGAAATGTACAATTTCACCAAAGGGATTTGAGGACATTACGCATTCAATAAAGGTTTCAGTCATTTTTCAGAATAAAAATAAAAATATCTCAATCATAACATTTCGGTTCTCTGTTATCATTTTATTATTATTTTATAGTTGCAGATTATACCTGTGCTTTTAGAAGAATAAGTGACACCATATACCTTCAATAAGTATAAACTTTTGTTTTTCAAATAGGAACCCTTCATTTTAAATATAGATTTGAATATAGAATATATGTCTAGAAATTTCGATATGCTTAATACTAATATCAGATTTACTGTTTATGAGTTATACGATTATAATTCATAACTAGGACTGTGAATTTAATGCAGTGAAAAACCTTAAAAATAACATTAAAAATGCACAAAAAATGCAATAAAATAAGCATATAAAGTCTCGAAGAATGGAATATAAAAATGTACTTAAAATAGTTTTTAATTTAATTATTATATTTATTTTGATACTACTGATATTACTGATATCCGATACATCGTAAGCCCATAAATAACTAATATATGCAATATTGCCTTATTTTATTGAATCCTATTATCTTTACCTAACCCGTATACAGCTTGTGTAAAATATTATTTTATAAAATATAAATTTAACGTGTAAACGTATAACGTATATGGATTTCTGTCTACGTTAGGGAGAATTGGTCAAAGAAATTGTAGGTACACCAAACAATCTCCAATTGATATTATTTATTACATAATATGTCAATCAGAAAAATTAAATTATTTTAGTGGATGTATTCACCTCCGTTTCCGGTGTAAGATACAAATATTATCCAACTAAAACACAAGCACCAGTAAATTGGTGCAAAAGCCGCATAATAAGCAGCATCCTTTGCGGTGTATACATAGTCCATTGTTCCCATTCTGGACGGCTTTAAAAACGCTTCATAAAATAATCCAGTTGCAATAACCCATCCGAATTTCAAATGGCTCTGAAAATCGAAAAACAATTATAATTATAAATTGTAATAATATTACTGCAGTAAAAAACTTTACACACTGATATAAATGCTATAGTGTTTTAATCAATAGCATAATAAGCAATTAAAATTTCAACTTATCCAGTTAATTATTTGGATTGTTAACTAATTCATTGTTCATTGTATTATCTTAACTTTTTCCAGTTAATTTTCATAAATATCCAGTTAAGCACCAAGTCGAAGACTAATAAGTTTTTTTGAAATTAAATTCAAATTATCAATTCTTAGTACTACGATTTAAAAAGTTTACTGTGATAGTTTGATTAAGTTTACTTATACATATACATATAGATATTAAATAAATACATACAAATATGTTACTATATATTGACTATTTTTAATGCCGATGTTCCGTAAGTAATAAAAAAAGGATTTTCTGTTTATTTGAATTAAGTTAATTATTTCCAATAACTTGCCCTCTTATAGCATGAAGTAATTACTTATAAAGTAAATTGTCCTGGAAACTAATTTGAATAATAATATGTTAAAAGCCTAAAATATGTTTAAAAAACTGTGAGAGGGAATGTTATGGATAAAACTAAGAGGCGAGAGGTACGTCTCTCAACCTAATCACACCCATATGCAATGATGGGAAAGAACTTAGTTGTATATGAACTAATTTGTTATGAATGTGAAAGTTTTGGTTCGTTTTCGTAATTGACTTGTTAACTTCCATAGGTCATAGATATGTTTAGTAGTTTATTACTAATATTTTATTTCCACATCGAAGAACAAAATTTGAATTTCAACATTGAATTATTCTTTACTAGAAATAAAAAAACGAAATGACTAGTGCTATTTATGTATTGTCATTAATTTGTAGTTTTTATAGTAAAAAAAGATAAGGTCACAATTCAAACGTTGGGTAGGCCACTGTTGTAGGTAAGAGGTTGAGAAGGTAGGATGTAGAGGGGAATTTAATGTATAGTTGTACGCAGTGATTAATCTTTGTTGACGAAAATATATTCTGAACGGAGTTCGGTTATACATATTTTGAAAAGCCGTAATATTTAAAATTTGATTTGAAAACGCTAAACAAAAAAAAAATATATACTACATTATATTCGATTTATTTATTTATTTTTTTTGTTGATCATATAGCACGACATATGTATAAATATCCTGCTAAATTTTCAAGCATTTCTATTTGGTTTAACAATTTTAACAGTTTAACAGATAGTATCTACCGAGTATGTAAAAATTCACAAAAATAAATATCTATACATAATTCAAAAATAGATAAACATTTTTAAAAATTTTACCACATCTAGAAAAGTCAAATATAAGGTTTCTTTTCTAAATTTCAATTCTCTATGAATATTCTTCTCTGAATCAAAACAAAAACGTTTTTTACCGGTTTTTTCCCAATTATGGGGAACCTCCTGTGAAAATCAAAAAATGACCTCCTTAAAGTACCACTCCAGTCAGATTTCCTTTTAGAAAAAGTGCTATACTTGAAAATTGGAGCAGAATTGCTGGTAGATAAGTTGTTCACAGATAAAAGAAAAAATGTAAAAATAAATAATTATAATAATAATAATAATAATTAAAGTAATAAATTACATAGCTCATATAGAACTGCATATGTATTTCTCAGAAAGTGTTTTTATAACCCTGAATTAGAAAAATGTAGTCATTTGACTATTAAACTTATCAGTTTTCATGTATTATAAGTAGAGTATATGACATTTTTATTAAAAAAACATAATTTGTGAATTAGATATTAGTAAGTCTTATTAAGTTGAAAATTCGTTAGTGGTATTTTAATGTACACAACATTTTATTAAATAAATAATGAAATTCTGAAATTTAACTGATAATTGGGGATGTTCAAGTCTGTAATTAACAGGTTAACTGCTATTGGCAATACGATTGTATTAGACTCGAGAAGCGTTTTACATACAGTGCGCAACACGAGTTTAAAAATTTGATCATTAATTATTATGCTTTACTATTTTATTTATTAGATACATAGAGGGAATGATCAATTTAAGCAAAAGTGAATATTCAAATCGCTACATCCCGTTGAACGTGGGTGCTTAAAGTAATAATGGAAGCAATGGCGTGCATTTTTGTAGGAAATCGAAAACAAATATAATGGGTATAATATTTAAGCGAGATTTTCACACGCAGATGATAGTTTATTGTAATTTCGCGAGCGCGCATATGTATACGAGTATCGTAATAAACAACAGACTAATTCATCATATATTACGAATAATAATTATTTGCGTATTTCACACGTTTACATCACGACCCTTATAGGCAATACGAATTGCCTAGTCTCAAAACAACGCGTGTTACACAAAATCGATTGGCGATATTATTAGATAGGTAGGTAGGTAGATAGTAGATACCTAATGTATTTTAATATTTTTACGCATACTGTCGACCAGCTGCTGTAATCATTAGTAAATTTCTCGACGATGGCAGTGTTGAAATAACAATTAATTATAATGATGATAGCTGATGATGGCCGTTATATTAAAGACACGCACAGTTTTCTTAATAAGAAACGACGAAATATGTGCGATGTCAGGAGCGTAAAAAGTATAATGTAATAGTCTATGAATGGACATAACGTGTTGTGGGAGCGATCAAAATATATTACACTAGAATGAATCCAGAGGTGTGTCTTAAACAAATACGAATGTATCTCGTATTATATTATAATACAAACATTAGCAAAAAAAAAAAAATGTTCGTTCATTGCGTTATATAAATACGCACAGAACAAAAAAAAAAGTAGGTATATGGACTTACATTTTTAATTTGATAGTTTTTTCCGACGTACCGCAGGCAATACGCTAAAAGGATACCCATGATGTACACCGTCAGTCGGTGAGTAGGCAAAATGTACGAGTAGTCCGCTGTATCATACATCTGTGAAACTCTACAAATAATATTACTATATTATACTTCATAGGTTTTTATATAATATTGTACGGGTATAAATAGCAAGTTGTATTATTTAGAATGCAATGATGATAAAAAAAAAAAAAACTAATATTATTATATTACGGTGAGTATAAATGAAAGCAAATAAAGAGACTATAGAGATAACATTTGGAGAAAAGAATATTTTAGAGATCATCGAAAAAGGAAAGGAAGGCTGTAATGGGCTGGGCATGCACGAAAAAGCCAAAAAAAATAATGATCCTAAATACAAAATAACACCCTCCTCCTCCCATAAAAAAAAATATAGTGTTATGTTTACGAGCTTCCAAAGGAGATGAACAGATTCAGTTTCCTGGTGAATGTTTCATAGTATCGAAGTCCAGTCGAAATGGTTGCGAGTCCAATGAGTACAACTAAGCTCTTCTTCGGCCACTTCCATAGGGTCCATATGAGTAACGGAGAGACAATAAAAAGTTGTGAATCAATGCCAATGTGATGTGTATGCGATAAACACTGAATACAATATAATACATAATTAGTAATACAGTTATATGCAACAGTTAATTATTTGGTTTTACTACTTTTTATATTTTGTGCAATGTACACCTACTAAAATTTGACATGGTCTAATTTTTCAAAACTTTTGCTTTAAATCACAATTATGTTCAAGAAAACTGAACTGTGAAATCAGAATACTGCAGTGATTTTAAAACTCGAGACAATTCCCTCCCCCTAATAATGTGTGAGGGGTCACACACTATGTTTGTATAATTTAAATTATCTACTATAGTAAATTTGAAAAATAGTCAAGTCAACTAAAGAAAAAACATAATATTGTCATAAAACCAACTCTCTCTCTCTCTCTCTCTCTCTCTCCATTGAAATTCTAAAATTTAAAACGATAAATTACAATAATTTTGGCATGCTTATTGTAAAAACTGTACGATACATAAATATTTTATAGACTCCATAGGAAACGCTCTTACAAAAATGCCAAAACCGAAAAAAAACTTAAGTTCTAAAGTTATAACATTATATATTAAAAAATTGTTTTAAAAAACACGATTTAGAATGTATTTTTAATTTATATTTATATAACTAATTAATTTCGGTGTATGTTACCATCATCAAGTTATTTACTAAGTAGTTCATAAATATAATTTAAAAATACATTCCAAGTCATATTTTTTCAAATAATTTTTTAATATATATATTATATAATACGAGTGTCAAAATATCAAACAAACAATATAACATGATATTTTTAACTATTGTATATTTATGATAAATAAATTATTATATTTTACCAAATATGATATTATTTACCATATTTTTGAAACCAAAATAGTTGTGGATAAACAAAAAGTTTCGCCACCAATTTTTCTGGCATATATCACTATGATGCTTCACCACCAGATTCCATTGTGGTCCAGAACCCAGATTTGGTAAAATTAATGTACAGAATAATATTATTGCGCCCATCGTGGGCACCAATCTGCAATGTAAGAATATTAACTAGTTATTAAGACATAAAAAAATATAAATTACTATTATTTAAAAATTATTGCTACACGTGTTGCATAAGATTAATTATAATTTTTTTCGTCATAAATGAAAAAAACTTTTTTATTTGTATAAAAACTAATAATTAGGATTACGAAGAAAAATAGATTGGTTACGAAAAAATAGATGATATACTATGTGAAAAAGTGTGATATTGAACACACTGTGAAACACTTGCTGGAGTGCCAACTGTCCCTCAGAAAAATTCTTGGTGGAAAATGTATGGGAGGTCATTGATAAAGAAGTTGCTGATTTTTAAGAAATGTCTTGAAAGGAACACGACGATGATAATGATATATAAATGTACAATTGCAAATTATAATTATTTTCATGTACTCAAAATATAGCTAAATATATAATATAATATAATATGTATTATACTTTTATAATATTGCATGTTTACTATTTAGGAAAGTTATACAATAGAAGTAACTGTAAATGATTTATTACAAAATCGAATTAAGATTGGACCTATTTTACATTTTTTTAAATTTATATACATATACATAAATTATTAATATTATTTTTAGTATTGTTGCAAAACCGTGTATAAAATAATTAACCAATTAAGTACTTATATTATAATATTAAACACCTATTTTATTTTTAAAGTAAACATAACATTCCAAACTTCCCACCTACAACAGTAGCCTACTCATGAGCAGTATTTTGTATGAAAAGCATAGCGATTAGCGGTAATGTACCATAAAATCCGAAATATATTGGATTTTTTTATATTCTAAGTAAAGTGACTCGATTACATATGGATAAATTTTTTTTGAGCAACAAAAGTGCTCAACAATAGTTTAATACGAAGTTCAATGTAGTAATTTATTTTATAAAAACTAATCGTTCAAATTTTGATGAAAACCATGGAGGAGGGGGGAATCAAAACATGTTTAATAGAACTTCACTTAGAATCCTTTTTGTTAGCTATAATTTACTCTTGCTTAAAGATATATATTCTACCGCCCAAACTTTTAACCTACAATAGTGACATGCCCATTAGCAGTTCTTTTTTTAAATTTAATCATTCAATAATAATCATTAACAAATTTTAAAATATATTAACTCTCAAGTCTCAGTCATTAATCGTTATCAAAATACAATTTTTAATAGAGCAGACAGTCAACAGTTCTACACTCTACAATAATAATTTAAAAAGCATTACATTTTTATAAAAAAAAATCTAATTAAATTAATGATATTCTAGTGTTATTAAATATACCTATACAAGGTATATAAATAGCGATTCTTTAATCGTAAATCAGTGATTATCTACAAACATTTTGAATAAATTTGACACTCCTCTTCTGTCCAAAATTTTAATTGTTATTAAACAATATTTATAACTATCATAATTGGTATAGTCGATACTAAAGTCTATGAAATTACCATTTTTCTTTTAAGTTAGCATTCTCTTGTTTAATAAGAGTTTAAAAATATGAGTTGTTTTTTGAAAATCAATAGTTAAATATATTACGGAAAAAGTGAAAATGAGAGTATTACATTTCGTATAAATAAGACCACTAAACAATTTTATTTTACGTCTGAAGAATCATTACTTTGGTTAAAACATATTGCATAGACAAATTTAAATTCGACTAAATATAAATAGTGATCTGAGTCTAGTATAAAAACAGATTTGAACAAATTACTAGAATAAGAATATTCCGCGTCACGATTTCATTAATATTTCACATATAATTTTTACATCCATTTTAATATGTTTTTTTTTTTTTTTTTACGTTATATCATTATTCATTATATGATTACATTTCATCACATTAAATACTTACAAATCAAAAACAACTACTTTTAACCTAACCCCAATGATCAAGCACAGTCTGTAAAGGCCAGGTAATATATATATATTATTAATATTAACGAAGTTTCAACTGCATCATCATGCAGAGCTTGCTCTAAGGAAATGTTAAAGCTGTACATTCTATTAATTTTATAGAAGTAACAACATTTGTCGCTCGTTTATATAATACATAACAAATATTTTCATAAATAATATAACAGAAATGTAATTATTAATTTAAGCACAATCACAATGTAGTATTCGACGGCGTAACGCAACGGTCCTGACCATGCACATATATAATCACGACCACGGTTTAAATAATCTCTGTACATTAATAGTAATAATAATAATATTAATTCAACATCAATTCAATTGAATTCAACTCAATTCAACATAGGTAATACATAAATACAAAATAATTGAATACAAGTTATAAAAGATAAATTATTAAAGATAAATATTTATTTATTATCAATGTTTTAATCATAATTTCTAATAATATCGGAAAACAGATATGTTACAGCTCATACTGCTCATAGACATATAGCATTCAAAGTTAAAATCATAGAAATTTTATTTATGAATTGTATTGCACGACATTTAAACAAGAACCGTACATTTTGTGTACAATTGCACGTTAGCGCAAGCCCTGTCATCAAATACACAGATTACCCAATTCGCTATATTATTTAGTTACATAGTTGATTGTGTGATTGTCGCACATATTTTAATAACATTATTATTATCAACAAGCAACGAAATATATTCAATTACAACGTACCTGACGAATCTAGACATGAACTCTTTGGGCAAATCTATTTTGCCATTCCGATCCAAATGCCTTAAAAACGACGTTGTAGTCAATAGTCCGCTCATCAATATGAATGGATCGGTATAAAGACTCGCTGCTCGAGCCACTACGGTCCACTGTCGGCCGAGATTCTGGAAAATACACCAACGTGCTCAATATTCAATGAAAATAATATATTACCAATACTTTTGTCGTATAAAATTTACTTGGCAACTCTAATGATTAATATTATTTTAATATTGCAGTCGAAATTTTTAGATTCTGAGCGAAGCGAGAAATGTAATGGTTTTACAATATATATATGCTTGGTTTTTTTTCAGAGGTAGTTTCTGATAAAAAATATTGTCTAGTTGGTTCATCGGGAAGGTAATTTTATTTGTTTTATTAAGATGTTTATTTTTTTTTTTATCCGGTGTACATAAATTCGACTATAAATCTTGCTTAGATATATACGCACGATTTTTATTTCCACACGAATAACAAATTTTAATTAAATGATGTCACCGCGCATAAATATAGTGAACCAGAAACATTTTGCACTCCACGGAATAGTATCTTTCTGTAAAGATTTTTTGGAATTTTTTTATGTTAAAATCTTGTGTTTCCCAAGTTTATTCTTAAAATATCCATATAAATTTAAAAATGTACCATACCACAAAATTTCAAGCAAAATTCTCATAAATGAAAAGCACTAGCTCAATTTTATCTAAAAATGATAATTTTCACCACTAAGCATTTTTGAATATCGGGTATCATGTCCAAAATCGTGATTTTAGTGTGATCAGTAAGTATGTATGTTAATTTTTCAGGGATTTCCGTGGAATCAGTTATTTTTATTTAAGTTCCAATTGAATGATCCTATCAGAAAAATACGATTAATCTCATAATAAAAAGTATAATAAATAATACAATTCATATGTTTTCAGTGAATACTGTTATTTTACTATATATTAGGTGTTGATAATAAATAATAAATAATTAAAACGTTATTCGTTAATAATATAATAATTAATAATAATTAATCAATGAAACAATTGAATTTGATTATTTATATTACCTATGCTTTTTGCTTTAGAATTGATGATATTTTTCAATCAGCTTAATAAAATTATTGTTTGACCTATCATTTAAAAAAAAAAAATTGATCCCATGAAAAATCACTGAAAAAAGTACTACATATTCGTATGCCACAACAAAATTACGATTTTAGTATATATATATAAGTCGAATGAGCCCAATTCTTTTAAGAAATTGTTGCATGAAAACCCAAGGTTTTGACATCAAAAAGAAAAATCCAAAACAAATCTTTTCTGAAGGCCATTTTCAACATTTGTTTCTGGTACACCGTGTATAGGTTGCTCATTATTTTAATATGCATAAGAACTCAAGTAGCCCTAATTATAATAATATTATGTTATATCGTTATCGAAATGCAAAAACAAATACGGCGCACGGCGGCTATGTCATCATATATAACGTGCAGCGCACATGTACCTACGTACATACCAATACATACTCAATAATTCATTATTGACCAATATGTGTGTATGTATGTATAGTCGTACACATAGCATGTTCCGAAATCCACCACGTGTGTGTGTTTGTGTGTGTGTGTGTGTGTGTGTATATGGTATATACATCACGACTAAATAACTGTTAATCATAATTTAACGTCGAAGAAAAGAAAATGTCCCTAAAGCGCGCTATTGTGTGACGCGTGAGTAGCGTACTTAAATAATATGTTGTGTAGCAATAAAATAATAATTATAATGTTAGATGTTAACATCTGGCAAGGTCGCGCCGAAGACGGGCGAAATAATAGTTCGTATTTTAGTATTTTATTATCGAATAAAAAAAAACCACGACATTTTCGTTCAAGTAAAACTTCAAACATAACTTACCTATATAACCTGTGTATACCTATTCTTTTTTAATGGAAAAGTTTTAATTATGCAGGTAAGCCAACCAAGGGTGTTGACCAGTTACCCTAGGTGATTATTTTCGGCATTTAAAAATATACCAGCTGCCCCCAACCAAATGTACTAATTGCCCACAACTAAATGTACCAATTACGCTCAATATATAAAATACAGTAACACTGGATGCAAGGAAGAGAATTTTAATCTGAGTGTTATTTAAAGAGCGGCGAACTTCACTCACCAAGTCGAGTACGAACTAAATAAATTCCGGTTATTTAGCAAAACCACGTCAAAAACGAAATTTCCATCATCCAAAAATATTGTTATGTAGAAAGATTTATAATTTTCGATTTTATTGATAGGTATTTCGACTTTCCCATCATCTGTGTGAAAATGGACTCACTTTTCGTTCTTTCATTCCTACCCTCTAGTGAAGTAAAAATTTGTTTTGTTGAAGATCTAGTTTCAATTAAGCTTAAAAAACTAGTTGAATTTTCCGACTATTTTTGGTTGGTATCTATATTTCAAGTTCGACTTTTCGCCTTCTCTTTTTTATTGTTTAATTTTTTTTTTTTTACAAACTACAATTGTATATGTAAATTATCATTGAAAATGCTGTATTTATTATTTTATTATAATATTTATAAATGTATTGTAGCCGTATCCACTGCGTCGTGGAGTCATATTTTTAATTTCCCTGCTGTTATACGCTAGGTGTTGTATTATGGACATTATATTATCAGGCGTTGATGGTAACTGATACATTAGGTTGAGGGCAATCAGTACATTTTACTCTAGGTAGTTTGGGATAGTTTGGGGCATGGTATAAAAAAAAGTACTTTTGATGTCATCTGGTACATGCCCTTAACCTATACTTACACTAGTACCGCAGTCAACATCGTAGTGCTCACTAATAGTGCAAACAGGATTTGTTTATTTTTTTTTTAGGGGAGGAGGAAGGTTGTACATTTTAAAAGTTGATACTGTTTGATGAGAATATAGGTATATACAAGGGCGTCCATCTGTTAAAACTAAGGGGGTGACAATCATAAAATAAAAAACCTAAGAATCAACAAAATTGATTGTATTTAATAACGAAACAAACATAAATTTTATACATGAGCAAAAACAAAATTATGTAAATTGCGTTTTTGCAAACTAAATTTTTCAACAAACTTGTGTCGTGATGAAATTTTTTGTCTATGACACAGAGCATACATCAGTCCATCCAACCTATATTGTCCCATAGTACTTCTTGTCATTATCATTAGAAAAATTAATTCATAAAAACTAAAAAAGATGTCCTAGGATAATGGAGACGGATGCAGCCACTGTTATAGGTAATTTAATGTATATCTGTAAGTAACGATAAACCATTGCTAATAAAAAACGATTCTGAGAGTAGTTCAGTTGAAAGTGATACTGTGTCGACAATATAATGTCATATTATAGTAAAATAATTAAATCGGCATTATATGTTTGCTTTATTAACATTTGTTTAATATTGTACCGATTTTCCCGTTTTTGGAAAAATCGAAAAATGGCCTCCTTAAAGTACCTTTCTACGCCGATTTCCGTTCAGAAAAGTTGCTAAACTTAAAACTCGGAGCAAGACTTCTGGTAGAAAAATTGCGTACAGATAAAAAAAAAAAATCTTTGTAAAACCATAAGCTTCCTCACTCCACTCATAATCTATATGATAGTATAATTTTTCTAGGGGTGACATGTCACCCCTTTGCACACTCTAATGGGTGTTCTTGTAGTATAGGTCCTATACCTATCGTATAGATATCTTATCTTATCTTATATCCTATACTATAGGATATACGGAGTAATTTAGTTTATATACTGTATGCAATTATAAATCATTGTAATTGAAAAAACGATTTTGAGCGAAGTACCTACCTAGTAGTGCAATTACATTGTATCCCAAGTACTTACTGGCGTAAAGTTTGAATCTCCCAACTTTTTCTATACTACTCGCGTTATTGCTTGTGAACAATGTACGTTTACACATACAAAAAAAATTCGGTACCTAATTTTAATTTTTTTTAAAAAAAAACACTATTATTTGATCCAATTAATAAAAATTATTATGTAAGATTTGTAAAAAATCCCAAATTTCGGGAAAGGTTTTAACCTCTGAACACTCCTCCTTGGTTGGTTAATAAGAAATTGGTCAATTTTAGTGCTGAAATAAACATTTCATCATTTCCATCAATCCGCCGTGATAATATTCCACTTTTAAGTTTAGGTCCAAAAAGAGTAGTAGTAAAACGCCGCGCACCGTGCAACCACACAAATGATCCATCACTATCCCTAAACTCAAAAGACTCAAACCCCAGACACAAACTTAAAACTGGAATATCCCGTTAACAGAATGGCGGAAATAAAAATTATCAACATCAAATGTATTTAAACTAACAATTCATTCACTTAGGGAATTTTTAATATATGTTGTCATTTTAAAATAAAAAGTTGGTAGTGGTTTTACCACCAAAAATAAAGGTGACAAAAATAACATAAATATAAAATTGTAGAGCTTCTTGTTTCTTATATGTTTATATGTTCTACAAAACAAATTCCGAATCAATACTTCCCGAGATAATGAGCATATACACTTAAATGAAACACTGTATAGTTTGTATACAAAAAAAATTGAATGTATAAGTATAGATTTTCTTGTTTAAAACGAAACTTATTCATCCTGTTTGTCATGTATATCCAGACAATAAATATGTTTCGACAATATTTTTCAAGAACCCTCACTTAAAAAATGAGATATTATGGCACAATCTAGATGCAAAACCACAAGGTTTGGAGAAATAACACCTCCCCCCCAAAAAAATTGAGATTTTTTTTTCGTATACACCCCCCCCCACCAACTTCATATCAATATCAATCTAGCCATCTCTTTTTCGGTCTTCCTCTCCCCTTCTTTCTTTCCACGTCAATTTTATCAATTATAATATTCAATTTTGACAAAAATCGTAAATATTACTGCCTTAAAATCGTGTATATACATACGATTGACTCACAATCGTTTTTCGTTTGCAATAGTTTATCGTTACTTACATGTATAAATTAAATAACTTTACGTACCTTCCCAACTTCCTTCCCACCTACCACAGTAGTGCACTCATCAGCAGTATCAGCACTTTTTTTTTCTTTTCTTTATCTGCTGATTGATGCATTGATGCAACGATGCATTTGTTTAAATATTTATTCGATAATCACAGCGGTATAGATTTCAGCGTTCAGATAATATTTAATAGCATTGTTATTTCTTTATAGGTTTTATTTACTTTTTTGCACAGTACGTCCCACTAACCTTGGCCCAGTACAGTATAGAAAATATTTTTAAGATTCATTCGTGGCTTTTGGTTGGAAACGCAAAAGTAGGTACCTACTAGGTTGACAATAGTTATAATTTGTTTGCTATAAAGATGAATTTACAAAGACAATATAGTGTATTATGCTAAAATTATACTTTTTTTATAAGTACCTCCGACATTGAAGTCCTGTTCGAATAAGGATTAAAAAACATGGCCATCGATTTATGGGACGCCAAAAGCATAAACGCATTTAGCGCTCTGATTCCGTGCACGGACTTTATGTCATCCGGGGTTTCATTGACGTCCAACAATTGCCGAACGTTTCTTTTCAACGAAAACGAATACAATATTTTTGACGCATTGCCTGTATTATAAACGCGAAAAATTTACACGGTAATAATAATTCACTATATTATTAAATTTAAGCCGGGTTGTATAATATGAGTCTTTACAGAATTGATAACTGGCTATCAGTTATGTAAAATTAAAATCTGTAATATTAAATTAATAAAACATTTTATCAAAAACAAAGTTATTGAACTGATTTCAGATTTGTAATATTTGCAAAGCTGTTTAATCACAAAATATTACGTAGACGATTTCTAATCTATCTATGTAATATTAATGTGATATAAACTATGTAGTTATAGTTTTGATGTCAAAAAATGTATAACTCTTAAGCTTTAAACACAATTATAATTACCAGAAATTGAATTTTCATTTTTCATTGAGGGAATTAAAGACGGTTTTCCAAATTTTCTCCAATTTTATAAGATTTGTAATTTATTTTTCACATTTTCATAATCGGTTTGAACATAAAAAATGTTCACTTATCTACTGCCCCGTACATATTTAAGAAGGAGAGGTTACAGCCGTTTTTACAGATAAATTTGACGTTTTATAGGTGTCAAAAAACCAAATAAAATTTTTAAAATTGCGTTTGACGAATTTCAATTTCGAAAACTTATTACATATTATTCTTTAGGTTCTTTAATGGGATACGTTGTCATTTTGTTGACAATTTTTCAAAGATGCAATCAAATTTGTTTAAGATTTCCAGTAAAATAAATACATTTCTATTTCTATATCCTAGTTAAAAACTCAAAGAATCGTAATCCGTTTTCAAAATTCAAATCCGTCAAAAACTATTTTTACAATTTCGTCTGGCTTATAAATTTAAATTGACTAAAATATACACCGTCGTCCGTCCCCAATCCCCTTAAACATATTAAACTATTATAATACTAAAATTTAATATGAATAAAATTATTAATTAATATACATGGATTCCTATTTAAATAAACAAATACGTTTATGAAAAACAATCTGTTCAATAACTGTAATTTTACAGAACCATCGATTATCAAACTAACGGGTTACATAACTTTTTTCATGCAACCCAGCATTAAAGTCTAGAATATTAAAAAGTTCACTCACTTTTTGATTCTACAAATAGTCCACAATTATCCATAAGGGTAGACAAGGTTATGACCACAAACAAAGTTCCAAAAATACATCTGAAATCATCGCAAGCAATATTTTATGAATTATACAAATATTATTAAATACATTTTGTTTTTCTTTCCTAATATTTGAGAAATCATTATTGTATAAGAAAATATTAAAACACAAAAATTGATTTATTATATTTTAACTCACACCGCTATCATTGAACCTGTGGTCGGGATATAAGAGTGCCTATACGTCTGGCACATTTCCGGGTCTACTTTCAGACGAAAATTCAATTCGACGGGGTCAATGTGTTTTGAAACCAAAGAATACATTTCATATTCAATATCAGCTGGAGTACAACTGGCTGGTACACAGACGGCCCAGTTTATTGTGGAGAATCTCGGAACACGGTGACCTGGCTGGAAAATTAAGTAAGACAAAAGTTCAGCATTATCATAATGCATAGAATAGAACTCGGAACTATTTGCACCGAAAGAAATTTGTTTAAAATGCAAGTTTGAATTATAGTCAATAGACAATACAATGTTTTATTTTGCATATTTTTTGTATATTTCGCCATTTTTTAGTGTATATGTCTGTATTTTACGATTTTTCATTGCATTTAAGTCAAATTATTGTCGTGAATACCTAATTAGTTCAAACCCATTTGTTTTACTACTGTTCGTTGGTTTTACTCACTTATACCTATGGTTCGTAAGGAATTTGTTCTTATATTATCTAATCATTTCTAGATAAAAATAATTCGGTCGGGATTGTAATCATTTTTGTTTGCATATTTTAAGTGCATATTTCGTATTTAATATTAATATTATTTTGTACAATACATTTTTTTTACCTTTATCGTCAATTTATTTTATGGTATATAGTAATAGTGTCCCACGAAGATTACACAATTACAATTTGCAATAATTTTGTTCAAGTTCAATGTTTTAATTTTTGTTACATTTTAATTGTTTCTAAAGTCTTGTGCTGTGATTACTTTATTTTGTATTGTATAAAAAACTGTTGTTGCAAGATTTTTTTTTTTTTTGAAGTTTAAGATAATTTAAATTATTTTCATTACAACTAATAAATAATATTAATAAATTCGTTAATTTATCACAAAAAAAAAAATTTTAAAATGATTTTACGTAAACTTCAAAATATTTTAGAAACTTTTTAATTAATCATAAGTAAATATTTGTAACATTAAAATTTTGTTACAAAATATATATTTATTAAATATTAAATTTGTAAAAACAATATGTTTAAAATTTAAATTTAAGATTTTTAATTTAAAAAAATATAAAATAGAGTAATTATAGCGTAATGTTTTAGTAATATTTCAAAAATAAAAAATACTAATAGAACAAAGTTAGGTATTGCATTTGTTGAATATTCATGATATACCCTGTAACAAGTACAATATCATTGTACTTGTGTAATAAAATACAAATCATAATAATAAGAACTTTTTAACTTTAACTTTTTTAGCAGTCAGTTGCAAATGTGTTCGTTTTATACATTTTTTACGTACGTCACACACCCTATCTGTATTTATTTGAGTATCGAAAAATGATTTAACTATTATTGTTTTATTTGATCTTTTTTTCATACAGTTGTGTCCGAATAAAGTGTAAAAATGTACGGCCAAATGAATAAAAAAAAATAGTGAATACCGTAGCTCGTAGGTGGAAATGTATTTTCACACATATAAACAATATTATATTATTATATTTTAGTTGTCGTTATGAATAATTCCAAAGCCCAATATAATTCATGGTGTTAAAACGGTAAGCTGTTTATAATGGAAAAGTATATTATATAAAATGTGAATCATAAAACAAACTATTTATGATCCAAATTCTATACTGCATATAAAACTTAAATGTTAATATTATTATAATTATAGGTACAACAGTAATAATTTTCAACGCAGTTCTGTTCAACCAAACAATTTAATCCACGTTCAACGAAATAAATACAAAAAAAAAACCTAGAAAATATTAAATGCCCATAATTAGCTCAAAAATTGCCAGAATGGCATAACTCGTACTAATTGGTAAAAAAAAAATGTACGGAATGTAGTATTTTTTTTTTTTTAGGTTCTGAGTGTAGCGAAGAATGTATTGGTTTTAATAAGATGTTAATTTTTTTATTTTTTTTTATCCTGTGTACAAAAATTCTACCAGAAATCTTGCTCAGATTTATACGCGTGGCACCATTTCTGAAAAGGAATGTCGTCCAGATGATTTCTTTGGGAAGTAATTATATGATTTTTCAAGTAATTTCTAAAATATCTGGGAAAAACCAGGATAAAACCTAAGAATATAGGAAAATTTACGAAAATAATGCTTTTATTATTTTTCAATTTTTTTTTTTGTTGTAATTCAGTTAAAAATATTCGTAGAGACTTAAAAACTGAACAGAAAACTTATATTTGCCTTTTTTAAACGTGGTAAAATTTTTAAAAAATTTAAACCAATTTTGAGGTATTTATAGATATTTTAATTTTGAGAGCTTTGTACGTAATATTTATTCCGTAGGTACTCTGTGGTAAAACTGTCAAACTTGAACAGAATGTTTTAAAATTTAACAGGACGTTCTGTAAGTCTAATTTTGTGGTCAAAAAAAAAAAATTGTGTTTAATGGAGTGTTTTTTTTTTTATAAAGGAATTTTAATATCAATTTTCGACGAAAAAATTATATGGAACAAATCTAATTTTTCAATTTTTTTTTATTTTTATTTTTTTTTTTTCCGAACATATGTGTATTCCAATTTAAGAACAATGGTAAATTCAGAATTAAGCGGACTAAGTTTCGAAATTAGAACTTTTTGAAGTTCTGATATTATGCAGATATTATATGTTATGATTAATAATTATATTTGTTCATATTTAAAGTATGTTTATCATGATATAATAGTTATTTATGCCTATTATTATCCTAGAGGTTCCGAATTCTCAGACCAGTGTGTTGAAAAAATATTGTTTGAATTTTTTTTTACCTAAACAAGGAAAAACTAATACATTTTGGATGCAACTAGAGACCCAAGTAATTGCTCCCTCGGACTATTTTATAATACGAAATGTAGGTATTAGTAAAAAAATATATTATGACCTTTTTTTTTGTGTACAACTTTTCTACTAGAAATTTGACTGGGAAGGTACTTAAGGAGGTCATTTTTAGATTTTTCTAGGAGTTTTCCCAATAAATGAAAAAAATCGGTACAATATTAAACAAATATTATTAAAGGAAATGTTTAGTGGCTATTTAATTATATTACCATAATATAACATATATATTGTTGACAAAGCATCACTATCAACTGAACTGCGTGTATAAATTAAATAACTTTATGTATCCCATCATTCCAACTACTCACCTACAACAGTGGTCGTTTTCGTCTCCGGTACCAACTCTTTTTTAAATTTGACCATCAAATGTAAATGTATAAAAAAAAGGTTAAATAAAAAATGAACAGAGTATACCCTCCTTCAAATTATATCACCGAAATTTAAAATTTTAATAGATGTAAAAAAAAAATCTATTTTAAAAAACATTGTGTTATGATAAGCCTAATTAAAATTATATTTAAATATTTTAAAAAACTAATCTTTAATGGACACAAGTGTAGCGTTGAATTTTTGAAGTAGTATGTACTATTATTTTATAGTATAATTAATAAATTGTATTTAGTATTTATTAATTTTTTTAGATATTAGGTAGTCGTAAATTTCAACATTGTTTTGACCATACAAAAAAAACAAAAATAATATTTATTCCAAATCACTGAAAGACACCGCTGGGAAATATACCGCAAGAAAATAAATGTATAATAAAACGAAGACTCTACGATCTTAACTTAATGAAAAATAAAAATAAAAGTACGCTGTACCTAATTTTTTTCTATTGTTTATTTTTAGTTTTTTTTTGTATTTTACATATTTTTTTTTAATAAATTTAATTAAGATTATATTATAGTTTTTCGACCGATACAAAACTTTTCAAAGGTAGTTGATTATTTATCAACATTATGTAATCTTTTACATATTTCATAGCTAATAACTTTGTCAATTTTGATTTTTTTTCTCATCAACTATAGAACCATATTTGTTCCTTTTTAAATTTTAATAATTTACCTTCATGCCAGTTTAAGTCAGCTATAAGTTAAACCATTAAGCAAAAAAAAAAAAAAATACATACTAATTGCGTTATTTACTTAAAATCGCTGCTCGCGAACTAAAAATAATTTTTCACGAAATTAGATTCGATGGTATTTTCAACCTATACAAATTAAATATAAACAAACGTTCGCGAAAAAAAAATGTCATTAACAAAAAAAGCACTAAAATCTAGTTTACTATTTTACAATAGGAATTCATGTGCTCTATAATCACAACGAATAATATTATTTATTTTTCATATTGTGAATTACGAATTATAAGGGAATTTTTCCATACTTGTCAATAGAACCCTATTTTTCTAGAATTGTTTTATGAAAAAAAAAAAAAAAAAATCCATAAATAAGTATAAGAACCCTTTTTCTTATTAGTGTTTCATTTGTATATTGTGTAAGTATATTTTCTGTATTCTTAATTTGATAAATTAAGTTTTTAATATTGATAAAAAGTAATAATAAAATTTGTATTTTAAAGATTAACTCCATATCGCTGTAGTACCAATTATTATAACGATAGTAATATTACGTATAAATCTAATAACATTTTACCAATTATACTTACGTCTTCTAACCGACTACGAAAAGCCGAATGCGAATGTATCATATCAGATAGGTATTTTAATTTTTCGTTAGGATTGGCCGGCAAATTAATTTCCATATAAGCCAAACAATATTGACCCCGGATACCTAATGTTTGATCATTCGCATTTACACATTGGTCAAAGTCACCGAACTGATTGACATTGCCGTTTAAAATACCCGACGGTATTTTAGCTGAAGCATCATACACTATAATCAAACATAATAATTATTATAAATGTAAAATAACATATCTGTAATAATCGTTAATATGCTTTATTTAGGATCACAAAGTTAATATGAAACCCGAAATTCAATAGTATAGTAAATAAGTCCTGTGTTGCACCCCTATACTAGTGCAGTCCAATAAAACATTAATTTAAAGGATCAAAAGAAAAATTAACGCAAGACAAATCGTTAGTATAAATACTTCAGTAGTTAATGATTGTTGAAACTAGTTTACACTATTTAAAAATATATAGAAAATGATGAATGTAAAGCTTAATTTTATTCCTTGATTTAAAAGTTAATTTTCATTTTAATAGAACTGCAAAGTGGTCGTGTGAAGTCCGAAGACACTTTCCGCTGTTAAACATAATATTATATTATTTAGTTTTGACCATAAGTTTTCCAATTTTATGTTTAACAATAATAAATCTCTTCGTCTACTTCATTAGCTGTTGAGTGATTAAAATATAGATTAACTACTGTATAACCTGTATAATCTTTTTTTTTGCTTTACAATAAAACCCAAAATATATTTTACAACAGAGTATGCTATAATGATTGTAATGATTATTATTTTGATTAATACCTATATTGTGCTTAATAATAATTATGATCAAACTCGACAAATAATAAAGGAGTTTCATCATTATCGAAATCCTGATAACGTATGTCGAAAAAATCTTCTTTCTTATATGTTTTACTATCAAATGGAGGGCAGTTATCAAACATTAATGTTTTTAATTCGTGTCGAACAAGCATACACTTTTGTATTGTTAAATTAAGTTGTCTGTGATTCTGTGATTAGAGCAGCGGTTCCCGAATTTGTTCGTCCCCGTAGCCTTTTTTTAAATAGAAGTTTCTCTTGGAGCCCCCAAGAAATATTTAATGTTAATTTTTTATCTGCCTGTGTTCTGTCTTCTATGATGCATAATAAACACGAATTATATACATACGGGAGTCAAAATAAAATTCTATAACATAATAAACGACGGACCGAGTCGCGAGTATCGTTTCATATTATCTTAAATTTTAAAATTAGATAAATGTATCCAGTTGAAAATAATTCAAATATTTAGAAAATAAAAGGACGGACATACTTCGCCACGTATATCTGTGCGCAGCGATTAGTCTTTGTAATGAAAAACTATTTGGAGCGGAGTTCAGTTATTAGTGTTGATTTATCATGTTAAATTGTGGCAAAATAATTTCATATAAATAATATATTTTCTTTAATAATATTTGTTTAATATTGTTTCTATATTCCCGTTTTTTCCAGTTTTTACTATATTTTCTCATTCAATGGGAAAACTCCTGGAAAAAAAAAATTACCTACTTATAGTACTACCTTAGTCAGATTTTCTTTCAGAAAAACTGTTATACTTGAAAATTGGAGCAAAATTGCTGATAGGAAAGTTGTCTACAGGAAAAAGAAAATAAACATCATTTAAAACCAATAAATTCCTCACTCCGCTCAAAATCTGTTAAAATTAGAAATTGAATCTTTTTATATTATAATTTATTGTTTAGTTACAGAACTGAATAAGAAAAAAAAAATGAATTTATAATTTAATTTAAGGGCGCCATCAGAAAATTGGCCTAGGCTCCAAAATTCTTAAGTATAAGGCTCTGCTTCTATTCTTGGGAAATCCTATTTGGAATTAAACTGAAGCGTCGTAGTTCCGGCGATGACTGTCACATTTTTTCGTTGTGGAACAAAATATTTTCATTAAAATATGCTATCAACATTTATTTATAGTTGAATATGCAAAATAAAACTTCGTAAATGACTTATTTTGATTAATACGATTCGTAAAGATTATTAACAAAAATTAAAAATATGCAATATCTGCGTTCTAATTATGATCTAAGGAACAATCGATAATATTATTTTTTATAAAGTTCTATAATATTTTTTATTTTTTAACTATACACTCGGTATTCTGTTATCACAATAATGCCGTGCAACCGGATATAACCTTAAGTGTCTTACATTTTTTTTTTTTTTTTTTTTTGGCGTACTAAAATATAGAAGTTCAGTTATACAATTACAATGGTTTTTCCGCAAAGATTTTCGTACACGATATTATAATTCTCATACTATACCTAGTCATATTTCTTTTATATACGTGAGTGGATTTTTTAATTATGCATTATGTATTTATGTTTTATGCTAAAATTATGAATGTTACGTATGCATGTCATTGTGATTGTACGTCAACCGTAAAAAAAAAAAAAACACTTGACAAACAGATCCGTAGGAAATTCATCGCTTTGAATCTATGTAGACATGGTTTTGGTCGGTGCACCAATAAAGTACCTATATAATATATAAATATGAACCCAAGGCGACAATAACTACAAATTGTTATCGGGAAAGAAAATTGTTTAAGTTAGTTTTTATTGACTGGCGGTCTGCGCAGAGTTGTGCAATAAATTATGTACGTGAATGCGAAAAATATGAACACAAAACTTATTTAAAATTGTATAATATTGCTAAGTCTATGTGTTGTAAACATATTTTTGTAATTGATTAAAATTGTAATGTAATTGTATCGTAAAGTTACATATAAAGGTCATTCCGGTTAATTGTATTTAATATGCATTGTATTTCTCCGAATAATATGGACACTGGAAAGTCGTTTCTGGAGGTATACGATATATATAGAAGTGCTCTAAAAACTTCATAATCCTTCAAATTTTCATCCGAAATTAATATAGGTATCTATCTATATAATAATAAAATATCGCAATCGAATTTTTTATTAAAGTAGTCGTAAAATATTTATTTATTATAAACCGTTTTTGTTATAACGTAATCAATTTGACATTCGCTCACGAACAATGACGTAAAAAAAATAAAAAGTACTTTCTGACGCTCATACCAGAAACAAAATACATTATGCATCCCGATTTAATGTCCGGTGACGCATAGTATTGTTTCTCGACAAAAGAAAATATTGTTATTTCTATAAAAATACATTATAGCGTTATGTATTGGATGAGTGATGTAAATAGATTTTAAACGTATTATTAGTATATAATAACATAATTAGAATACTTTTATTTCGACAAGTCTAATTAAATGAAATAAATACATAGGTAACTACTCGTATCTATAAGTGTTTTATTATTATTCGTTTTTAACCACAGGGTTAAGTGTTTAGTGTAAAAATAATTATTATAAGATCCGAAGGCGTGAAAGGTTTTTAAATTATTTATATATGTAATTTTAATTTTGCAAAAACACAATTATAATAATTATACAGGTGCCACAAACAACAGGAATGTTGTTGTGAATTTGTGAATTATGACGCTTGCAGTTTAATATCGTGAAACCTCGTCTGTATTAACATTTAAACGGAGTAGATAATCAACCGAGTCACTTTGCTTGCTGTCCATCTATTAGTACAGTGTGGTCCAACCTTTTGTTGTTGGTGGGTCAATTTATACTTTCATAAAAAAAAATCGGGGTCCACCAAAAAAAAAAAAAAAAATTATATTATTACCTATTTATATTTTATTTTATATAATGCACAAATTATTACGTTACAGATTAAGTTACTTATATTTAGAATTAATTNTGGCATTGTTTTTCAGAAGCCAATTATTTTGTTTTTCAGAAGCCAATTATTGAATATCAACTGAACGCTCTATAGTGGTAATTAAATATTCTTTTTTTTATCATCAAATTTACGTTTTTTTCTTTCAGACATGGTAAAAATAAAAAGTATGTACGGTAATAACACGGGCACTGTCATATGGGCACACGGACACACAAGCTCGACTGGTTAATGATTACTGTTTTGATTTAGTTTGGAGAAATATTTAATGCTCGCGATTGTGCGATTGTGACTAGTATTCACGCCGTTCATCGCGTCTTATCATGATATGACTACCGGAAACTTCTACCGTATAACAATAAAATGTAAAATGTATACGATCATATTACGATTTTGCTATAATATTATTGTGATTTAAATTTTTAATTATCAATTTAATTGTTGGGGAGAGGGCAAAAAAAAGGCTTCGAGGGTCACATGCGGCTCGCGGGCCGTGGGTTGGTCCACCCTGTATTAGTACGTAGTTAATTTTACAAAAAAAAACTAGGTTGATACTAGGGACGGCCACTGTTGTAAATGGGTAGTTGGGAATGTGGTATATATAAAACTATTCAATTTATACCTGGAACCAACGATAAACCATCGCTAACGAAAAACCAAGTTCGGTTATACATTTTTTGAAAGGCCGTAATTATTTACGATTTTTGTCAAAATTTGATTTTAAAACTCTTATAAAAAAAAAAAACTACATAATACTTTTTTTATTTTTGACCATTATGTACTATTTATAATAAAACTCAAGTCAAATTTTTAACAGTTCCTGTTAAGTCTAACAATTTTATACACAGAAATACCTCCCAAATAAAAATTACATACAAATTATCACAAAATTAGAATTTCTATAAATAGCTCAAAAATGGCTCAAATGTTTTAAAAGCTTTACCAAATCTAGAAATAGCCAATATAAGTTGTCTGTCTAAATTTCAAGTCTCTATGAATATTTTTAACTTAATCACATTAAAAAAAGATGGATATATTTTGCATGCAGGTGGGCCACTGTTTATTGGTGAGAAATTGAGAAAGTAGTAGAGAAGAAATTTAATGTATATCTGTACGAAACGATTGCTAATGAAATAACGACTCTGAGTAAAGTTCGGTTAATATAGTGTTGCTTAGTCAACAATATATAATATGTCATATTATGGTAAAATAATTATACATTTTATATTTTCTTTAATATTGTACCTATTTTTCCGGTTTTCCTACGGTTTTTCCCGGTCTTTCCCATTTATCATGAAAATCAAAAAATTACCTTTTACAAAAAAATTGTTGGTAGAAAAGTTGTCGACAGAAATAAAAATAAAACAATATCCATCACAGTAAAACCAATACATTCCTCGCTCCACTCAAGATCTAAAATAAAATTGTAAATAATAAAATAATTATTTTCATAAATTTTCCCATTCTTTTTAAATATTTTTCGGTTTTGCTCAGTTATTAAACAATTGAATCTAGTCATTTTTCTATTAGAGAAATATTTATGGTAGAACACATAAGTTTCAAAAATTAAAAACAATGAAAACGGTAATGCCGTGTGCAGTAAATATTTAAGTTTTATCTTTTTCTCTGGGTTTTTTTTAATTATTTTGAAAACCTCTTAGTAAATCAAAAAATATACCAACCGATTATAATTACCTTTCAGAAAAGTTGTTACATCTGATACTTCAGAGAATGTTCTCTGGTTAAAAAGTTGCTCACAGACACAAAACAACAACACACATAGTAAAAACAATAGATCCCTCGATACGCTCTAAATACAAAACACTATACGAGAGACATAAAATTTATACCTATAGGTTATTATTTTCACCAATTTAAGTACCTACCTATATAATCGCTGTCATACAATTTTGAAAAATATCGGTAAACTCTCTCCCATCCTACAATGATGTTTATTTTTTTTTATCTGTAAACAACTTTTCTACCAGAAATCTTGCTTCGATTTTAAAGTTTAGTACCTTTCTCAAAAGAAAATTTTTCTTAGTTACTTTGGTAATTTTGAGTTTTTCAAGCTGCTTCTTATAATAATTGGAAAAAATCGTGGAAAAAACGTAGGGAAATGGGAAAACATACGAAATTAATTTTGTTTTTGTTGTGATTCAGTTAAAAATATACTCATAAACACTTGAAATTTCAATATAAAACAATTAAAACTTATACTTACCTTTCCTAGACGTGGTAAAATGTTCAAAACATTTATGCCATTTTTGAGATATTTATAGACATTTTAATTTTGCGAGTTTTTAACGTAATTTTTATCCAGTAGATATTGTTTGTCTAAATTTATAACACCGGAAATGCTTGAAAACTTATCGGGAGGTTTATATAAGTCAAACTTTGTGGTAAAAAAAAAAATGTATAATGTATGATTGTAAATTTATTTTTTTTTATAAGAATTGTAATATTCAATTTTGACGAAAATCTTAAATATTACGGTCTTTCAAAACATGTATAATCGAACGTCATTTAAAATCATTCTCCGTTAGCAATAGTCTATCGTTGCTTACAGATATAAGTACACCGTCTATATATCCTACTTTCTCATACTTTTCACCTACAACAGTTGTCCACTCATCATACGATGTATGTCCGTCTTTTTTCATTTAGTTATATAATATAAAAGATATATTATGTATTTCATTTATTTCTAAAGTGATGAGTACCTACTATAATGTAAAAAATATAATGTACCTATAATTGTCCACTTTAAAATTTAAATTTAACTACCTACTTAATTATTTTCTTATATTTCGTCATGCAAAACATGCACTTACTTTTCAATGCCCATTTAGTAAATTTGTTTAATTCTTTTAAGTATACTTCGCTGTGCTTCTTGCATAATTCGTTCGTACTGTTTAATAGAACGAACGGAGGATTTATAGCGAATAATCGTTGAATCGTGTTCGATAACACTGTGTCTTTGGATTGAAAACCTGTAAAACATAAGCCGGTAAACACAATATTAAAATCAAAGTGTAAAAATAAATAAAAATGAGAATTATATTAAAATATTATAGGTAAGTAGGTACTAAGTAGCTATTAAATATCAAGCAGTAATTGTGAAAAACAGTTTCGTGTTGGCAAAAATCACTCAGTAGATTAAAGTTTTATTAATTAAAAAAACTAAAAATGTTCACCATACAAAAAAAGGAGTAACTATAGTGCTGGGTGAATGTCTTTATTTTTTCAATATCTTAAATACAACAAAAATCACTTAGGTTATTGTTTTAAAATCTGATGATTTTATGATGATGATTTTTATTATTATATTATATTATATTATTATTATTATTATAATTATTTTTTATCTGATGTTTTTTTTTTTTTCAATCCCAAATAATATCAAGCGCGTACAATTTTCCATTATTTTCATTTCAGCATTAAGATTATTTTTAT